>CM035127.1:6626245-7213745 GCA_020205605.1 Panax ginseng
CAATAATTCATATTATCTGAATAATATTATTAGATAATATTATTGAAAATGTCTAGAAAGTTCTGTCTAAGGAGAGGTTTGGTCACCTAATTGCGCCGCCAAGAAGGAGAAATTCTTATTGAAAGCCCCTCTTTCCTGAACCGTAAGTTGTCGATATTATGATTCTCTAATATTATTTGTGAATAATTAATTATTGATTCATATGATGAGGAAAATATTGATTTTATGTGGATATAGATGGAGAAAATTTTTAATGTGACAATTGTTGAAAATTGAAATTTTATCTTTTTCTGATAAAATAATTCATTTAAATAAATATATTATTATATTTTAATAATATAATAATGGTAATATTTTTACAACGAATGTGGATATATGAGTATACGAGGAGGAAGAGTATTTTTGTTGCAATAAATGTTTAAAACATGTTAAACATGTCGGTGGACCCCATTTCTTGACTAAAATTTGATTATAGTCTGTAAAATCGCCCGTTTGTGGATTTCGGTATATTTTTGTTTGGAATTTGGAAAAACTTCCTTCTGTAAAGTTGTAGAGAATTGAATTTCCTATAAAAACTCGCGAGATTTGAATTTTCTGACAAAATGGCTATTTATTGTGAATTATTGAAGTTCCGAAGCTCCGAAATAATTGATTTTTGGAAGTTTAAAATAATTTAAATAAGAAAAACGTTTTTGGCATTAATGGTGGGTCTTGCATGTGATGTTAATGACTGATTTCAGTTCTTTAAATGTTGGCGTAGGAATATTAATTAATATATTATTAATTTATTAAATTTTCTGCTTTGGTGTTCTAAGCAATTTCCTATAAATAGGGTGCTTAGGTTAGAATTGAAAATCACACCGTAAATCAAGTTTTCTCTCTATATTATCGGCGTATTCTTGTGAGTATTTTGAGTATACTTTGGGAATTGCTATACGGTGCAAGTTCAAGTCATAGCCTATATCCGTTGTTTCAACTAGAAGTACTGTCTTTCGAGGTAAGGGATATTTTATTTTATTTTTGTAATGATATTATTTCTTCAATATCATTATCTTTGAAATATTGATCTGAAGTTTTTATCAAATTTAAAACTTTTGGTGTCTGAGATTACTTATTCACGTATCTGACTATTCACGTATACTGACCTATTCACGAATCATTTAAGACTATTTCATCATCTAAAAATGAAAATTTTTCTTTTAAATCCAAATATCTATTCGGATACTAGCTTTGATTGTATCCATGTTTTGATCATTCTTGAATTTTACACCACTATGATTATTTTGAGGTATTTTTGGATATGGATAAAACAAAGTACGAATCCTTAATCCTTAATCCTTGTCATTTTGTTTCAATCGGATTCGTTTATTTAAAAATATTTTTCATCATCCTCGATGATATTATTGAATATCTTTGGCCTCAGTAGTGCAAAGATGAATGATTTATGATGAATATCTTTGGCTCGTAGTGCAAAGATGAATGATTTCGATGAATATCTTTGGCCCGTGAGTCAAAAGATGAGCAGTGTTTAGATGAACATGACCAATCGATGAATATCTTTGGCCTATAGTGCAAAGATAAATATTTGATTCCGATATATATTGATTGATGTTACAGGGGATAAAAGATGAGCGATGAACTTTAAAATTAATACATAGAAGATAGTAGTTTGCATTCTCTCTTAACTTAACTTTCTAATGAATTATTATTTCATTGCGAATATTGATTTAAAACTTGTTGTCTATTGTATTCTATTAGATTTTTCTCTGTTGAAGACTAACGATAATTTTGTTGTATATTATCTTAGTCATAATATTCTTTATTTGGGCTAGTTGAGCTCACCCTTTTCCTTTTGTTCCATTTTTCTTCTCGTGAGACGAGAATGTAGCGATTACTAGTCGGGGTATGGAATGAAGGTTCTAGAGAGAGTTGTTTAGTAGTCCGCACCATTTTGTAAAATAATGTATCAATAATTATGATGGGATTTATTTATTTGCGTGTGGATATTGTCTAGATGACAATATCCGTATTTAAACTCACAGCTTTATATGTTGTAATAATAAAGTTGTAGTTATTTACGTACCATGTATTTGACGACTCGAGTAATGGGTTGGATGGAATGGACCTATTTTGGGGCGTCACGGATGACGCGGATGTTTACGAGAGGTTTGAAACCCGGCGTACGTCGATATCTCATCTCTCATAAATTTTTCTATTCAGATGTTGTTAACAAGGCTCAATTATTAGGCGAGATATAACGAGTACGGTCAACCGAGGTACCACAATCGAGGATCATCCGAGGAGATAGCGATCAACAAAATAACAATAACCAAAGTGGAGAAAGAAAAAGACGGACAAAAATGGTAACCACTCGGTGGTAATCATGGCTATGAAAATAGAAGAAGCGAGTCGAGGAGGAGATTTTAAAAAGAGGAGATTCAACAACGACCATGTGAAGACGATAAAGTGCAAAGAACAATTGGTTCCAAGGGAGGAGAATTCACCACCCATCATATCTTTATAAATCACGGAAAGAGGGACATATCGATCAAAACGCCTACAACAGTTCCTGTATGCTATAATTGTGGAAAGGAAAGACATATCGCCGAGATTGCACGGTGGCGAAACCTAGTTCAATGAGGGACGGTGACTCAAAAGATCGTCCCCGAGAAAAGTCAAAGTCAATCTGCGGTTCTGGAAGAAGCGTTTGTTGTGATCGGGTCAAAATCGAGGAACCCAAACGAGGTGATCACGGGTAAGCTATTTATAAATTCTTGTGAAGTTTATACTTTACTGAGATACCTAGGTCTTACCCATTCATTTATCTCTCCTACTTGTGCTTAACGTTTAAATTTGACTCGGAAAAATTAGACTTTGACCTATCTGTGGAAACTCAGTTAGAGAAACTTTCATCACATCCACCGCTTATAAATCTTGTTTGATTCAAGTTGGCACCATCACCTTACACCGTTGACCTTATCTCTTTAAAGATACTTACTTTTGATGTGATTTTAGGGATTGATTGGTTAACTACTCATCACGCCAAAATTGATTGTTTTCGTAAGGTTGTTAGTTTTCATATTCCTAACCAACCCATTGTATGCAATTCAAGCAACTAAACCATTAAAATCAATCATCGTCATATCTAATCATAAAGCTATTCGCTTATTGAAAAACGGATGTCAAGCTTTCTTAGCCCATGTTATGGATTTGAATAAAGACACGTCAAATTTGAATAATATTCCTGTTGTTATTGACTTTCCCGACGTATTTCAAGAAGAACTTCCCGCCTACCCCGAACGTGAAGTTGAATTCTTTATTGACCTTGAACCCGCAAAAGCCCATTTCTAAAACCCCATATCGAATGGCTCTATTGAATTTCAAAAGTTAAAGGTCCAACTACGGGAGTTGTTGGACATCGGTTTCATTCGGCCCTAAGACATCTCCTCGGGGTGCTCTGTTTTATTCAGAAAGAAGAAAGACGCGGGAGTATGCGACTTTTGTATTGACTATCGGGAATTGAACCATGTCACTATCAAGAATAGGTATCCTCTTCCTCGTATTGATGACTTGTTTGACCAAATGGAAGGAGCACAATTCTTTTTAAAATCGATCTTAGCTCGGATATCATCAATGAAGATTAGAATCGAGGATATTCCAAAGACGCTTTTAGAACTCTTCGATGCGGGCATTATGAATTCTTAGTCATGTCTTTTGGATTGAATAATGCCCCTGCGGCTTTCATGGATATGATGAACCGAGTATTCAAGGAATATTTAGATCAGTTCGTTGTTGTCTTTATTGATGACATCCTCATATATTCCAAAAGTCGTGAAGATCATGAGCACCATTTGAAGCTAGTACTCCAAAGGCTTCGTGAAAACAAGCTATATGCTAAGTTGAAGAAATCCGAGTTCTGGCTTGAGGAAGTAGCATTCCTTGGGCACGTGGTGTCAAAACATGGAGTATCTGTTGACCCAACGAAGATTGAAGCAATACAAAGTTGGGAGCAACCGAAGACGGTGATCAAGACGTAGCTTTACGGGTCTAATTGGTTATTATCTCGAGATTCGTGGAAGGTTTTCTCGAATCGCTACTCTGTTAACTCAGTTGACTCGAAGGATACATAATTCGTTTGGAGTGAAGAATGCGAAAGAGTTTCCAAGAGCTTAAGAGGAGACTTATTTCGGTACCTGTTCTAACAATACCATCTGGTTCGGATGGATTTGTTATCTACAGCGATGCTTCGGGCAAAGGGTTAGGATGTGTTCTCATGCAACATGGGAAAGTCATAGCCTATGCCTCGCGACAACTTAAAGAATATGAGAGGAATTATCCTACTCATGATCTAGAGTTAGCGGCCAATCGTTTCATATTTAAAGATCTGGAGGCACTATCTTTATGGGGAGAAAGTGGAGATATATTCAGACCATAAAAGCCTTAAATATTTCTTCACTCAAAAAGAACTTAACATGCGGCAGCGACGTTGGCTCGAGCTATTGAAAGACTACGACCACACTATTCAATACCATCTTGGAAAAGCGAACGTGGTAGCTGACGCGTTAAGTAGAAGATCATATCGAGAGAGCGAGGTGCGATGATGTCAAGTATACGACGTAGAGCCAACTTTAATAGAAAAAGTTAAGGTTGCTCAAACCACCAGGCGGAAATGATGCGTATGAAGAAGAAAGTACAAGAAGGTCTATTCCTAAGCGAAATTGATGAAGAAGGAATACTTGAGTCCACTCTGGACTTTGTGTTCCTAACGATTCGATTTGAAGTACAAGATCATGATGGAGGCATACAATACACTATTTGTAATCCATCCTGGAAGTACTAAAATGTATCGTGATCTTCGACATACATTTTGGTGGAACAATATGAAGAAAGAGATTGCAAAGTTTATCTCAACATGTTTAACTTGTCAACGTGTAAAGGCGGAGAATCAAGTGCCTAAGGGACCATTGCAACCACTTGAGATTCCGAAATAGAAGTGGGAACACATTACCATAGATTTCGTTACGGGTCTTCCCACGGTTTCTCAAGGCATAAATGTTATTTGGGTTATTGTTGATAGATTAACCAAGTCTGCACATTTCTTGCCGATACGGGAGACTTATTCTCTTGAACGTCTTCTTTAGTATGTATGTAAATGAGATTGTGAGGTTGCATGGCATGCTAGTATCTATAGTTTCTGATCGTGACCCAAGATTCACTTCAAGATTTTGGGTTAGCTTGCAAAAAGCTATGGAGTGCGGATTTACGATTGGCTTCGATACCATCCTCAAACCAGACGGACAATCGAGAGAGGACTATTCAAACTCTTGAAGATTTATTAAGACTCGTGTCCTAGACTTCAAGGGCGATTGGGATAAGTATTTACCATTAGTGGAATTCTCCTACAACAACAATTATCGAGCAAGTATATGTGTGGCTCCATATGAAGCATTATATGGACGAAAGTGTCGCTTCTCCATATGTTGGGATGAGGTGGGTGAAGTAACATTGTTGGGACCCGAAAGTTAAGATGCGTATGACTACCGAAAAGATCCAAATGATTCGACAACGATACAAACCGGCACAAGATCGACAAAAGAGTTATGCGGATCTTCATCGAAAGGACGTGGAATTTAGTATAGGGGATCATGTATATTATTGTGAGTTGCTTCCATGGAAGGAGTTACAAGATTTGGGAAGAAAGGAAAGCTCAATCCACGATTTATTGGTCCATTTTAAATTCTTGACCGAGTAGGAAATGTAGCCTATAGACTCGCGTTACCTCCAAGTATGTCTCGTGTTCATAATGTGTTTCATATATCCGTATTTAAAATATGTGAAAGACCCGAACCACGTTATTGAGTTAGAACCGGACGAGATAGCCAAGACTTAACGTATGAGGAGGTACTGTCAAGATCTTGGATAGGAAGGAGCATGTCCCTACGACGAAGGTCATACCACAAGTTAAAGTTTTGTGGAGGAACCATGCTATAGAAGAAATGACACAGGAATTGGAAACGGAAATAAAAGCGAGGTATCCTCACCTTTTCAAACACTGTGTATCGTATGTCAATTTCGAGGACGAAATTTCATAAGGATGGGAGGTTGTAAGACCCCAAATAATTAATAAATAAAATTTAATTTCCTCTATTTATTATTTTGAAATAGTAAGGGTTGATGTGATTAATGTGGATAGTTATGGGTAAAATACGCAAATATTTCAAAATAAGCAAGTGGTTATAAAATATTCATTGTTGTCGAGAGAATATTAGTTTGGTCGTGGAATATTCGTCTTTGTCGGGAATATTCGTCTTGACGGTAGCGACCATGTGAGCCCCATAATGTAAAAGCGATTGGATGAAGAAAACGACAAATATAAGTTGTTTAAAAATAACTTGGCGTAGTTATTCACAGTTTACCTTTGTTGGAATACCCATGGTTAAAACACAATAATACGCGT
Source organism: Panax ginseng (assembly GCA_020205605.1). Lineage (NCBI taxonomy): Eukaryota > Viridiplantae > Streptophyta > Magnoliopsida > Apiales > Araliaceae > Panax > Panax ginseng. The sequence goes on from CM035127.1 coordinate 6,632,703, forward strand.
TGTTGCAGACAAGAAGGCACTACGGTATTGCACCAATTATTGACTCTTACGTGAAAGGCACTTACTCAATAATGGTTACAATAATTAATGTTCGATTATTTTATTTTATTGGTTCAATAATTGTTGCGTTGATATTTTATATTCTTTGTTGTTTCAATAATTGTCATTACACAATATTTTTCATTATCGAAGCAATAATTCATATTATCTGAATAATATTATTAGATAACATTATTGGCAATGTCTAGAAAGTTACATCTCTAAGGAGAGGTTTGGTCACCTAATTGCTTGCGCCAAGAAGGAGAAATTCTTATTGAAAGCCCCATCTTTCCTGAACTGCTCAGTTGTCAATATTGTGATTACATAATATTATTTGTGAATAATTAATTATTGATTCATATGATGAGGAAAATATTGATTTTATGTGGATATAGATGGAGAAAATTTTAATGTGACAATTGTTGAAAATTGAAATTTTATCTTTTTCGATAAAATAATTCATTTAAATATATATTATTATATTTCAATAATATAATAATGGTGATATTTTTACAACGAATGTGGGATATATGAGTATCTGAGGAGGAAGAGTATTTTTTTTACAATAAATGTTTAAAACATGTTAAACATGTCGGTGGACCCCATTTATTGACTGAAATTTGATTATAGCCTCTAAAATCATCCGTTTGTGGATTTCGGTCAATCTCTGTTTGGAATTTGGAAAAACTTTCTTCTGCAAAGTTGTAGAGAATTGAATTTCCTATAAAAACTCGCGAGATTTGAATTTTCTGACAAAAGGGCTATTTATTGTGAATTATTGAAGTTCTGGAGTTCCGAAATAATTGATTTTTGGAAGTTTTAATTGTTTAAAATAACAAAAACGTTTTTTAAAAGTTTTGTGAGGTGGGATACTTGTGTTGAATACTGAATTCAGATGATAAAAAGTGTGCATAAGAATTTAATAATTATATATTAATATTTTATTAAATTTTCTGCTTTGGTGTTCTAAGAAATTTCCTATAAATAGGTGCTTAGGTTAGAATTGAAAATCACACCAGAAATTGAATTTTTCTCTCTATATATTATCGAGCGTATTTTTGTGAGTATTTTGAGTATACTTTGAGTATTGCTATACGGTGAAAGCTCAAGTTATAGCTTTATATCCAATATTCCAGCTTAAATCTTGTCTTTCCGAGGTAAGGGATATTTTTTTTTCGTAATGATATTATTTCTTCAATATCATTATGCTGAAATATTGATCTGAAATTTTTATCAAATTTGGAACTTTTTCATGTCGGGGTTACTATTCATGAGTTACTATTCACGAGTACTATTCACGAAGCGTGAAGATGTTTTTTTTGTAAAATTTTTATCTTTTGGTGTCGGAGTTACTATTCACATATACGGCATTATTCACGTATACGACACTATTCACGAATACGGCACTATTCACCGAAAAATAAAATTTCTTCTTTTTGTCCAAAATATCTATTATGGATACTAGCTTTGATTGTATCCATGTTTCGATCATTCTTGAATTTTACACCACTATGATTATTTTGAGGTATTTTTGGGCGTGGATAAAACAAAGTACTTTAATCCTTAATCCTTAATCCTTGTCATTTTGTTTCAATTTGGATTCGTTTCTTTAAAAAAAAAATATTTTCATCATCCTCGGTCTTAAATGATGATATTATTGAATATCTTTGGCTTTTAGTAGTGCAAAGATGAATGATTTTTGATGAATATCTTTGGCCTTGTAGTGCAAAGATGAATGATTTCGATGAATATCTTTGGCCGTAGTGCAAAGATGAACAAGTGTTTAGATGAACATGACCCATCGGTGAATGTCCTCGGCCTCAGTAGTCAAGAGGATGAATATATGATTCCGGATATATATTGATTGATGTTACAGGGATAAAAATATTGATGATGGATCGTTAAATTCATAGATATTAGTAGATTTCATCATCTACGTAACTCTTCTATGAATTAATATTTTCATTGTGAGTATTGATTTAAAACTTGTTGTCATTGTATTCTATTAAATTTTTCCTGTTGAAGACTAACGATAATTTGTTGTATATTATCTTAGTCATAATATTCTTTACTAGGCTAGTTGAGCTCACCCTTTTCCTTTTTGTTCCATTTTTCTTCTCGAGAAGCGAGAATGTAATGATGCAGTCGGGTGGGGGTATGGAATGATGGTTTTAGAGAGTTGTTTAGTAGTCCTCACCATTTTTGTAAAATAATGTATCAATAATTATGATGAGGATTTATTTGTATGTGGATATTGTTTAGATGGCAATATCTCGTATTTAAACTCACGCTTTCTTGTTGTAATAATAAAGTTGTAGTTGTTTACATGCAGGTGTATTGACAACTCGAATGGGTGATGTATACCTATTTTGGGGTGTCACATAAAACGCATGCACAAAGATATTCCAACAGAATAATAAAGAATGGAACCAGTCCGCGTAGAAACACACAGACGGGATGTTCCAATGAATAATAATAAAAGGCGGAACCAGTCCGGTGTAAAACACATGCATGTGATGTTCCAATGAGAATAATAGAAGAATGTCACCAAGTATAGGTAAACCACAGTATAAAAGTTATTCCAATGAATAATAATAAGCGATGGAATAACAACAGTTCTCTTCACGTGAATAAGAAAGAATAACACCACTTACTTTAGTAGGAGATTGAATCTTTGCGGTAGTGTAGTGTAGAATCACTCTTCTTCTTTCTCTCTTATTCTCGCTATACTTTCTCTCTCTATAAATAATGAATTCGTGAAAAATAATGAAGACTAGGCCTCTATTTATAGAAGATTTCTAGCTTTAAAGACTTGACATGTGAAAAGGCAAGTGGCTTGACGAATCGATGATGTGAAAAGAAAAGTGGTTTGACGCCTATAATGTGAAACGACAAGTGGTTTGGCCGCACTTATAATATGAAAACTAAAGTGGTTCGACGATTTGTAATATAAACGGCAAGTGGTTTGATGATTTGGTAAAGGTAATTACTATTGACGAAGAGACTCTTAGATGATGACATATGGGCCTCCCATAAAATAACCAAACTTACCACAAACGTCTCATAATGCACTCTTTATATACATCAAGGATTGAATAAATATTACCACAAATCATTTTATTTTTAATCAACACATATTTAATCTTTCAACAATTATTAATCATTTATAACTTGTCGTCTCAATTATTGATTTAATAATATAACATTTTATACTGATTATCTTGTGACAATAATTGAATCAATAATATAAGAGATATGATCACGATTAATTCGTAGTGTAGATAATTGAGTATAAATTGAGTGACTTCTCACGTAAAGATCGATAATCAATCTGCGTGTCTTCTTATACGCAACCACGCGTATTATTGTACTTTTTACTACTGGGTAGTTCAACAGTTTTAACGGTAACACCTCCGTAGTTATTTTTATAGAAAGATAATTTTGTCGCTTTCTAACTACTTACAATACTTCCGCCATAGGGTCCACTAATGATTGAGTAGTCGTATTTAATATTCTCCCACAAAAGAATATTCCCCAATTAAAAACGAATATTTTATAACAACGTCTTTACTTTTGCAAAATTTATAAATATTACCCACAACTATAACATTATATCAAATTTATTCCATAATATTCAAAAATAATATTTATAGAAAATTCATCTTTATTTATAAAAGTTGGGGTCTTACACTAAGTATTTTTAGCCAATTGGAAAACGACGTCGTTTTTTTATTTTAGTTTTCATTGATTCACAATCGTACAATACTTTATCAATGAAATCGTAGATTATTTGGCATCCACAGTTTAATACTGCGGAGTTTAGAAAAGTAAAAAAAAATTGAATTTGGTCAATACGACGTCATTGGTCAATTGGTTTGTCATACTTAGTGTCCACAGTTTAATATTGCAGACGATACTTATTTAAAAACGACATCGTTTTTCAATTGGCTAAAAATACTTGGCGTCCGCAGTTTAATATTGTGGTCGATAGACTTTCACAAAGAGGATATTTTGGACATTTGTCACGTCAACAGTATTAAACTACGGAATACTAAAAACTAAATTGTGAACATGACCTCTATTAAACCGTTATATATATATTTTGTAATAATATTATAATGTTTTGTAATATTTTTAATAGTTAATATTAATATATATATGTATTTCTTTTATTCTTAATTTAAATTCAAAATTAAGTACGTAGTATAAAGAGTCATGATCAGAAGCGTAGTTTGTAAGAAAATAAAAAGAAGGGAAGAAACTAGCGCATGTGTGACCATTAAACAACCAAACGATGGACATATTCTTAATGAAGTAGGTATAGCTAAAAGACTTGGGCATTTTCTATTATTAGGCAGAGGCTTCTTTGGCCTTTCTTTTGTTGAGTTGGGACTTATGAAGTCCTATAATACATCCATAAATATAATAATAATCCACCTAACCAACCAAACACCTTTTTTGTTTTGCTTCCTCTTCCTTTCCTTTCCTTAGTGCCTACGTACTCATCATAATTCATACCCTCCCTCTCTCTCTCTCTTCATTTCCACTCTCTAGATCTCACTCCTTGATTTTCTAATACCATGCCTTCTAAAATTCTCCTCGCCTTCCTCTCTCTCTCCATAATTCTCAATTCTCCGGTAACCACAACGTCCCAAGAGTGTCCCTACCCATGTTATCCGCCGCCCACCGGACCCGGAAACGTACCGCCAGCCACTCCAACACCCCCGTCCCAAACAGGGTCTAATCCACCTCCGGCTTTTAACCCTCCGCCCACAGGTTTTTTACCAAATAACCCTCCGCCACCTTATTTTGTGAATGGTGCTGCACCTCCCCCTCCAGACCCTGTGGTGCCTTGGTTTCCATATTACTACAAGAAGCCCCCACATGGGACTGATCAGTCTTCATCAACTCCTCTTCGAGGATGGACGGCTGTGATCGCATCAACCCCTCTCCTTGTTTTCATTTACTTTTTACTTTTCCGCTAATAAGTTACGTACTGCATCTGCATGTGAATTAATTAATTTTGCTTGGGTTAATTACGTTTGTTAAATGGAACTCACAAGGGATATATATGACTGATGTTATGGAGACGGAATTAAAAGTATATACATCTGATGATCATGGCGAGAGAGAGAGAGAGAAAGTGGATATGTTTGATGTACTGATTTTTATTTTTAAAGGGTATTTATGTAATTTTCCTGTAATGTAGACACTTTTGTTCATCAACTTATTGAGTTGAATCATTTTTTGGCGTTTGATATACTGAATGTATCTACTCTAAATTTGTTACACACCACATATTTATATGTGTGTGTATGTGTGTCCATTTGTAATGGTAACCACGGTGGGTTGACTGATCATGATCTCTTGGAAAATATAGATTAGAAGCAAGAAAAATATACTATATCATACTCTACATGTTTTGTATACTTGTTAAATTATTTGAGAAGCTTCAATTTAATAACATATGAAATATTGAAACTTATGATATTAGAATAAGATTAGGAAAGAAGGGTCAACAGTAGGAGCAAAAATTAAGGACAAACAAACTACCAGACATTATCACCCTGGCCTGGTAATCAGCCTTATTACATAAATTAAGTTAGTACTTAGTAGAAGGGAATAATGATGAGAATTGAAAATAATTAGAGGATAGAAAGAGAAGTTGGGCATGAGATTGGACTTGTATTTGTATAAAGGTGATGGTGATTGGTGGCCGGCGCCAAATATTGGACGTTTTTGTTTAACATCCATAAGAATAAGAATAGATACTGTTTTGGCCTTATAATCGATCTCTCTACAGCGACCCATCTGTTTAAAGAATAGATACTTTTTTGGCCTTAATGGTGTATCGACTGACTGATGACAACACCAATACGCCACCCTTTATCAATGGGTAGCCATTAATTATGTTATAAAATATTATTTGTTTTTTTTTTCCACATCATAAAAATTTTGAAATCTCTGACGTTCATTGTCATAGTTTTTGGCTGGGTAGCTTCTACAATGGCTTAGGAGTACTATCTATAGTCACTAGCTGATCTTGTGCGAAATGAATGAAAACGGAAGTCTTAATTTGGAAAATTCATCGATTATTACCACACAAAGAAAAAGAGATACAAAAGGCAAAAGTTGTAAGAATTCAGCAATATTTCACAAGACTGGCCATTATACATCAATGGTTTAGGCACAATGCTTGCCTGATAAAGTTTAACTGTACTTTTCCATGAATAGAGAGTAGCAAGAGACTTACAAATGCAGCAACTCCTTTAGAAACACCCAGTCATCCATATTTATTGCCCATTAGACTACAAATTGATTGATTGAGACTGATACAGAACTCCTTGACCGTCTTTCCATTGCCGCTTCAAACTTTGCTGTACACTTTCCTACAACTACATGCTCCATAACACAAGAAACTGTGTATTACCATTACGATTTCAATCTGTCCCGTTTAGCATCTGCTTTGTGTTTTACTTTATACTGCATCGTGTTTCCCGACTCCAGTCCTTCTGAGAATAGAATGAATGGGGGTTGGAGACAAATATCAGGAAGCAACACCAACGGCTAGGTGACCCATTTTCGAACCACTGCCCATGCAAACCCCTTTCATATCCTTCCTCATCATCTCATTGATACTTCTCCTAGCTCCCACTTTCTGCTTTCCCTCAATCACCCGGCCATTTACTACCTTGCTTCCAGTTGATATTTTGTGTCTCTGTGGACAGCTTTCCTTCTTCTCTTGCACACACTTCCCAGTTACCACATTATTTGTTCTAGATTCTGAAAGACGGTTTCTTTCACTTGCTGAAGCCAAAGAGTACTCACTGGAGCCAGATGGGATAGAAGAGTTGGTCAAATGTGAAATTTCTGGTGGATCTGTTATAGTTACAGGTCCACTAGCAGAAAGGGCTAGGTCATTTCCAGCCTTTGAATAAGATGAACTTTCAGGCCCCCGATTTGAAGAAGACTGACTTTGGTGTTTGCTTGATGTAGCCTGGGATGGATAGTAAGCAACTCAAATCAACAATCTGATTCTCTTTATCGCTTTTCTAGTCTCCAAAGAATAAAACACAAGTACTAAAAAGAAAACTACTTGAGATAACAAACAGAATCTATTACAATATACAGGCTTTATCTCCACCTTGATATCTATTCTACAAAAGTTCTACATAACCCCATGTACAGAAAAGTCCTTAGCTAGTTTGGATACAAAATCAAGGATGCATAGAATTGAACTGCAATCTCAAGATTATTATGAAGTTTGTTTGTCCCAAGGCATTAGACTTATAAGAGAATATAATCTTAATTAAAGAATATACATATAAGCAGTGGTTTCCTCTCGAGGAGTATGAGGTATAATATGGACTTTCTCATGTCACATGATTACATGTTAAATATCCATCAAAGGATAGCTTCCACTGATATAAATCAAGCCATGTAAGAAAAAAAAACATTTTAAGTTCATGCATACGTCAGGGGAATGTACCTTATTTCTATTATACCCACGTACAGCATCATGATAAAATGAAGGCATGGGTGTTGCTTTGAAGTTGAGACTTTTCCGTAACTGTTTAATCTCAGCATCTGTCTTTTCCTGCAAATACAGGGTTTGACCCAACTAAGCATCTTCACATGGCATAATAACTAGTAATGCCAAGCGTGATGAATAATCGCAAAAGTTTATAAGAGAAATCAACATTCAATCTGGTAATTTCCAAGAAACCAACAAATGGTCAATAAAACATGATACTATCCGATTTGGTTGGTCTTTGGGGCACTGCTTGATTAAGATTTGAAGACCACACCTGTTTCCACTACTTAAATGGCACAAGTACCTGTGTTTTTGCTTGTATTTGATTCATCTCAGCTTCTTTCACATGCATCTTTTCCTCCAACTTTATAAAGTACTGAAATGTGGATGAAGCACATAAAATAAAAAGTAAAACCCTTTGTCTGACATCGTTATATTAAAGCTTAGTGACGGAGGCACAATTCACTTCACAAGAACAGCATGGTTCCTTACCTCTTTCCTCCTTTCTGCTCGTTGATCACTTTTGAAATTGAAAACTGAAGCCCTCTGCTTCATGCCTTCCTTACTTGAACTTACATTCTGCTTGGATCTGTAAAACAGGTAAAAAGAAAAATCAAAATGAAAAGTAAAAGCTATTAAATCGCAGAAGGCCATTACATATATATTATCAAGCATTGTTCAGGTTGTTGATTTCAAACCTATTTGCAGTTTGATGTGCTTTAGGAAGAGTCTTTTCCGATCCAGAAGACTGATATCCAGCTACTTTCTTTGTTCTGACTGCCTTCTCAATGCTACATTATCAAGAGAAACATCTTTAAAATCTTAATCCTACAAGATAAAAGATTTCCACTAAGAAACAGAAAGCAAGAACACCTTTCTTCCTCAAGATTTATTATAGCTTTTGAACTACCCAAACCCTGCATCAAGAAAAAAGATTAAAAAAATTCATTAGAAAGTAGTAACTAGGAAGGATAATATTATAGTATTAAGTGGTCTACTTTACGTATATAAATATATATATTTATGTAAATATACATATATATTGATAGTTTGATACAACAAGCAGGATAAAATATTTGCTATTATAAGTTATTGATAATTTTAGAGATTCTTTATATCAAAACCACGACTTACCAAGCCAACAAAATTAAAAGGCCATAGACCATCGTTGGTCCCCATACTAGGTTAAAACATAAAAATTCTAATGTTGTTTGCAGGGAGCAATGAAATAACTACCAAGCACCCCCTTTTTTGCCTGCAAAATAAAAGACATCCTTTTGCAAAAGGAAAAAAGAGTAAAAAGAAATAAATGTAGGAGTTTTTACCTCTGGTTTTTGAAGCCTTCCCATCAAACATGTGGATAAAGCAGCAGCTTGTGATGACTTCTTTTTCATCTTTGGTCTCAGTGAACCTTCATTTGCCCTTCTACTAGGTTTCTTTTCAGGCCCCTGAACCTGAGGAACTTTGGCCTGACACTTCAACATGGGCCTCGTAACTTTGGTTTCTGATGCAGTCCTCCCCTGGATTCAGGATATATAGTGTAAACCACAAGGAAAGATATGAAGAGAGGAGAAATTTTGATTGCCTATTTAGGAAAAGTGTATACGTAAAATGCCATCATTTAGAAAATAACATTATATCATTGAAAATAAGTAATAAAATACCTTCTCATTGTCATCCTTGGAATTGTTGTTTAGACTAAAATATCTTGGTAAAAACATAAAACTACGGATAGAGAAACAAAGTTCCTGTGATACATGTAATGGAGATGTTAAGTGTCGCACCTTGGAAGATTGAATATGTTGTCCTGAGCTAATACTATCATCTCTCTCAGCTGTATGACCACTAGAGGATGAATCAATGGCACTAGAAGTCACATTGGCATGTAAAACTTCCTCATGTGGGTCCTCTTCTATTTCTGGTTCATCATTTATTTTAGGTAAAATTTCAGCATCACTTTGACGTGCTTCTTCAGGCTTGACATGTTTCGTAACACTGTCCGCAGCATCAACGCTGTTGATACCAGTTATAATCTGACTTTCAGAATATAAGACTCCTGTACTCTCACTTTCATATCCGGTTACTTCACACTCTCCATCATATTCCCAACCAGCAGGACTCTCCTCAAAGTGTGTAAAATGGATATCTTCATTAATATTGTCATAGTCTTCAATATAACCCATGTTTTGTGGGTCCCCATTTTCACTGATCTGGTATGCTGTCCCATTTTGGCACTCAGATGAGCTCTGTCTCAGAAGGGCCTTCTTTCTAAAATGAGCCTCAAAATAAGCCTTCTTCTCAGTAACTGAACCTGGTTTTGAGTATTTCTCGACCTCTTCAAGGTATCGATTATGTGAGAAGGAAGACTTCCTTTCCCAAGACAAGGACTCGGTTTCGAACCTTCCGAATGAGATTGAACCAGAGTGGAAGGAATCTGCCTGTCCAATTTGAGCTAGTGGATGTTAAAAAGCAGTAAGAGATCACCTAAACACTATAATAGCACAATAGCAAAAACTATACCCCCTTCGTCCAAAATTAAGAGTCATATTTGACTTGTTGACTTTTTCTCTTTTGCATAGTAAGGTTTGCCTAGACACAATTGGGCATCATTGTTTTTCTTTTTTTCTAAATTGAATTCTTAAGACTAAAATATGTTGACTCAATATATACAGCAATGTAGTCTTTACTAGGCACGGATGTTTGTATTTCAGTTAATGTGATTTCTCTGTGATTTTGATAAACTTGTGCAAAATCCTTAAGAATCTCAGGAGTTAATTGTGACTATTCAACCATATCAAAGAAACTCAAATTTAAATGATCACATAAAGTTATTCAACACTATAACTACAAAGGCGATGGAGAAATCACATCCAATTTATAAGCAGAGGATCAAACATATCTGCGTTTACATATGTTTCGTCTTCTACCATCCACAATAATATCCGCGCAGAAGACTATAAATTTATCGTGGTAGAAGAAAATTTAGGTTCGCTTTATGGAACCAAATGAAATAATCCCTCCGTTCCATATTATTTGATCATTGTTGGCTTTTACAAGTCAATTTGAGACATTTTTATTAAAAAAAATTGACACAATAATTATTGAGTAAAATACACTGACACCCCCTGTAGATAATCATAATAACACTCACCACCCTTCTAGTTTTTCAAGTAACAGTCAGTACCCCTCTAGTCTACAATATGTAACATTCACTACCCCTAGTGTGGTTGACCAACTAATATTTAAAAATATTTTTAATATAATGTCTAATACACCCTTCAAGTTATAATGTTTAATTTCTCCACTAAATATAAATTTGTATATCATAATTTTTACTTTACTTGATCTAATTAATTAAATTATGAAATTGTGCAATAAATAACATAAAAGTCAAAAAATAATAAATATTCATTTTATCAGGAAAATAAAGTCATACAATTTTGACTAATTAAATTTCTCAAATATTAAAATTTACGTGATATATATTCAAATATATTTTTTTGTAATTAAAAAGTATAATGTTAATACCCATAAAAATTACAAATTAACGCAATAAAATAATAATATTTTTTTTCAAATATTAAAATTTACGTAAAACAAACTTATTATTACAATTTAAACGAATCTTATTACTCATACAAAAAAAGTATTAAAAAGTATATTAATTATTTTTCTCATATATTAAACTAAACATAAGTCACACTTAAACATTATTATTTACAAAAAGAAAATGACAAATGTTGTTACTCAAAAAAAAAAAATATATTAAAAGATTTTTTTTTACAAGATAGAGGTAGTAATAAATATAATTATATTTTTTATTTAACATTGCATAAAAACAACGCCAATCGTATACTAAAAAAATGTAATCAAAATCATAAACATCCCAATTTTTATATATACTCAATAAAAGTTAACATATAAAATTATATTATGAAACTAAAATTCAAACAATATTTTTTGTTATTAAGAACCAAAAACTAAACTATTAATATACATGATCACTCTAATTAGAATAGCTTCATTAATAATTTAATTTAAATTTTTTTAATATTTGTATCACTTATCCAAAAATATGTGTTAATTAAACTAAATTAGTTTTTTATAAGTTACCAACAATTTAAATGAGATAGTTTTAATTACAAATAAAACTATAATTAAAATGTATTGTATTAAAAAAAGATAATTAAACACACACACACACACATATATATATATATATATATATATATATATTATTTAGTAATTAAAATTTGTTAAAATACAAGGATAAATATGTAACTTTATCTATTTAGTCAACCCTAAAAACTTGCAGGGGTACTAACTGCTGGTGATGATTATCTAGAGGGGGTGTCACTCATAATTATTTTAATTTTAATCAATACAACGATGAATATTGTTGTAAACATTATTTCATAATTTTTAACGAGTCATCTGATTATTGAATTTGAAAATATCTGAAATTGACTTTCAAGAGTCAATCGAGAGGGAGTATGTAGATTCCTTCACAAGCATATCTGATCTGATCTGATCTTATCCGGTGAATAAGAATAAACAAATGGAGTTGAATTAAGTTTATCATCTCTAGAAAGTAGCAGGCTATTCGTTTTATAGTTAAGCTAGCTAGTACAGCCTTCAGCAGTGAAATAGAGTTTGATGGAAAACTAGAAATTTAATTGAATTGTAACTTATCTAGCAACCAGATTCAATGAATTAAGAAATTTAAGTTGAAATTAATAAGCAATTTTTGGTGTTGCAAAAAGAAGAAAAAAAGAGCGAAATGCAGATCATTCGTGAATTGAAAGTATAAGAATCAGATCCAAAGATGCAATACCTGGAAACTAAGTTGAAAAGGTTCTTCAATATTGCTGCCGGCCATCACGATTACTTACAACACTTGAATCATCACTCCCTAATCATTTGCAAAATAGCATAAATTCAACATAAGAAATCATCAAAACCCACTTAAAAAGCCAAAAGTAAATAGACAATCACTTACCTAATCAACCAATTAACCATTTTATACAAGAGAAGGGGGTAGTTTTAGTCTTAGAGGGAGGAAAACAAACGAACTAGATATATAAAATGCCTTGATCGAAAGGAAAGCAAAATATTAAACTTAGATTGGAGGAATGAATGAATGAATCTCTTCTTTGCTTTCAAAATTGAGAAACAGTGGGAGCGAAGGAATGCAAAAAGGTGATTATTAATCACATACTACTGCTTAAAAGGGGGAGGAGTAGGGGAAGGGGCCAGGGGAAGGGGGAGGGGGAGGAGGAGGGGGAGGGGGAGGGGGCGCGGGGTGTGTGTGTGTGTGGATTATCACGTGGTGTGTTCCTTTTTTGTCCTTTTCTCGCTCATTTCCATCTCGCATCTCTCTCTTTCATTCATTCCCCTCTTTTGTTCTGTGTCCGGCCTCTTACTCGCTGGCCCACCGTTAGATCTTCTCCTTTTTGGAGATGTAAGATGTTTCCACGTGTCCACATTACACGTGCTTGACTTTTCAGCTATATTCTTGACTTGTTTTGCATAATTGCACATGTAAAAGGTACTTGATCCACGATCCTATTCCTCCTCACTAAAATCAGATCTATTCATTCATTCATATACTGTACTTCCTCCCATCCAAATTATTACATTTTTAAAAAATTAACTTGGTATGTTTTTAAAATTAAAATAATTTATTAAAAATTATAAAATATTAGATATTATCATGACTAATATTTTTTAAATAATTTACAAACACATTATTGTATTAATTAAAAATAAATAAATTAAATTTACAAATACATTTAAAGAGAGGAGAAAGCTATATGTATATGGGAGCATAATTATACAAATACAATGAAGAAACTAGAAAGAAAGAGACAAGAAAATTATATAGAGCATGTCATGTGACTGTCCCCAAAATTTGAACCACTCACCGGCTATCATATGCACCATTCATCTGACCCGTTACAGGCGCCGATCAGAACGCAACTAACACTTTACTTGCTCTTCTATTCATCATCTCACCAACTCTAGTTTGTCAAATTATTAATTATTATAAAATGTTCTTGTTATTTTTACTTTTAAAATAAGTTGAAAAATAATCAAATTTAAAATAAACTAAATTCACGAGTACTTTTAATTTTCTTAGTCATGGACCCACTAAGTTCGTGTTTATTTATGTGTTAATACTTATTAGTAAGAGGGTAACGTTGTTTGTTAAAATTTTATTTGATTCTTATCATATCTTAATTGGTAAGAGCAATATATAAATCCAAATTATTAAGGGTGTCTCTTAATGAAAATTTTAAATTTATGAACTGATAAATTAAGTTAATGAAAAAAATTAGGAGAGTATATATTTTTCCCAATCTACCCTTGTCCTCGAATAGTGTAATGAATTGATATTTGTATTAGTTAATATATTTAGTTGAGTTTTGGGTAGAAGAAAAATTAGTAATGTGACTTGTTAACTATTGAGGTAAGTAAAGTATGACAGTAAATCACCGGTAGTTTTGTAGAAGTAAAATTTTATGTAGTATTTCTGTCATTCTTTTGAGAGCAAGATTTTTTACTACTCAAGTCATCCTTTTTGAGGACTGTGAGAGTAATTTATGTGTAATAACTAAAACTCTCTTATAATTTCTATCAATTTTTGATAAATTTTATAATTATAATTCGGCATAAATTAATTGTAATATATTACATGATTCTTTTGTGAATTATACAACTTTCCCTTATTATATATTTTTCTCTCCCGACATGGCGACATCTAACTTCCTAAAATTCAGACTTAGATTTGAGGAATTTAATATCTTATTTTCTCTTTATGGGAGATTTATTCTTACTAATTTGGAATAAGATTTTTTTTTTTTTTTTTTTTTATGGGAGTCATTAAGCTTAGATTCTGTGTATAGAAAGTTGATTTCGTATACAGTAATTAAGTAATAAATAACTACAAATATATTAATCGGATGAGATAAATATTATTTTTTTCTACTTTAATCATTACATTTTGTAATGAGAATTCCAAATTTATGTCTTGAATGAATGAAACTTGGTTTTGTCAAACAAAAATGTATTAGTAGTTGTTCACTAATAGCAATCTGATCTGATGGCCAAATTAATGCACCCAGAGACATTATAGAGGATTAAAAAAAGATTCTGATCGAGTCATAGATCAATGGTATTCTATTCTTTCTAAGGATGGGATGGGATGGGATCTACAAGCACAAAAACATGATTGTGAACATGCAATGTACTTTGCGACCGAACCTACTTAACCTCCTTCTTTCCCCCTCGTACACAATTTTAATAAAACAATTGAATATAAAACCTAGACATTATATATATAATGTGTTAATTAATTAATGATGTAATACTACTTTACATATAACAAACACTAGTAAGTAAATCATACGGGTCCAGATGGATCGATGAAGTTCGCTAGCATATATATATATATATATATATATATATATATATATATATATATATATATATATATAGTAGCTATTTTTTGAAGCTCCTGAGGAAAGAATCGCTTTTGGTTAGTTCTCGGAGAGGCTTATCAGTGAATCTGATGAGATTGTAGGCGAAACCTCCAGCAATTGTACCCAATAGAGGCCCAACTATATACACCCACAGTCCCTTGTATTGGTGCATTATTAGCGCCGGTCCAATGCTCCGAGCTGGGTTCATTGATGCCCCTGACACTGGCCTGCACCCACCACCACCACCACCACCACTAATTTAATATTTAATCAACCTATTCATTCTTTAAAGGAACGTATTACGTATGAATAAAACAAAGATTTTAATTAGAGACATTATTATCATATTACCCAGCCACAAACACGTTCATCAATATTGTAATTCCAACCGCAATTCCTGCCAATTCCCCAATCTGTAATCAAAAAACCTCAACTACTTAATTATTTTCTTTGAATTAAATGCTTAAATTACAATTATAAATGTATATATATATATATATATATATATATACGTATGTACGTAAACATTAAAGTTATATATATATATATATATATGCATGCATGCATGTTACTGAACTGCTCTGGTATCTGTGGCGACCCCAGAAATGACGAACATTAAAAGGAAGGAGATGATGAACTCGAGAACAAGAGATTGAAGGTTGGATCCCACCGGTACAGTTCCATAAAAGTCTGTAGTTTGTATATCAAACAATAGGTATAATGTCCCACTTGCTAGAATTGATCCTATGAATTGCGCCCCGATATACATGGGTACCTGTGCATGCATCCAGTCACTTGGTTGAGAAATTAAATCAGTAAGTAATGGAATGAAAATGAAGGTGGTAGCTTGCTTGCTTGCCTGAGTGTAAGGGAAATGGCGAAAGAGGGCAAAAGTAATAGTGACAGCAGGATTGAAATGGGCACCGGAAATATGTCCAAGGGCGTAGACCATGGCCATCACTATTAATCCCCAACATACACATATCCCTGGAAATGTAACCGAGCCATATATTTTGTTCACAACCACCGAACCACATCCGATAAAATTCACGAAATATGTACCAATCGCTTCTGCAATTACCTTTATTTCAGAATCAAGTATATATGATCCAGGCGTCAGTACTCAGGTCAAATGCATACATAATATAAATTTTCTTCTTCTTCTTCCTTCTTAAATAAATAAAATGTATTTTATTAATTGATTATGTACCTTCTGAATGAGTTCAACAGCCTTAGGTGAAGAGCATAGGCCTGATGCTGCTGAATCATTGTGTGCTCCCGAACCACCGCCAGAGCTATTCCCTTCTTCAATTGTTCCTATATTTTTACCTGTCATTCTCTATCAACTGTAATTCTCTTTCTCGATCCCATCCAAAACTAAAAGGATTGAAACCAAGTTCAATTGATAATTAATGGAGATATATTGTAAATGGGTGGTGGTGGTGGTTGGATCCAGTAGTAAATACTAATGCGAAGACCAATGGTTAACCTACTTTTTAGAGACTGTTTTTTTTTTCTTCATGAACAACGTACGTGTATATATTTCATCGCCTCATATTATGTTCTTTCTTCAAATAGCTATTCAAAGAACCAAATATAGGCCTCCAGGACACTAATCACACCAATGTTAAATTTTAAAAATTATGTTGAAATTTAAAATGAGATTATTTTTGTGTGATGGAGGTAGTATTATTTTTCCTTTCATATCCATTTTAATGTGGATAAGAAAAACAGCTTATAGATACAACAACCGCAGAGGGGGCTGAAAGTAACAGAGACATTTGCTTCATGGATTGGACCCACCACTGCAAGCCCAACTCAATAAAGTTATCTAGGCCTCAAACTTTGGGTATTCCCTTATTGGACCAACTACCAAAGGATCAACCTCAAAACCATCATTTCTCGCAACTATAGTACCACCATCAGGATCAGTTCATCTTAGTAGGTACAGTTTAAATGTTAGGCGTCCAAACACTGGTTTTGTCTACGGTCAAAAGTGGAGTATTTTGGTAAATCATGTTGGAATTTAGTATACTCCAATGTGTGAATAGAGGAATATATATAGGAAAAAATTGGATGATAATCTCATCCATCCAACCAACCAAGATCACATCATTTATTTTTGTGATTCAAAAGATCTAATTATTCTCGTTCACATAACTGTTATGCGGATGTTAGACTCTATTTGCACAGTAGTTATGCGGATGTGATCTCTTCTACACAATAATTATACGGAAGTGATATAATTTCTGAGTTCTCATTCGCATAATAGTTGTGCAGATGATATATATACCACATCCGCACAACTCTTGTATGAAAGGGGTAAATTTTAGGTCATTTAATCTTTTTTTAAACGGTCAGAGATGAGTTGAATAATAAGAATTCTTATCCAACTATATATATATGTATGTATTATGTAAGAACATTCAGGTAAAATGATCAGACTTTCTGATGAAATGTTGTATATATCTATCATATACAGTATAGTATGTAATGTATGTACTAACAATTACTCCTAATTTAAATGGAGCTACTACTATATATATCAGTGGTGGTATGTGTGTTGAACCTATAAGGCTAGAAAAGTAGCATAACAAACATATCCAAGAGAGATAGATCAGAATACCCATTTATGGTTATTGGTCCAAGTTAAGTTCACGGAAGAAACTCAAAAGGTTATATAGAGGAAAAAAGGAGGAGCTAATTAACTAGCTAGCGAGGTGCAAAAATGAGAAGAGTTACTTTAGTTTGTTTTTTTCTTTTTGTATTGTTATTTTTGTTTTGAGAAGAAAATATTAAAGAAATGTTGGTTTTCATGTTGGGTTAATTAATTTGTGTTTAAATTTAAAAGATGTATGGATCCTTCTTTCTATAGTACTGCTGTCTCTGTCTCTGTCTCTGTCTCTCTCTGATCCGTGATGCATTGCATGCAAATATGGTAATTATGGTCCTATATATATATATATATATATAAGTCCTACTTAACCCATTTTTATATATGTTGGCCCCTCTCCCCCCACCCCATGTCCCTCCTTCACCCTACACTCATCATAACTATTCTTTCAGAATTCATTTCATTTTTGGTTGTATGGAATTTATTTTCATCTCAACCACGGCTTGCTCGCTTTAATTTCCATAGTCCAACTCCCACTTGCCTAAACAAGTACTAGTATTTAATTAATTAGTGCAATCATATTCTATCATTTGTGTCTGAATTGAACTTAGAGTTGATGTTAGCTCAGTCCCTTCATTTTTTTTGTAAACTTTTCACATCAATAAATTAACTTAATTTGTAGCTAATTATATCAATTACTGAATTAAGTTTAATATACCATGGCCATGCATGCATGAAGTTCATTATTGGTAACAAATTAAATGATAAGAGTCTGTTTGGATTTACTCACTAAATCAAATCAAATTAATAATTTAAATTAGTAGGCATGGCATGGTACCCGTGTTGGATGAACGTGAAACAACTGCTAATTAATTACTCCTCCCGTTTTTTAATATAAGTCGTTTTAAAAAATTATTTTTGTTCTTTGATATAAGTCGTTTAAAAATTTCAAATAAATATTAATTGTTTAATTTTTAATATTACCTCAACTATTTTTTGTCCAATAAATAACACTCTTTTTCCAATACAATGACAATATAAATAATTGATATTATATTTAATGCTATACAATCATATTTTTAATATTTGTGCACAACTCTAAAATGACATATATTAAAAACGGAAAGAGTATATCGTTCTGACGCCCACAAAATACGTATACATCACCCATTCTCGAAGTTTATCGATACGTAGTGCGAAATAACTACAACTTTATTATTACAACAATAAAAGCTGTGAGTTTGAATTGTCTTTCTTTCAAATCGGTCAAACAAGTCATCAATACGAGGTAGAGGATACCTATTCTCGATAGTGGACATGGTTCAATTCCGATAGTCAATACAAAGTCGCATACTCCCGCCTTTTTCTTCTTTACAAATTAAACAAGAAACCTCAAGAAGATGTACTAGATTTAATGAAACCGATGTCCAACAACTCACGTAGTTGGACCTTTAACTCTCAAGTTCAATAGGAGCCATTCGATATTGGGTTTTAGAAATGGGCTTTGTCACAGGTGTTCAAGGTCAATAAAGAATTCAACTTTACGCTCGGGGGTAGATCGAAGTTCTTCAAGAAATACGTCGGAAAGTCAATAACAACAGAATATTATTCAAATTTGACGTGTCTTTATTCAAATCCATAACATGGGCTAAGAAAACTTGACATCCGCTTTTCAATAAACGAATAGCTTTTATGATTAGATATGATGATGTTGATTGATTTTAATGGTTTAGTTGCTTGAATTGCATAACAATGAGTCAAGTTAGGAATATGAAAACTAACAACCTTACAAAAACAATCAATTTTGGCGTGATGAGTAGTTAACCAATCAATCCCTAAAATCACATCAAAAGTAAGTATCTTTAAAGAGATAAGGTCAACGTGTAAGGTGATGGTGCCAACTTGAATCAAACAAGATTTATAAATGAAGGGATGTGATGAAAGTTTTTCCTAACGAGTTTCCACAGATAGTCAAAGTCTAATTTCTCCTGAGTCAAGTTTAAACGTTGAGCACAAGCGGGAGAGATAAATGAATGGGTAGCACCCCAGATTGCGTAAGGTATAAACTTCGCAAGAATTTATAAATACTTACCCGTGATTACCTCGTTTGGGTTCCTCGCATTTTGACCACCACAACAATGCTCTTCTAGAACCGCTGACTTTGACTTTTCTCGGGCCATGTCTTTTGAGTCACCGCTCTCCGAAACTAGGTTTCACTTACGTATAATCTCGAGCGATATGTCCTTCCTTTCCACAATTATAGCATACCTTGAATCGTTGTGGGCGCTTGACCGATATGTCCTCTTTCCGCATTTATAGCATATGACCAAGGGTCTTTCTCCTTCCTTGGAACCAGATTCTTACTTTGCACTCGCGCCTTCACATGGTCGTTGTTAAATCTCCTCTTTTAAAATCTCCTCCCGACTTCGCTTTCTTATTTTCATGGCCATGATTACCACCGTAGTGGTTACCATTTTTGTCCGCCTTTTTTCTTTCTCCACCGGGTTATCGTTGTTTTGTTGATCGCTATCTCCGGTATGATCCTCGATTGTGGTCCCTCGGTTGACCGTACTTTCGTTATCTCGCTTCTAATAATTGAGCCATGTTTACAACATCTCGAATCGAGAGAAAATTTATGAGAAATGAGATATTATGTCGTATCGCCGGTTTTAAACCTCTCGTAAACATTCGCGTCATAATTCCTCATTCTCCACCAAATGAGGTGCAACCTCGATAACTCTGCAAACTTTGCCTCGTCTCGAGACAATCGTCATGTTGTTCTCGTTCTAATCGATGAACTCCACTTCCTTCATATAGACGAACACTTTCGTGAAATTATTTGTCATTAAATAGTTTCAAACGCCTCCCAAGACACTTGAGAAAGTGCCGGATGAAGACGCTTCACGCATCTCCCACCAAGAGTGTCTGCGCTTCGCCACTTTTAACATAAAGGTGGCGAATGGAACCTTCTGTTCCTCCGTGCATCCCAAGACATCGAATATCTTGGTAAATTGCTTGACCCATGTTTCCGCCATGATCGGATCCGCTTTCCTTAAATTCGGTGGTCCCAACTCTTTGAACTGCTTTGTTGTGACAACCCGTGAATTGCTATCATTTCCCTTGTATTTTGAACACGAGTCTCCTCGTCGATTTTGCATGAATCGCAAAAAGCTTCTAAACATCCCTCGCTCATCATCTACTCGATGGGTGTTGTTCACGGGAGAACATTGCCACTGCTGCACGCGCTTCTCCTCGTTGGTGAAGATGTACAGCGTCTCCACAAATACATTTCCATTGTTGTTAATATTCTCAATTCGACATTCTCAAATACCGTCATAAAACAAGGGTTAATTAAGCAAATCAAGATATCACATAATATCCCTATATACCGACCAACTAACAAAAAAGCTTAGTAGACACACTAGCAAGGGATTTACTCGCCTCCCCTCCTAGTTCTATTCCCCGATCTCCGCCAGAGATCATATCCATAAGCTCGATACCAACCGTGACGCCCCCAAAATAGGTATACATCACCCATTCTCGAGTTGTCAATACATGGTACGTAAACAACTACAACTTTCTTTATTATTATAACAATAAAACTGTGAGTTTGAATACAAATATTATCTTCTGCAGACAATATCTATACTCAAATAAATCCTCATCACATTTATTGATACATTATTTTACAAAAAATGGTGAGGACTACTAAACAACTCTCTCTGAACCTTCATTCCACACCCCACTGCATCTTTCGCTATATTCTCGCCTCCCGAGAAGAAAAATGGAACAAAAAGGAAAAGGGTGAGCTCAACTAGCCTCAAGAAGAATAATATTATGACTAAGATAATATACAACAAATTATCATTAGTCTTCAACAGGAAAAATCTAATAGTAATACAATAGACAACAAGTTTTAAATCAATATTCGCAATGGAAATAATAATTCATTAGAAGAGTTAAGTAGAGAATGCAAACTACTATCTTCTATGTATGGATTTAAAAGTTCATCGCTCATCTTTTATCCCCGTAACATCAATCAATATATATCCGAATCAAATATTCATCTTTGCACTACAGCCAAAGATATTCATCACCGGGTCATGTTCATCTAAACACATGTTCATCTTTGCACTACGTGCCAAAGATATTCATCAAAAATCATTCATCTTTGCACTACAGCCAAAGATATTCAATAATGTCATCATTTAAGACCGAGGATAATGAAAAATATTTTAAAGAAACGAATCCAAAGGAAACAAAATGACAAGGATTAAGGATTAAGGATTCGTACTTTGTTTTATCCATGTCCAAACATACCTCAAAAATAATCATAGTGGTGTAAAATTCAAGAATGATCAAAACATGGATACAATCAAAGCTAGTATCCATAATAGATATTTTAGACGAAAAGGAAAATTTTTCATTTTTCAATGAATAAGATCAGATTCGTGAATAAGATCAGAATAAGGTATCGTGAATAATAACTCCCGACACTTAAAAGTTCCAAATTTGATTAAAAAGTTCAGATCAATACTTCAAAGATAACGATATTGAAGAAATAATATCATTACTGAAAAAAATAATATCCCTTACCTCGAAAGATTAAGACTTCTACCGAATACTCGGGTATAAGTCAAGAAGGAACTTGTACCGTATAACAATACTCAAAGTATAAAAATCCTCACAAGAATACGCTCAATATATAGAGAGAGAAATAGAGAGAAAACTTCAGCTTCGTGTAATTTTCAATTCTAACCCAAGACCCTATTTATAGGAAAATGCTTAAACACCAAAGCGTAAAATTTATTAAAATAATTTTATTTAATAAATATTCAAGCCCACTTCCCAAGAATCCGAATTCAGCTCATTTACCACACATGTGGGCTTGCAAAAAACGTTTTTCATGAATAAAACAATTAAAACCTCCAAAATCAATTATTTTGGAACTTCAGAACTTCAATAATTCATAATAAATAGCCCTTTTATCAAAAAAATTCGAAACTCGCAATTTTCATAGGAAATTCCATTATCTACAACTTTGTAGAAGAAAGGTTTTCCAAATTCCAAATGTAAATTGACCAAATCTATAAACTGACGATTTTACAAAGCTATAATCAAATTTCAAATAATAAATGGGGTCCACCGACATGTTTAACATGTTTTAAACATTTATTGCAACAAAAATACTCTTCCTCCTCAGATACTCATATATCCCACATTCGTTGTAAAAATATCACCATTATTATATTATTAAAATATAATAATATATTTAAATGAATTATTTTATCGTAAAAAGATAAAATTTCAATTTTCAAATAATTGTCACATTAAATATTTTCTCCATCTATATCCACATAAAATC
Source organism: Panax ginseng (assembly GCA_020205605.1). Classification (NCBI taxonomy): domain Eukaryota; kingdom Viridiplantae; phylum Streptophyta; class Magnoliopsida; order Apiales; family Araliaceae; genus Panax; species Panax ginseng. Next base: position 6,655,736 of record CM035127.1, read on the forward strand.
AATATTTTCTCATCATATGAATCAATAATTAATTACTCACAAATAATATTACGTAATCACAATATTGACAACCGTGCGCCTTCTGAAGAGCAGGGGCTTTCCAATAAGAATTTCTCCTCATCATGCCAATTAATTAGGTGACCAAACCTCTCCTGTATGTAACTTTCTAGACATTGCCAATAATGTTATCAAATAATATTATTCGATAATATGAATTATTGCTTCGATAATGAAAAATACCGTGTAATGACAATTATCAAAACAATGAAGAATATAAAATATCAACGCAAAGAATTATTAAATCAATAAAATAAAATATCGAATAAAGAATTATCGTAACCATTATCGAGTAAAGGCCTTCACGTAAGAATCAATAATTGGTGCAATACCGCGCGCCTTCCGTGTTTTAACCAATCGAGTATTTTAACAAGATAATCTGTGAATAACTACGCCATTATTTTTAAACAACTTATATTTGTCGCTTTCTTCATCCAATCGCTTTCCATTATGGGGCTCACACATGGTCATACTACCGCATTTAATATTCTCCCGACAAAGATTTAATATTCCACGACCAAACGAATATTCCCCACATAATAATAAATATTTTATAACCACTTGTTTATTTTGAAATATTTATGATTTTACCCATAACTATCCACATTAATCAAATCAACCCTTACTATTTCAAAATAATAAATAGAGAAAATTAAATTTCATTAATAATAAGTTGGGGTCTTACAACCTCCCTCCTTATGAAATTTCGTCCTCGAAATTGACGACGATTCTGTGTGTTTCAAAAGGTGAGGATACCTCGCTTTCATTTCTCGCTTCCAATTCCTGTGTCATTTCCTCTATAAAGCATGATTCCTCCACGTAACTTTAACTTGTGGTAGGACCTTTGTCACGTAGGACATGCTCCTTCCTATCCAAAATCTTGACAGTACCTCTTGTGACGTTAAGTCTTCTACTATCTCGTCCTGGTTCTAACTCTATAACGTGGTTCGGTCTTTCACATATTTACGAAGCACGAGATATATGAAAAACATTATGAACACGAGACATACTTGAGGTAACGCAAGTCTATAAGCTACATTACCTACTACTCGGTCAAGAATTTGAAATGGACCAATAAATCGTGGATCGAGCTTTCTCTCTTTTCAAATCTTGTAACTCCCTTCCATGGGGCAACACGTAACAATACATGATCCCCAATACTAAATTCTCTGTCCTTTTGATGAAGATTCGCATAACTCTTTTGTCGATCTTGTGCCATTTGTATACGCTGTTGTCGAATTATTTGGATCTTTTCCGTAGTCATACGCATCAAACTCGGGTCCCAACAATGTTGCTTCACCCACCTCGTCCCCAACATACCTGGAGAGCGACACTTCCGCCCATACAATGCTTCAAATGGGGCCACACCTATACTTGCTCGATAATCATTGTTGTAGGAGAATTCCACCAATGGTAAATACTTATCCTAACCGCCTCAAGTCAGGGACACGAGTCTTAATAAATCTTCAAGAGTTTGAATAGTCCTCTCGATTGTCCGTCTGCTTTGAGGATGGTATGCCAAATCAATCGTAAATCTGCGCTCATAGCTTTTTGCAAGTTAACCCAAAATCTTGAAGTGAATCTTGGGTCACGACCAAACTATGGATACTTGGCATGCCATGCAACCTCACAATCTCATTAACATATATACTAAAAGAAGACGCTCAAGGAATAAGTCTCCGTGATTTGGCAAGAAATGAGCAGACTTTGGTTAATCTATCAACAATAACCCAAATAAGATTGATGCCTTGAGAAACCGTAGGAAGACCCGTAGAATGAAATCCATGGTAATGTGTTCCCACTTCCATTTCGAAATCTCAAGTGGTTGCAACGGACCCTTAAGTACTAGATGTCTACCTTTACACGCTGACAAGTTAAACACATCGAGATAAACTTTGCAATCTCTCTCTTCATATTGTTCCACCAAAATGTATGTCAAGATCACGATACATTTTAGTACTTCCGTGATGGATTACAAATGGTGTATTGTGTGCCTCCATCATAATCTTGTACTTCAAATCGTAGTCGTTAGAACACAAAGTCTAGAGTGGACTCAAGTATTCCTTCTTCATCAATTCTCGCCCTTAATAGCTCCTTCTTGTACTTTCTTCTTCATACGCATCACCCCGGCCTGGTGGCTCGAAAGAACCTTAACTTTTTCTATTAAAGTTGGCTCTACGTGATACTTGACATCATCGCACTCATTCCTCGCATATGATCTTCTACTCAACGCGTCAACTACCACGCTCGCTTTTCCAGGATGGTATTGAATAGTGTGGTCGTAATCTTTCAACAACTCAAGCCAACGTCGTTGCCGCGATGTTGAGTTCCTTTTATGTAAAGAAATATTTGAGGCTTTTATGGTCCGAATATATCTCCACTTTCTTCCCGTATAGATAAGTGCTCCAGATCTTTAAGCAAAAAAACGATCGCCGCTAACTCTAGATCATGAGTAGGATAATTCCTCTCATACTTTTTTAAGTTGTCGCGAGGCATAAAGCTATGACTTTCCCACGCCGCATGAGAACACATCCTAACCCTTTGCTCAAGATCGCTATAGATAACAAATCCATCCGCATCAGATGGTATTGTTAAGACAGTCTTAAAATAAGTCTCCTCTTAAGCTCTTGGAAACTCTTCTCGCATTCCTCGCCCCATACAAATTTTATATCTTTCCGAGTCACCGAAAGTTAATGGAGTAGCGATTCGAGAAAATCCTTCCACGAATCTCCGATAATAACCAAATAAGCCCGTAAAGTCACGACTTCATCGCCACCGACTTTTGCTGTTCCTAACTTTGTATTGCTTCAATCTTCACAGGATCAACAGATACTCCATGTTTCGACACCACGTGCCCAAGGAATGCTACTTCCTCGCCGTAACTCGCATTTCTTCACTTTGGCATATAGTTTGTTTTCACGAAGCCTTTGAGTACCAACTTCAAATGGTGCTCATGATCTTCACGACTTTTAGAATATATGAGGATGTCATCAATAAAGACAACAACAAATTGATCCAAATATTCCTTGAATACTCGGTTCATCATATCCATGAAAGCCAGCAGGAGCATTAGTCAATCCAAAAGACATGACTAGAATTCATAATGCCCGCATCGAAGTTCTAAAGGCGCTTTGGAATATCCTCGCCTAAATCTTCAAATGATATCCGTAATCTAAGATCGATTTTTGAAAAGAATTGTGGCTCCTTGCAATCGGGTCAAACAAGTCATCAATACGAGGTAGGGATACATATTCTTGATAGTGACATGGTTCAATTCCCAATAGTCAATACAAAGTCGCATACTCCCATCTTTTCTTATTTACAAATAAAACAGAGCACCCCAAGGAGATGTACTAGATTTAATGAAACCGATGTCCAACAACTCCTGTAGTTGGACCTTTAACTTTTGAAATTCAATAGAGCCATTCGATATGGGGTTTTAGAAATGGGCTTTGTACCAGTGTTCAAGGTCAATAAAGAATTCAACTTCACGCTCGGGGTAGACCGGAAGTTCTTCAGAAATACGCCGGAAAGTCAATAACAACAGAATATTATTCAAATTTGACGTGTCTTTATTCAAATCCATAACATGGGCTAAGAAAGCTTGACATCCGCTTTTTCAATAAACGAATAGCTTTATGATTAGATATGATGTTGATTGATTTTAATGGTTTAGTTGCTTGAATTGCATAACAAAGTTGGTTAGAATATGAAAACTAACAACCTTACGAAAACAATCAATTTTGGCGTGATGAGTAGCTAACCAATCAATCCCTAAAATCACATCAAAAGTAAGTATCTTTAAAGAGATAAGGTCAATGTGTAGGTGATGGTGCCAACTTGAATCAAACAAGATTTATAAATAGTGAATGTGATGAAAGTTTCTCCTAACGAGTTTCCACAGATAGGTCAAAGTCTAATTTCTCCTGAGTCAAGTTTAAACGCTGAGCACAAGCAGGAGAGAGATAAATGAATGGGTAAAGACCGGTATCAAGTAAGGTATAAACTTCAAGAGAATTTATAAATAGCTTACCCGTGATTACCTCGTTTGGGTTCCTCGATTTTGACCAAATCCACAACAAATGCTCTTCTAGAACCGCTGACTTTTGACTTTTCTCGGGATACTCTTTTGAGTCACCGTCCCCGCTGAACTAGGTTTCACTACCGTACAATCTCGAGCAATATGTCCTTCCTTTCCACAATTATAGCATACCTTGAACTGTTGTGGGCAGTTTGGACTGATATGTCCCTCTTTCCGCATTTATAAAGATATGACCGGTGGTCTTTCTCCTTCCTCGGAACCAGCTTGTCACTTGCACCGCTGCGCCTTCACATGGTCGTTGTTAAATCTCCTCTTTTTAAAATCTCCCTCCGACTCGCTTCTCCTATTTTCGTGGCTATGATTACCACCGTAGTGGTTACCATTTTTGTCCGCCTTTTTCTTTCTCCACCGGGTTATCGTTGTTTTGTTGATCGCTATCTCCGGTATGATCCTCGATTGTGGTCCCTCGGTTGACCGTGCATTTCGCTATCTCGCCTAATAATTGAGCCATGTTTACAACATCCTAATCGAGAGAAAATTTATGAGAAATGAGATATTGTCGTACGCCGGGTTTAAACCTCTCGTAAACATTCAAGCGCCATACGCTCCTCATTCTCCACCAAATGAGGTGCAAACTCGATAACTCTCAAACTTTGCCTCGTCTTCGAGACACCGCCATGTTGTTCTCGCTTCTAATCTGATGAACTCCACTTCCTTCATACGACGAACACTTTCGTGAAATTATTTGTCATTAAATAGTTTCGAGACGCCTCCCAAGACATCGCCGAAATACTACGGATGGGTACGCTTCACGCATCTCCACCAAAGAGATTCGCCTCGCCACTTTAACATAAAGGTGGCGAATGGAACCTTCGTTCTCCGCATCCCAAGACATCGAATATCTTGGTAAATTGCTTGACCCATGTTTCCGCCGTGATCGGATCTGGCTTTCCTTAAATTCGTGGTCCCAACTCTTTGAATCGCTTGGTCATTTGACAACCCGTGAATTGCTATCATTTCCTCAGATTTTGAACACGAGTCTCCTCGTCTGATTTTGCATGAATCGCAAAAAGCTTCTAAACATCCCCTTATTCATTATCTACTCGGTGGTGTTGTTCACAGAGGAACATTGCCACTGCTGTTGCACGCTCTCCTCGCTTGGTGAGTACAAAGGCTCTCCACTGGCCTCATTTCCATTGTTAATATTCTCAATGACATTCTCAAATACCGCCATAAAACAAGGGTTAATTAAGAAAATCAATATATCACATAATATCCCTATATACTGACCAACTAACAAAAAAGCTTAGGTAGGACACACTAGCGAAGGATTTACTCGTCTCTCCCCTCCTAGTTCTATTCCCCGATCTCCGCCAGAGATCATATCCCTAAGCTCTGATACCAACTGTGACGCCCCCAAAATAGGTATACATCACCCATTCGAGTTGTCAATACATGGTGTAAAACAACTACAACTTTCTTTATTATTACAACAAGAAATCGTGAGTTTGAATACAAATATTATCTTCTGACAATATCTATACTCAAATAAATCCTCATCACATTTATTGATACATTATTTTACAAAAATGGTGAGGACTACTAAACAACTCTCTCTAGAACCTTCATTCCACACCCCGACTGCATCGCTTATATTCTCTCGCCTCCCGAGAAGAAAAATGGAACAAAAAGGAAAAGGGTGAGCTCAACTAGCCCAAAGAAAGAATATTATGACTAAGATAATATACAACAAATTATCATTAGTCTTCAACAGGAAAAAAATCTAATAGAATACAATAGACAACAAGTTTTAAATCAATATTCGCAGTGGAAATAATAATTCATTAGAAGAGTTAAGTAGAGAAATGCAAACTACTATCTTCTATGTATGAATTTAAAAGTTCATCGCTCATCTTTTATCCCCAGTAACATCAATCAATATATATCCGAATCAAATATTCATCTTTGCACTACTGTGCCAAAGATATTCATCATTAGTCATGTTCATCTAAACACTGCTCATCTTTGCACTACTGAGCCAAAGATATTCATCATTAGTCATGTTCATCTAAACACCATTCATCTTTTGCACTACGAAAAGATATTCATCGAAATCATTCATCTTTGTACTACAGGCCAAAGATATTCAATAATGTCATCATTTAAGACTGAGGATGATGAAAAATTTTTTAAAGAAACGAATCCAGTGAAACAAAATGACAAGGATTAAGGATTAAGGATTCGTACTTTGTTTTATCCATGTCCAAAAATACCTCAAAAATAATCATAGTGGTGTAAAATTCAAGAATGATCAAAACATGGATACAATCAAAGCTAGTATCCACAATAGATATTTTAGACGAAAAGGAAAATTTTCATTTTTCAATGAATAGTGCCGTATTCGTGAATAAGATCAGATATCGTGAATAGTGCCATATCGTGAATAAGTAACTCCCATACACTAAAAGTTCAAAATTTGATTAAAAAGTTCAGATCAATACTTGACATAATGATATTGAAGAAATAATATCATTACTGAAAAAATAATATCCCTTACCTCGAAAGATTAAGATTTAAATTTGGAATACCGGGTATAGTCTTTGAAGGGAACTTATACCAGATAACAATACTCAAAGTATAAAAATCCTCAAAAGAATATGCTCAATATATAGAAAGAGAAATAGAGAAAAACTTCAGCCGTGTAATTTTAATTCTAACCCAAGACCCTATTTATAGAAAATGCTTAGAACACCAAAGCAGAAAATTTATTAAAATAATTTTATTTAATAAATATTCAAGCCTACTTCCCAAGAATCCGAATTCAGCTCATTTACCACACATGTGGGCTTGCAAAAAACGTTTTTCATGAATAAAACAATTAAAACCTCCAAAATCAATTATTTCAGAACTTCGGAACTTCAATAATTCATAATAAATAGCCTTTTTGTCAGAAAAATTTGAAACTGGCGATTTTTCATAGGAAATTCGATTATCTACAACTTTGTAGAAGGAAGTTTTTCCAAATTCCAAATAGAAATTGACCGAAATCTATAAACGAACGATTTTCCAGGCTATAATCAAATTTCAGTCAATAAATGGGGTCCACCGACATGTTTAACATGTTTTAAATATTTATTGCAACAAAAATACTCTTCCTCCTCGTATACTCATATATCCCACATTCGTTGTAAAAATATCACCATTATTATATTATTAAAATATAATAATATATTTAAATAAATTATTTTATCAAAAAAAGATAAAATTTCAATTTTCAACAATTGTCACATTAAAAATTTTCTCCATCTATATCCACATAAAATCAATATTTTTCTCATCATATGAATCAATAATTAATTACTCACAAATAATATTACAGAATCACAATATTGACAACCAGTGCGGTTCCTCAGAAAGAGGGACTTTCCAAAGTAAGAATTTCTCCTCATCGCGCCGCAATTAGGTGACCAAACCTCTTCTTAGGCGTAACTTTCTAAACATTGCCAATAATGTTATCTAATAATATTATTCAGGTTAATATGAATTATTGCTTCGATAATGAAAATACTGTGTAATGACAATTATTGAAAACAACAATATAAAATATCATCAACGCAAAGAATTATTAAATCAATAAAATAAAATAATCGAATAAGAATTAATTCACCGTAACCATTATCGAGTAAAGCCTTCTTACGTAAGAATCAATAATTTGTGCAATACTGGTGCTATCTTGTGTTTTAACCAATTGAGTATTTTAACAATATTAATAATAGAATAACTACGCCGTTATTTTTAAACAATCGCTTTTCATTATGGGGCCCATTATTATGGTCATACCGTCGTATTAAATAATATTCTCCGACTGCATTTAATATTCTACTTACCAAACGAATATTCCCGAACAACAATAAATATTTTATAACCACTTGTTTATTTTGAAATATTTGCGTATTTTACCCATAACTATCCACATTAATCAAATCAACCCTTACTATTTCAAAATAATAAATAGAGAAAATTAAATTTCATTAATAATAAGTTGGGGTCTTATAATCGTACTCTCTGTTTCTTTATTAAACCTACCTTCATTATGTTCTACTTCAATTCTACGACTATATATATATATATATATATATATATATATATATATATATATATATGTGTGTGTGTGTGTGTGTGTGTACATGATATGTATAGAATTTGTAGGATTTCACTGCAGCTTGTCCATTTCTTTTCATTCACGTGCATGTGCATTCAACTCCTTTATATTCATCAATCTTTAAACTAATTAATTAATGTAATGGGTTAGGTGCCAAAAACATAGGCTTGCATGTTTAGCTACCCTAATTAATAATGCTGCATATCATTATTAATTAGGATAGTTATGTATTGATAGAATTTCACACACTAGCTTCCATGCATAGAAAATCATCACATGCAATTGTACGTATGACGCCCCTAAAATTAGGTATACATCACTCATCTTGGATCGTCAGATACATAGTACAGAATTCAAATACAACTTACTAATACAACTGTCGTGTACAATACGACAAACATAAACTGTGAGTTTGAATACAAATATTATCTACTAGAGATTATACAAACTAAAAAGGAGTCCTCATTATAATTATTATCACACTATTTCACAGAATATGAGGACTACTAATGCTATCCTCTGGACCATCACTCTGTTTCCCGACTCGTCTCAGCAATATTCTCATTTTCTAAAGAGAACAGTGAAAGAAAGGATGAACTCAACTAGCCCAGTAAGAAATATTATGACTAAGATAATGCAGAATCAATTATCATTAGTCTCCAACAATGTTAAACTGATAAAATATAATAGACATCAAGTTTAATCAGCGCAATGAACAAGCAATCCATTAAAAGAGTCAAGTAGAAAATAAAATCTACTATCTTTTATGATTTAAAAAGTTTTTCATCATCATGTTATCATTTGAGACTCGAACAATAAATATTCCACATCATCGAATCACCCCTGCACTACGACCAAGGATATTCTTTAGTATCACGACAACAATTATCCATACACTACGGGCCAAGAATATTTGTGTATTCATTAATGGTCATGATAATGCCAACAACTGTCCATCAATGCACTACGGGCAAATGAGAACTTTTACCACATCATTTGTAACATTACGATCATGATTACACCGAATAATCCCTGGTCATAATCATACCAAGTTCATCTATGCACTACAGGCCACAAATGACTTTCAACAAAATATAAACATGAGGATGATGACAATGATATAAGAATGCAATAAAACAAGTTCAAGAATTATTTTATCCAAGAATTATTAACGTCCAAATTGTCAACATGATACTGTTTTGTAGAGTAAAATTCAAGAATGATCAAAAGAATATTTTCATGAAAAGATACTGGATGAAGCGCAAATATCAAGGATATTCTACTAATTTCATGGAGTATAGAAGTCGAAACGTTAACCAACTAGGTATAATAAAGAATGGAATAACAAAAGAAATCACCATGCATGCGGTACTTCGCATAGACAGGTTGTTCCAACAAAATAATAATAAAGGAACCAGGTCAGGCAAAATTTGCACCGATAGGATGTTCCAATGTAATAATAAAGATTTTAACCAGTCCCAAGTGTAAAACACACGAGCGTGATGTTCCAAATGTAATAATAATAAGACGGAACTAGGTACGGTGTAAAACACACAGACGTGGATGTTCCAACGGAATAATAATAAAGATTTTAACCGAAGTCCAATGTAAAACACACGCATGTGATGTTCCAATGTAATAATAGAAGAATGTCACCAAGTATAGGGTGAGATCACATATACGAAGTTATTCCAATGTAATAATAAGAATTGGAATAACAACAGTTTCTATTCATGAATAAGAAAGAATAACACTCCTTACGAGTACAACAAATAATATTCCCTACCCAAGAAGAAGAGTCTTTGGATATATAAGTAGTGAAGTAGCGAGAATACTTTCTTCTTTCTCTATAGTTTATCTCTAGAGTTTCAAAGGAATTAAAAGAAAATAATGAATGAATGAGCTTCATTTATAGAAAAAATGGAATGCATAAACTAACTCATGAATCAGTCGAGATTGATTTACTTTAATCGGATTTGTTCATATTTAAAAGCAAAAATAAAATATAATATATTCTAATTATAATCTAATAAAACGAATAACTTTATAAAAGATTTTACTATGCAAACACTATGTAGGCACTATACAAACACTATGCATAATAAAATATAATATATTCTAATTATTGTCTAATAAAATGATAGCTTTATAAAAGTATTCTGCTTTTATATAAAAAAGATTTTACTATCTGAAAACACTATCACAGATTATTTATGCATAATAGAATATAATATATTCTATTTATAGAATAACTTTATAAAAGTATTCATTTTATATAAAAAGATTTTACGTATTATTACATTAATAATACCAACAAAACGCGAGTGACTTATCACTTAAGCATCAATAATTAATACCGCAGTTACTATGCAACCACACGTATTCTCGTACTTTTAACACCGTGTGTTTCAACAGCTAATCAGTAAAACTTTCGCCGTTATTTTCATAAAAAGTATTTTTGTCGCTTCTCAATCCGGCAATAATTCCGTTAGGGGTCCACCAATGATTGTCTTTGTTGTATTAATATTTCTTGTTAAAACGAATATTCCCAGACCAATCGAATATTATATAACAACTTGCATGTATTTTGCAAAATTTATAAATATTACCCACAACTATTATATCAATTTCACTCCATAATATTCAAAAATAATATTTATAGAAAATTCATCTTTATTCAAAAGTTAGATTTTACAATCTCCTTCTTATGAAATTTAAGCCCTCGAAATTAGGGTGCGTCTTACAGGTATGTCAAGAGGTAAGGATACCTTGATTTCATTTCAGATTCTAACTCCCAAGTCATTTTCTCAACATCGTGGTTTCTCCATAAAACTTTGACTTGAGGTATAACCTTGGTGCGTAAAATTTGTTCCTTCTTATCCAAGATTTGAACATGAACCTCTTCATACGTCAAATCTTTCGCTATTTCGTCCGGTTCCAACTTAATAATGTGGTTCGGGTCTTTCACATATTTACGTAACATGGATATGTGAAAATATTATGAACACGAGACATACTTGGCGGTAAAGGCGAGTCTATAGGCCACGTTTCTTATTCGATCAAGGATTAAAATGGGCCGATAAATCGAGGATTGAGCTTTCCTCTCTTTCCAAATCTCGTAACCCCTTTCCATGGAGCAACACGTAACAACACATGATCTCCTATATCGAATTCCACGTCCTTTCGATGAAGATCAGCATAACTCTTTTGTCGATCTTGTGAGGTTTTTATACGTTGCCGGATCGTTTGAATCTTTTCTGTTGTCATACGTACCAACTCCGGTCCCAGCAACGTTGCTTCACCCACCTCATCCCAGCATACTGGAGAACGACATTTTCTTCCATACAACGTTTCGAATGGAGCCATGTCAATACTTGTTTGATAACTGTTGTTGTAGGAAAACTCCACCAATGGTAAGAACTTGTTCCAACTTCCCTTGAAATCAAGGACACAGAGTCTTAATAGATCTTCAAGAGTTTGAATAGTCCTCTCCGATTGTCCGTCCGTCTCGAGGATGATATCTTGAGCTAAATCGTAATCTGTGCCAATAGCTTTACTAAAACTAACCCAAAATCATGAAGTGAATCTTGGGTCTCGATCGAAAAACTATGGATCTTTGGCATACCATGCGATCTTACAATCTCGTTTATGTATATACGAGCAAGACGTTTAAGTGTATAAGTCTCTCATATCGGTAAGAAATGAGCAGACTTGGTCAATCTATCGACAATGACCCAAATCGCATCTATGCCTTGAGAAACCTTGGGAAGACCAGTAACAAAATCCATGGTAATGTGCTCCCACTTCCATTCTGGAATTCTAAGTGGTTGCAATGGACCTTTTGGTACTTGATGCTCCGCCTTGACTCGTTGACACGTTAGACACCTTGAGATAAACAGCGGTATCTCTCTCTTCATATTGCCCCACCAAAATGTATGTCGAAGATCATGATACATTTTGGTACTCCCAGGATGGATTGCAAACGGTGTGTTGTGCACCTCCATTATGATTTTATACTTTAAATCAGGGTTGTTAGGAACACAAAGTCTGGAGTTGACTCGAAGTATTCCTTCTTCATCGATTCTTGCTTTCGGCATCGCACCTTCTTGCACTTTCTTCCTCATACGCGCATCAACTCCGGATCAGAATTTGAAAGCAAATTTTAATTTTATCAATTAAAGTCGGTTCTACTCAGATATTTGCCATCATCACGTGGGTCCCTAGAGTCTTTATCTCTATCTCCATCCTTTGCAAGTCATACAAAATGGGCCTTTGCGTTGACAATATTGCACTTTCGTGCCGCGTATGATCTTCTTCTATCAATCGTCACCTACCACGTTCGCTTTTTTCGGATAGTATTGGATGGTATGATTATAATCTTTCAGTTAGCTTCAAGCCAACGTCGTTGTCGCATGTTGAGTTCCTTTTGAGTGAAGAAATATTTGAGGCTTTTATGATCCAGTAAAGATCTCTACTTTCTCCCCATACAAGTAATGCCTCCAAATTTTAAGTGCGAAGAAGGCAAATGCTAACTCTAGGTCATGAGTAGGATAATTCCTCTCATATTCTTTGAGTTGTCGTGAGGCATAAAGCTATGACTTTCTCTCATGTTGCATGAGAACACATCCTAACCCTTTGCCCGAAGCATCATTTGTAGATGACAAATCCTCCGAACCGGATGGTATTGTCGAGCAGTCTTTGAAATGTGTCTCCTCTTGAGTTGTTGAAAACTCTTCTCACATTCTCGCTCAATCCGAACTTTGTATCTTTCCAAGTCACCGAGTTAATGGAGTAGCGATTCGAGAAAACCCTTCTACGAATCTCCGATAATAACCAAAAAGCCGAGAAAGCTACGTCTTGATCCATCGATTTAGGTTGCTCCCCTTTGAATAGCTTCAATCTTTCTTTGGGTCAACAGATATTCCATGACTTGATACCACATGCCCAAGAAATGCTACTTCCTCGAGCCGAACTCGCATTTCTTCAACTTGGCATAAAGCTTGTATTCACGAAGCTTTTGGAGTATCAGCCTTAAGTGTTCCTCATGATCTTCACGGCTTTTGGAATATATGAGGATGTCATCAATAAAGACGACCACAAAATGATCCAAATATTTCTTGAATACTCGGTTCATCATATGCACGTGAAGCGCGCGGGGAGCATTAGTCGATCCAAAGGATATGACTAGAATTCATAATGCCGTCATCGAGTTCGAAAGCCGCCTTTGGAATATCATCGGTTCTAATCTTCAATTGGTGATATCCTAACGAAGATCAATCTTTGAAAAGAATTTGGTGTGAAACCCCAGATTTTATGAATAAAGAATTAATTTTCTCGAAATAATTTTTTTTATATTATGGTGTGAATTTGAGATAATGTTATAGTTGTGGGTAATATTTATAAATTTTGCAAAGTATGCAAGTTGTCATATTATATTCGATTGGTCTGGAATATTCGTTTTTAAGCAGGGAAATATTCGCGATTTGACTGAAGACAATCATTAGTGGACCCCAGCAATGTAATTATTGTCGAATTGAGAAAACGACAAAAAATATTTTATTGAAAATAACGGGAAGTTTTACCGGTTGATCTTGTTGAACTACTTTCATTAGTAAAAAATCTGATGTCTGGCGTTGTTGCGTAAGAGCACACAGTATTGATTATTGATATTTATGTGAGAAGTCACTCGCTTTGTTCAATTATTGCTACACATAGTTCTTTGCATAGTATCTCACATTATTTGATTCAATTATTGTTGATTTAGAAGTTTTATTTTATTCACGTAATAAAATAGAAACATCTTTTATATAAAAGCAGAATACTTTATTAAAGTTATTCTATAAATAGAATATATTATATTCTATTATGCATAGTGTTTTGTATTTTATTAAAGTTATTCTATAAATAGAATATATTATATTCTATTATGCATAGTATTTTGCATAGTAAAATCTTTTTATATAAAATGTAATACTTTATTAAAGTTATTCTATAAATAGAATATATTATATTTTATTATGCATATTGTTTGCATAGTGTCCGCGATAGTGTTTACATAGTAAAAATCTTTTTATATAAATAGAATATATTATATTTTATTTAAAAGATTTTTCTTTAAATATGGACCGCCAGATTAAAGTAAATCAATCCTGATAGTTCATGGATTAATTCTTATGCATTCTATTTTCCTATAAATAGAAGCTCATTCCTTCATTATTTTCTTATGAATTCAATTGAACTGTAGAGAGAAACTATAGAGAGAGACTATAGAGAGAGATAGAAGAAAAGTTTTCGCTACTTCACTACTCTTTATATCAAGTATTATTTTACTAGTAGGATATTATTCTTTTATATTCAAGAGAAACTTCATTATTCCATTTTTTATTGTTCATTGGAATAACTCTTATACGCGAAGCTACCCTATACTTGGTGACATTCTTCTATTATTCTGTCTTTATTATTACATTTTAATATCCTCGTCTGCATCTATATCTGTAACCTAGTTCCATTTTTATTATTATTCGCCGAATATCATGTATACATCTTATCTGTGGACCTGGTTCCATCATTTATTATTCCGCATTTATTATTCTCGGTTGGAACATCCTGCTCGGTGTGAATTTCACCGACACAGTTCCGTTATTATTATTACATTGGAATAACCGTCATCTGAGTCTGCATGCATGGTGATATCTTTTGTTATTCCATTCGGTATTATACTCGATTGATTAAAATTTTGACTTCTATACTCCATGAAATTAGTGGAATATCCTCGATATTTCAAGGCTTCATCCAAAGATCTTTTCGTGGAAATATTCTTCTGAGCATTCTTGAATTTTACTCTACAAAGCAGTATCATGTTGACAATTTGGACGTTATTGGTTCCTGGACAAATTAATTCTTGAACTTGTTTTATTGAATTCTTATATCATTGTCATCATCCTCATGTTTATATTATGTTGAAAGTCATCTCGTGGCTCATGGTGCATAGATGGACTTGGTATGATTCTCGACTGTGGATTATTCGGTATAATCATGGCCGTAATGTTACAAATGATGTAGAAAAAGTCCTCATCGTTAGCCCGTAGTGCATTGATGGGCGCTTTTTGATATGATTATGGCTATGGATTCTCTTCACCAAGGAGCAAAAATGAATTATTTTATGGCACGATCGTGACCGCTGATGAAAACACGATTATCTTTGGCCGTAGTGCATGGATAATTCGTGGTCGTGATACTTAAAGAATATCCTTGGCTCGTAGTGTAGGAATGATTTAATGATGTGGATTATTTATTGAAATTTGAGTCTCAAATGATAAAAGTGATGAAAAACTTTTTAAATCATAAAAGATAGTAGATTTTATTCTCTCTTGACTCTTTTAATGGATTAACATTACATTGCGCTTAAACTTGATATCTATTGTATTTTATCGGTTTAACATTGTTGGAGGCTAATGATAATTTATTCTCGCATTATCTTAGTCATAATATTTCTTCTTGGGGCTAGTTGAGCTCACCCTTTTTCTTTCACCGCTCTCTTCGTGAAATGAGAATATAAATTTGGGACGAGTCGGGGAATGGAGTGATGGTCCGGAGAGGATAGCATTAGTAGTCCTCACTATTTTGTGAAATAGTGTGATAATAATTATAATGAGGACTCCTTTTGAGTTTGTATAATCTCTAGTAGACAATAATTGTATTCTAACTCACAGTTTATGTTTTGTCGTATTGTACACGACAGTTGTATTAGTAAGCTGTATTTGAATTCTGTACCATGTATCTGGCGACCCAAGATGGGTGATGTATACCTAATTTTGGGGGCGTCACATTTGGATCCTTGCAACTGGTCAAACAGGTCATCAATACGTGGCAATGGGTACCTATTTTTGATGGTGACATGATTCAACTCCCGATAATCAATACAAAGTCGCATACTCCCATCTTACTTCTTCACGAATAGAACATGAGCACCCTAAGGAGAAGTACTAGGATGAATAAAGCCAATGTCTAACAATTCCTGCAGTTGAGTCTTTAACTCCTGAAGTTCAATAGGAGCCATTTGATATGGGGCTTTGAAAATGGATTTTGTACCAGGTTCAAGGTCGATACAAAATTTAATTTCACGCCTGGGGTAGGCCGTAGTTCTCCGTGAATACGTCCAGAAATTCATTAACAATAGAAATATTATTCAAAATCGATTTATTTTTGTTTAGATCGTAATATGAAGCTAAGAAAGCTTGACATCCATTTTTAATAAACGAATAGCTTTATGGCTTGAGATGACGGTGATTGATTTTAATGGTTTGGTTGCTTGAATTACGCATAATAGGTCGATTAGGAATATGAAAGCTAACAAACCTTACGAAAACAATCAATTTTTTACATGATGAGTAGTTAACCAATCAATCCCTGGAATTACATCAAATGCAAGTATTTTTAATGTAATAAGATCGACAGGTAATGTGTGGGTACCAACTTGAACCAAACAAGACTTATAAATCGTGGATGTAATGAAGGTTTCTCCCAACGGAGTTTCCACAGATAAGTCAAAGTCTAATTTCTCCGGAGTCAAATTTAATCGTTGAGCGCAAGTAGCAGAAATAAAAGAATGGGTAGAACCGGTATCAAATAAAGTGTAGACTTCGCTAGAGTTTATGATAAGCTCACCCGTGATTACCTCATACGGGTTCTTTGCTCTCTGGGAGGTCACAACAAACGCTCTCCCTTGCACTACCGGCTTTGACTTTTCTGGGACAGCCTTTGGTGCCTCTATCCTAGCTGAATTTGTCTTCGGTGAACGACAAAATCGAGCTAAGTGACATTCTCTTCCACAATTATAACATGTTTTGGACGGCTCGCACAATTTGGACTGATGTATCCCTCCCCTCCGTATTTGAAGCATATGATAGTGGTCTTTCTCCTTCCTTAACAACGAATTGTGTCTTGACGTCTTTCCATCATTGTTGAATCTCCTCTTTTTGAAATGTCCATTCTTATTGTTTTGCTACCGATTACCACCGAAGTGGTTACCATTTCGCCTGCTTGATTCCTCCACGCTTGTTGTCACCGCTCAAGATCGCTTCTCACCGGTGTTATCATTTTGTTGGTCGCTTCTTTTTTGGTTGCGTTGACTCGTTATCGCGCTCCACCAATCGAGCCCTATTTACAACATCCCCGAATACAAACACGGTTTATGAGAAATAAGATGTTGACGTATTCCCGTTCAAACCTCTTAAAAACATTCGCGCCATTCTCTTCATTATCCACCGTTGGGACGCAAACCGGATAACTCCCCAAATTTTGCCTCGTGTTGCGACACGATCATATTATTTTGCTCCAATTTGATAAACTCCACCACCTTCATGTGACGAATACTTTCGGAAAGTATTTGTCGTTGAAACAACTCTGGAACTTCTCCCAAGACATCTTTAAGACGGCAGTTGAGTACGCTTTCTGGAATTCCCACCAAGAATCGCCTTCTCAAGCAACATAAAGGCGTGAAGAGAACCTTTTGCTCCTCGAGCATCCCAAGACATCAAATATCTTGGTGATCTACTTTATCCATGCTTACGCCATAAAGTGGTTTTGGCTCTCCCTTAAACTCCGGTGGTCCCAGCTCCTTGAATCTGCTTTAATGCGGTGCCTTGCGAGTGTTTCCAAGAGTTTTCACCTATATTTTGGATGAGAGCCGCTCTGCATTGCTTTTTCATGAATTGCATAAAGCCTCCGAACAATCCATCATTCAATATTTGGTCGGTGTTGTTGTTTGCATGAGGATTGTCGCCTTCCCGATGCACATTCTCATGATTATTGATATGTGGAGACTCAACGGTCTCTTGTGCTCCATTGCTATTTCTCAACATTTTGGATGTCATTTTCAGACATCGCCACAAAACAAAGGTTAATTGACATGTAACATAATATCTCTAAACTCGACCAACCAATTTAAATACAAAATAAATTTAAGAGAATCATACTAACAAGAAGAATTCTCCGCTCTCTCCTCCTAGTTCTAGTCTCACATCTTAGCCAATGATCATATTCCTAAGCTTTGATACCAAACCGTGGCGCCCCAAAATTAGTTATACATCACCCATCTTGGGTCGCCGATACATGGTATGTAATTCAAATACAACTTACTAATACAACTGCCGTGTACAATACGACAAAACATAAACTCGTGAGTTTGAATACAAATATTATCTACTAGAGATTATACAAACTCAAAAGGAGTCCTCATTACAATTATTATCACACTATTTCACGTAATAGTGAGGACTACTAATGCTATCCTTCCGGACCATCACTCCGCTCCCCGACTCGTCCCAAATTTATATTCTAATTTCAAGAAAAAAACAAAGAAAGAAAGGGTGAGCTCAACTAGCCCAAAAAAAAATATTATGACTAAGATAATGCGTAATCAATTATCATTAGTCTTCAACAATGTTAAAGTGATAAAATATAATGACATCAAGTTTAATCAAGATTTTAACAAGCAATTCATTAAAAGAGTCAAGTAGAAAATAAAATCTACTATCTTTTATGATTTAAAAGGTTTTCATCACTATTATCGCCGAGACTCAACTTTTAACAAATATTTTACATCATCGAATCACCCCTCGCACTACTACTGCCAAGGATATTCTTTTAAGATCACGACCACAATTATCCATGCACTACTGGTCAAGAATATTTGTGTATTCATTAATGGTCATGATCATGCCAACAATCATCCATCAATGCACTACGGGCCAATGAGAACTTTACCACACATTTGTAACATAACTACCATGATTACAATCAATAATTCTCGGTCATAATCATACCAAGTCCATCTATGCACTACAAAATACTTGATGACTTTCAACAAAAATATAAACATGAGGATGATAACAATGATATAAGAATGCAATAAAACAAGTTCAAGAATTATTTTATCCAAGAATTATTAACGTCCAAATTGTCAACATGATCATCGCTTTTGTAGAGTAAAATTCAAGAATGATCGGAAGAATATTTCCATGAAAAGATATGGGATGAAGCGCAAATATCAAGGATATTCTACTAATTTCATGGAGTATAGAAGTCAAACGTTAACCAACCGAGTATAATAAAGAATGGAATAACAAAAAAGAAATCACCATGCATGCGGTAGATTTCACATGCAAAAGTTATTCCAACAGAATAATAATAATCTAACCGTGTCGTGCAAAATTTGCACGCAAGCAGGATGTTCCAACAGAATAATAAAGATTTTAACTAGGTCCTGTGTAAAACACATGATGAGGATGTTCCAATGTAATAATAATAAGATTTAACTAGGTCCTGTAAAAACACACGATGTGATGTTCCAACGAATAATAATAAAGACGGAACCAGTCCTGTGTAAAACACATGTATGTGATGTTCCAATGTAATAATAGAAGAATGTCACCAAGTATAGGGTGATCACAGCGTACAAAGTTATTCCAATGTAATAATAAGAATTGGAATAACAATGCTTCTTCATGAATAAGAAAGAATAACACTCCTTACGAGTACAACAAATAATATTCCCTACCTTAAGAAGAAGAAGAGATGGATATATAAGTAGTGAAGTAGCGAGAATACTTTCTTCTTTCTCTCTATAGTTTATCTCTCAGAGTTTCAAAGAATTCATAAGAAAATAATGAATGAATGAGCTTCATTTATAGAAAAATAGAATGCATAAGAATTCAACTCATTAAGCAATTAGAGATTGATTTACTTTAATCTGACGGTTCATATCTAAAGCAAAATAAAATAAAATATATTATATTTATAATCTAATAAAACGAATAACTTTATAAAAGATTTTACTATGCAAAATACTATCACGAGACACTTATGAAACACTATGCATAATAGAATATAATATATTCTATTTATGTAATAACTTTATAAAAGTATTCATTTTATATAAAATATTTTCCGATTATTACATTAATAATACCAACAAAACCGAAAGACTTATCACTTAAGCATCAATAATTAATACCGTGTATTACTATTAACCAATGCCAGCGTATTCGCATTTTTTAACACCGTGTTTCAACGCTTAACTGTGAAACTTCCGCCAGTTATTTTCATAAAAAAGATTTTTGTCGTTTTCTCAATTTGACAATAATTACATTTGTGGTATCCACTAATGATTGTCTTGTTGTCTTAATATTCCTCGTTAAAACGAATATTTCCCAACCAATCGAATATTATATAACAACTTGCGTACTTTGCAAAATTTATAAATATTACCTACAACTATTATATCAATTTCACTCCATAATATTTAAAAATAATATTTATAGAAAATTCATCTTTATTAAAAAAATTGGGATTTTACAGTACGCTTGCGAACATTGACAGCAAAATTATATTCGTGGACACAAAGATTACGACGTGAATGCATCATATATACTTATCTAATTATATTAATTTCCTAATAAAGATAATATATATATATATATATATATATATATATATATATATATCATATTATAAAATTTTGCACATGATTATTAGTTAAATTTTTTTTTTGCTACGATTTAACTGAATTAAAAAAAAGTTAATTCCTGAAATATATAAAAATTTTGACTTTAATTAATATTAGTAATAGAGAAAATCACAAAATAGAAATATATAACGGTTTGCTGATTTTATAATTAAACTTTGGGCCCGTTTTAAAAAGAAAATTTGGACCCCCATTTTGTGAGAGTAAATATTTTTGCAAAAATTAAAGTTAGAATAATATTACATAACTCGTATCCAATATTTGTAGAAAAAAATGTACAGAAAAGAACATATAATTAATAATACACGTACGCTATAACTACACATCGAGTCTTTAGGAAGAGGTGTCCAGACCACTTTACGAAGTCATCCACAAAAGAAGAATCTAGCTCCATCATTAGAGAATTTTCATTTACGTTTAGCTAGTTTTTTGATGTTAATTACTTTGCCCAAAAAATTGAAGTAATTCTGTTTTGTTCACAAGTTTTGTATAACACTCCGTAGAACTTGATTAGTACGTACAGGAATTATAGGGGTCAAAATTAAGTAACATTTAAGGAAAGAAAGGGGGAGGGGGAGGGGGAGGGGGAGGGGGGGGGGGTCGAAATTGATTACTTTTTAACTTAATTGGAAAATTGAAGTAAAATGGGGCCGGGGTCAATAAATAAAATAGTATGAAATGGAAGCAACCAGGTTCAAATTCATGTAGCATTCTGGAAATATAATTAATTAAACTTGAATATCGTGTCATCGTCCCTACCTTTAACTAGTTGGAACTAGCTAATTGGAAGTTGGAAACTCTCTCGATGGGTCTCTGACATACGCATGCATTCACAATAATACACACTTTATAGTATAGTTTGGCTTGAGTCGCCACTTAATATTTTCTAACCTTGCTAGATAGCTTAACACCACATGAACGTAAGTACGTAGTATGGGCCTTCACATGAGCAATGACCCGCAATGTTTTGTCCACGTGTGACCATGAATTGTACTATATATATATATATATATATATATATATATATATATATATATATATATATACACGTGTATACGTATGATATCACATCTTTTGCCAGCCAGGTGAGAATTAATTTATTCCATGCATGCACATGTATACCTTTCGACTCTCACGTCCTGCTGTATTTGTGTTGGGTTATAAAGTTTCACGTCACACATTATTAAACTAATTAAAGACCCAAAAACTCAATATATAAAGATTGGCAACAACAAATTGTCTATGCTCAAAATTAAAATCTAAAGACACAATATACAAACTATGATTGGCTAGCTATTGATCCACTTATATATAACTAACAAATATTTCATGATTTTGAGTAAGAGTTAATCTCAAGTGTATAAATAATGTATTGTTTCTTTCATTTTTCTATTATTAACTAATTATTAGTTGTATGTATGTGCCAAGACAACTACTAGTAAACAAGTAATTAATTGCTATATATATATATATATATATATATATATATATATATATATATATATATTAAAGGAGTACTTATCCAAAACAATTAATGCATTATGATGAGCGATTGAGAGGGTCCATGCATGTTTATGTGTAGAGTGTCTCTAGCTAGGTCTAGGCCACAAAACAATGTTGAGGCAGTTGAAACAGGAGATCAATCCAAGCACTATATATATTATTATCATGTCGCTTGGTATAAAGCTAGGAATTAAGGCGGGCAACTTAATAGTATATAGTAAGTGCTATGATCAACTTTAATGGAAACAAGCAGACGAAGACATGATGAAAATATATATATTAATTGGAGTACTGGAAAAGGATAAGACGATATCTATCTATCTGGCATGAGTAACATGTCAATTGTCAAATTCGATTTGTCACGAAGCCCTTTATGTTTGCGTCCGTTTTGTTTGCATATATACCTTAAAACTGTTTCTCTGTAAAATTAAACACAAGCAAACAACTTGAGCGAGCTTCTATATAATTTGTTGAAATTGTAGTTGTCGATTAAAACACCGAGGCAGGCAGGCAGTGGCCATTTGACAGTTAAATTGGGACAGAGTGAGTACGTATTATAATTCTGCTCATTTGATTGATTGATTGCTTGCTTGCTTGCTTTATTAATTGTTTTTCTTACCATGCTCGCTGTTGAAACATCTTTTTTAGAATATATACATACTACTACTATATATTAGGGAACTGGTTAGCATGAAGTTCATTTTTGAGTAAGTTGGTCAATAGAGTGCTGACACACGGACGAAACTCTATGTGTGTCAGCATTCTATTGGTTAATTGACTAACTTATCAAAAAATAAATTTTATGCTAACTGGATCCATATATTAGGGTTTTGTTTGTCCTGTTGAATTTTCATTAGTCAATAATTATACGTACTTTACAGTAGTAGTAATTGTCACACATGCATATAACGTTCATATTTCAAATATAAATGCAATAACAGATTAATGTTAAAGGTCTTTCATACCGTCTCACAATTACATATATTGATTAATCACATCCACTATTATAATTAATTATATAGTAGAAATAAAAAAAAAATCAAACTTTTTAATTTGTTGAGTAGAAAGTAATTATCCACAAATGATTAGACTTCAAATTAAGTTGATGTAGATTTTGGGTCCTTTTCTAAATCAGAGCTATATATATGGGATCAACATTAATTGTCCATGGGTTTTGAAATTATTGACTTTGGTAGCTAGTAAGGCTTTTTTCAATTCTTACACTACTACAAGTCGTAAATCATGTGTAGGAAATATATCTAATGTAATAAGGTTTATCGCCATATGTTTATACAATAATATTTATTTAATTAAATGGACATGCATATATGTCACCAAGTATACTGATTAAGAGGACAATCGAGGTGACATGTATTAAAAAGTTAAATGAAATATGAAAAAGATATATTGTGAATGTTAATTTATATATGATTTTTTATATTTTACTGTTAGTTATGAATAAGTATTAGTGATAATTTTTATAAAAAATTTAAATGAGACTTATAATTTTATTAAATTTCATATAATGATATATTTAATATAAATTTATCACAAAATATAACATGCATGATTCAAATGAAATAATGTGTAAAATAACGTGCTTCCAGTTGATTGAAATGTTGAAAAGAGTTACTATGTCCGTCTTACAATAAGTGCTTTTTTAGGTTTAATATTTTTTTTTAAAATAAGTGATGTGTTAGAACTCCAATATAATTTTTGCAATATTTTCTCATATATGCTCTTATGCATTCAATGGTATTTATTGCATATTACCATCACTATAATTAAATGACACTCATTAACTCATTAACTTCAAAAAAAATATATTAAGGGTATTTTTGTCATTTTAACTTGTGTATTGATATGTATAATTTAAGTTAAAAAAATACTTATTATGGGACGGAGGTAGTAATTAAGAGTGAGAGGACATTACAAAGGGGAAAATGTCGGCTGGGTGTGATTGAGGTTGTGGGCGCATCAAAAAAGCCAACTTTTGACCCGCACCTTTCTTTCCAAAATCCCCTAAGAGAAAGTAGCTTAGTCCATTTAGTGGTTAGGATAATTGGAAAGAGTTTTTTAATTAGTATAGGACATATATAGTCATTCTGAACCGACTACATGCACATCTAGTGTAGTGGTTAGTAAGCATTTTCCTCCCCTCGTCGAGCCTTTCCTTTAATGCATGGTTGGGGAAAACATTCCCTTATCTCAACAAAAAAAAGAATAAATTACATATTATAGTATATTTTTAAAAATAATTATAATAATCATACATCCATAAAATAATTATAAAAATATGACATTTCATCATATTTATTTACAATACTAATAAAATTAGGAGTCCTTAAATTAAGGGATTAGTATTAATGGGTTGACATGGTAAATTAGTTTCCATCTTCCTCAAACATTCCTTTCTCGTTCGGTCTCTCTCTCTCCGCGATTAACTCTCGTTCGGTTTCTCTCTCCGCCCTTACTACTTCTCTCTCTCCTCTTGAATCCACTCGTCGTCAGTGGATTTGAATCTACTTCTTGAGACGACTTCTCTCGTTCATTCACGGTTGATTGAATCTACTTCTTCAAACGATGGAGTTCTTGCTTTGGTATGTATATGGTTGAAGTGATGTTGTCATACTATGAGTCTGTACTTCTGGCCACATTCTGTTTATGTTAATTTTTTTATTGAATGAATTTTTCTTTATCTCCATGACTGGGTTATTTGTGATATACATCATTTAACAGCATAATATTTGCTAAAGTGGATAATTATTTTCAAATTGTTTAGGCTCTTAACATATATAGTCTGCTTTTGAATGATCATAATTGTCTCATCTTCATTTTGCCATTTTACTTCTGCATCATATACTGACACAAGACCAATTTTTGGGGGCTTGATGTAATGCTTACGTTGTAGCTACGTCAAGCAATAAAAAATAGATATTATCATATAACTGTTTGGTTACTTCTGCATTATGTTTTGGTTACTGTTAGATTGTGATTCGGATACCATTTTTGTTACTTTAATTTGGTATTTTGGTCACTTTTTTATGTTGTTATGGTTACCATGTATTTGCTTAGTATACATGGTTGACTAAAAGCGATTTTGTGTATATGTTGTTTATGTATTGGTTACCATTTTACATGTTTTGGTTCTTATCATATAAATATTTGGTTACTTCTTTAGTATGTTTTTTAGTTCTTTATTAGTTTCTCATTTGGATTCCATTTTGTTTCCTTGAGTTGGGATTACAGTTCTTTGTTTTTGTTGTTACGGTTACCATGTATTTGCTTAATATATATGGGTTGACTAAAGCTGTGTTTGGTCTATATGTTGTTTATGTATTGGTTACCATTAATATATATATTTTGGTTCTAACATATATATTTGTTTATGTTTACTTCATGATATATTTTTATTTTTTTTTACTTTTAGCTTATGATTTGGATACCATTCTTTTTCCTTTAATTGGGTTTTGGTTACTTTTATATGTTGTTTTGGTTACAATGTATTTGCTTAGTATACATTGGTTGACTAAATTGGGTTTGGTCTACATGTTGTTTATGTGTTGGTTACCATTAAAACATGGTTTGGTTACCATCACATAACTGTTTGATTACTTCTTTAGTATATTTTTTGGTATACATGTTTTTATTTTGGTGACCTTTAAATTAAATTATGTTTTGGTTAATATTATGTATAACTGTTTGTTTACTACATAAAATGGTTTGTACTACATGTTGTTTATATTTTGGTTACAATTAGATTATATAATATAATTTTTTGGTCATTGCTTTATTATGGTATGGTTAATGTTATATTATGATATGATACCTATGGTTAATGGGTTCTCTATTCACTAATCCCAAGGTATTTCTCTTCCTCCCACGGGTTCATACATAATCAGAAGTCTTTTCTAGAGAATGAGAAAGCGATCGTGAAGAAGAAAAAGTAGCAATGACCAAAAAAGCTAAAGTTTCAGGAAGATTTGTAACAGATTTTGATTAGTTCGGTTGTTGTTGTCTTGTCCTTCTGAATTGTGTTTCGTACTTTGGTTTTTATTGGATATCCATAACCATTTGTTATGGTTAGTAAATATGTAATGTTTATCGGAGTTTATGTAAATGGGATTACATATTTGATTATATTATCAATTATTTGACATTGTTTGTTGGTTCGTATTTGTTACTTCTAAGTTGTTATACGATATATTGTTTGAAAGGTGCGATTGGTAACCAAACATGCATGTAGAAGGGTAACCATTTTATTTTTTAGTAGTAACCAGATATTTACAAGCTTGTATCATGACATATATCAAATATTAAATGTACATGTGAGAGTATACATAGGTTGCCTAAACTGGGTTTGATATACATGTTGTTTCTATTTTGTTTACCATTAAAACTGTTATGGTTACTTTTATATAACTATTTTGGTTACTTCTTTATTATGTTTTGATTCTTTGTTATCTTATGGTTTAGCTACTATCATTGTGTCCTCAATGTGGAATTTTGGTTATTTTATTTTTATTACGGTTAATATGTAATTGTTTAGTATACATGAATTGCCTAAACGGGTTTCATTACATGATGTTTACATTTTGGTTACCATTAAAACTGCGCTTACAGTTCTTATCATATAATAATGTGGTTCTTGTTTTATTATAATTATAAGTTTGTATGAGGACTGTTATAAAGTGTTAAATGTATATATTTTATTTATACCTTGTCATCATGATGGAATAAGAAACTCCAATTAAGAGTTTCCATTTATATATATGATAGTCATTTATAGATCTCATATTAAAATAAAAATAATTTGAGATGTGTAGTTGGTATCCAAACCTGCATATAAGGGTAACTATTTTAATTTTTATTAGTAACCAAGTAATTAAAAACTTATATTAGAACAGTTATCAAGTGTTTAATGTAAATGTGAGGGTTCACATTTATCTAGCTGATGGATACTTTTAAATTACGTAGTTATAAAAGTTATTTCGAAATGGCCCATGCCAGTTGGTAACTAAATATGAATATAGAGGCAACAATTTTATTTTAGATGGGTAACCAAATTTACATAAAAATATTTCAGAACAATTACCAATTGTTCAATGTATATGTTTACTTTATATTGACAACTCATGATGAAATCAAAAATTAAAATATTAATCAACATCAATTTTGGTTACTGTACATCATCAAAAATGTTACCAACTATGTGGTTAATGGTTACTAACAGTAAACAATTATATATTCACATAAACAATTAAATTTGTTGTATTGATTCTTTATCGGTCTCCATTAATCTAACAACCTAATAAACATTGTAAAATAACTAAATTAATATTAGGCGATAAACAAATTACATAATCTTAGTAACGAATATAAACCACATTTTTACATGCAATTTTGAAGGTCTAAATGATGGAATTTGACCAAAAAACCTTGCGTTCACCAAAGAAAGTTTGGTGACTTTTGATCGTTGACCCATTTTCAATGAATTAGGCTCTAAAAACGTCAAAATCCGACACTCAGAACTTGATAGAACAATGCATATCATGTTTTGCATTTCTCTGAACGAACAAGTTGATGGAACTAGTATCTTAGGTAACTTCAAATTTGATGTATTGATTCTTATCATTCCATGTATCTGAGTTGAAATAAAGTACAACAGAATCAATTCCATTGTTCGACAATGTAATAAGTCTTTGTAAAGTAACCAAATCAATGTTAGCCCGATAACAAACTACATAATGTTAGTAACGAGTACATAAAATACATTTGTACATTCATCTTACAATGGAAATAATCAGTATATTATATTGATATTTATTACCAATTAAACTATAACAATTGTATGAAGGTAACAAATGTAGCCAATAAGTAACCATCATAATAAAACAAACCAATATAAAACAATAGTAATATTATATAGTAATAATCATAACAACATTATCACAAATAACCAAATCCAATTTAAACAATAACTTGACACATATTTATTTAGTAGCCACAAGATAAACACATTCTCCATTGCATTTTATAGTAAAAACCAACCAGTATAACTTGATTGTTACCAACTAAAGGCTAAATGTTGTAAGAATGTAACCAATGTAGCTAACAAGTAACCATTAATATAAAACACATAAGTATAAGTTAATTAGATTAATATAGTAACCAGGTCAGCACTAATGAGTAACCATTATAATTTTACATAGTAACCATGTCAGCATTAGTCAGTAACCAATATAATGTTAAACAGTAACCAAGTCAGCATTAGTCAGTAACAAGTCATCATTTTTCAATAACCAAATCCGCATTAGTAAGTAATATTATGCACTTACCATTATAATTTTACACAAGCAACTAACTAAGTAATAATCAAGAACCATTATAATGTTACATAAGAATTAACTAAATCGACATTAATCGAAGAATCAATTTAATGTTACAAAGTAACCAAGATATCATTAGAGACGATAATCAATACAACATTAGAGCAATATAATGTTACACAATAACCAAGACAACATTACACGATGGCAAGCGATTCTGCAGAATGTAACCAATGTATTTGATGAGTAACCATTAATATAAAAAAAATCAAGAGAACTCATATAAAAATTATAAAGCAATCAAATAAACATTATTCAAAGAACTAAATACATAATAAACGATGACCAATTTATATCTATTTAGTAACCATAATATAAAACATATTAATGACCATTCAAAACATTCAGTATTCTTAATTTGTGACCATTTTAAGTGTGAAAAACTTAAGAAAGATAATCAATATAGGAATTCGTAGTAACCATAGGTAACTACATGCATACGAATTTTAAACTCACATACCTCCTCCGTATTCAGATTTGTATCGAAGTTGTTGTGATCTTGTATTCAACAATCACTGCAGTACGATTGTTTTTTGTTACTGAACTTGAAGTTGCTGTTGATTTTGTATGCTATTCTCCGATCTCAGAGTTGCGCCGCTGCAAAAGGTTTCGTCTTCTCCGATCTCAGAGTTGTGTCGCGACATAAGATTTGGATTTCTCCGATATGAAAATTGTATGTTTTTTCAATTGCTTCAATTTAGGAGCGGTTAGTTGCAAATAGCAAAGTTGGTAACTGACGTATAGGAGTTAATGACACGTGATTTTAGCAACGTAATATTGTGTTTGTTTTATTTTTGTAATTATGTTGTGTGTGTTTTATTTTTGTAATTACTTTCTAATTGTTGTAGATTAGTGTTAAGGACCCTAAAAAAATCTATATTTTTGTGGGCTTTCTAAAGATAAATTTGAATTTTTTTTACTCTTTCTCTACTCTACTATATTCTTAATATATGTGAAAAATATATTTTGTTCATCTTTTTATAATTAGTGTTGTAAATAAAGAAAGAATTATATATTTGGCATCAATACATGTATAAGAGAGAGAAAAGAAGAAGAAATCTGCATTCAATTAAATTAAATTCATCAATCTGGCGCTAAATTAATTAACAAAGTGAGTGTGGCATCAATACTCATAACAAAGCCTCTTTGGTGGCAAAAATCCTAAAAAGAAATTACATTGAGGGAGAGATCTAGTGAGGAGTTAACGGGAGAAAAAATCAATCAATCAAAAACATATAATTAAATATATATACCTCCACGTACGGTACCATTCATGCATGTGTCAATCCTTTCGCGTTATAATTAATACTCCAACAGAGAGAATTAACCAAATATATACGTAAAATTTACAAAGTGAAAGCAAAGCAAAGCAATTATTTAATTCTCTCGATCATTTTGTCTTCCTCTTCGATCTGTCTCCTTGATGCTAATTAACTAAACTAAGCTTTCATAACTTTCTTCATAATTTCAACAACTAATTAGTGATCATATGTTTACTTTAGTTGTGGCAATATATATATATATATATATATATATATATATATATATATATATATATATAGATCAAGGGTTCAACCAAGTCAAATACTCCTAGCTATCAAGACTGCAAATGCTTCGGAGTTGTATTTTCTTCTGAAAAAATCATTACTTGATGCGTGTGAAATTCATTCATTCCACAGACGACAAATATATATATATATATATATATATATATATATAGTATCTGGTCAATCTCTGCGCAAGCCGCGCAACAATCAATGCCTCCCAATTAATCCACAATTGACCAAAAGTTGTTCCCCTCTCTCTCCATTTTTGTTTTTATTTAATTTGATTAGAGATCTCATCACAATCCAAGAACAATGTAGTAAAGAAGAGTGATTGGTAACGCTATCAACATCCCGAAAATAACCCTGTAGATTTAGACCAACAAATCAATCGGTAAAACTATATATATAGCTAGTTATTTTTTAAACTTAAAAAAATTCACTTGCTCACTTACGCAGTGCTAAGTATGGCTGGATGAACATTGTATTCTTTTGCAAACACGAATGGAACAATCCCTTGTGGGAGTGCAGCCTATCAAAAAGTAGACAAGGATAATACATATATATATATATATATGGAGTATATAATTAAACATGTCGGATAACTTAACCTTACACTATTTAGTGTTCCCTAACCCACTACAAGCATTCGTGCGGGTCAAATGCATCTGCTTATAAAATTTAAACACGATATGACCCCCTCAAATACATTAATTAATACTCCATGTGATGCATAATCTTCAATTTATAATTTGTACGTAAGAACAAGATTGTTAATTACCTGTACAATTGCCACGTGGAGGAGGGTACCCCGAAGGCCCACGGCAATGGAAGCTGCTGCCATCACGGCCGGGCCGGTGAGGAACCTTACCGCCATTGCAAATGTGGCCACGGAGTTTCCGCAGGCAATTATCTTCGGTTGAAGGGCCATAAACAAACCTTCATAAGAGAAAATAATCAATTCGAGCTCAACTAACATCCAACTGATGTGATTGCCCACCTATGGGGACCGTATGCGTTGTTGCGCGTGGGTCCCATGTGTCGCTAGCAATATGTGATTAATTGAGTACTAACCTAAGCTGAACATAGCCATTCCGAGACCAGCATCAGATAATATAGAGATCGACTGCTCTATTATTTTTGGCATCGCCACATGCCACCTACAATAATAAATTCCAAGGGAACATAGTTTAATAAATTCAACTTTTATGAAATTCTATGTTTTTCTTCTTTTTAAAAATTGTGATTGGCTTTACCGGAACGAGACGAGTGACCAAATTAGACCAATGAGACTTGAATACGTGTTGGGGTTTCTGATAAGCTTGCGCCAGACCATGATCAAAATCAGACGGGTCATGACGCTGGCCGGAGGCATCTGTTTTCTGACGCCAATATCATCAGCTCCGGCACCATTAGGGTGAAGTTCAGCGGTAGAGCTTGACCCGAGTTTGCACAGTCCAATGGGTCCCCCCTTTTCTCTCTCCTCATTTCCATCTTTACCTCCACCACCAAAGCTGAAGTCCTCCCTAGCAAAGTCCTCAGTTTCCGGAACAGCTTCAAAAAAAATTTATAATCATTCAAAAAAAAGGAAAAAATAATTAATTAACAATGAAACTAATAACAATAAAACCAAAGTGTTACGTGAATTAATACCTTTGCTCTCCCCATTTTGTGGGTGATCAGCAACCAACATCCTGATTTCCTTGGCACCCTGATCTGACCGCCCCGATTGCTCAGAAGATCCGAAATCCGGACCGCCAAACACGTGCAGCCCGCCACCTTCAGAGACAGGCGATGCACTTGAGCTCCACACAAACATGTGTAGCTCTTTAGCATCATGGTTCCCTTTGTTCTGGGACACATTTTGTTGCTGTTGTTGTTGTTGTGGTTGTAGTTGTGACGGTAACTGTTGAGGTTTCGCTGTTTTATTTACTGTCGAAGATATTTCAGGATTCGGAGCCGGATAAGAAGTGGGCACCGGTTGGGCCGGATAGAATCCAAACCTTGGGGAGCTCATATTGAGACTTCCCGGAGCACAATTCTCCTCGAAATTCGACGGTCGAGGAGTTGGACCTCTCGAGGACTGCACCGAATATATATCAGCCGGCCCGAAATTGGACAGTCTACCTCCCGGAAAACCCATCATTGAGTAAAAATCCGTGTGGTTAAAATTCGAACCCCTCGGAGTGGGGTTCCTCGATGAGCTCAAGCTGTAAATTTCAGCTCCGGTGAGGTTCGATGGCCGAGGCGTCATTCCGGTACCTAATCCCAGCGACCTTCTTGAAGCATTGGATTTCCTCACCGTCACGTGAAGCTTACCATCATTACCGATCTCCGCATCCGTCTCTAAAAAATCATGACCATCTAGAGAAACAACATCTGATTCAACTTTAAAGGATATAATTGATGCGGCAGTCTCTGGAAATTGCTCCATAATCAGCATCTTTGCGCCACGATATTCGAACAGAAAGAGAAGGAGAGTATACCAAATTATGCATTGCAATACTACAACTTGAACCATTAGACTACCGGAGTAATCTCCATACATGGCAATCAAGAGCGGAATGCCCATGACAAGAGTGTTGGGCAAAGAGGAGATAGAAAAAATTGTAATCATCCATTCGAGACAGCCATTTTTGGTGAAGTTTGTCCAGAAACCAAGGACCACAAGCATTATGATTTTTTGGAGGGTATCGGCGGCAATAAACCGGAAATTCATATCGTAAGGATTATTGGTGGAGATGAAGTGGAAGGACAAGAGAGGGACGGCAAAAATGGCGACGAATCGGTTAATGCCGGAGCATTGGTCCGGTGAGAAAATCTTCCACCACCGGACGGAGCCGTAAGCGAGGATCATGGCCACGTATAGTGGCACTACCGCCGTTAAGACGGTGTAAAGGTCGTGCCAGGAAATCATATTTAGAAATGTTGGTTTGTTCGAGATCTAGGCGCTAGTGGTGTTTGGGAGTAAATTAGAGAGGAGTTGAGGGGTAAAATGGGGAGGAAAAAACCGTTATATGACAAACTAGGGGGATATATGTCTTGACTGCGGGGCTGCCACTGTGGTGCAGCAGCTTCTGCTGCTGATCGAATCAAACAGGTAATGTTAGATAGGGAAAAAAAGTGTTTCAGAGAGAGAAAAAGAGAATTTTAGTCATAGAAAAATGAGAAGCTTTTTTTGTGTCTGTGTGTGTGAGAGAGAGAGAGAGATTAGAATGGATATAAGAATGGAAGAATTTATACAGAGAATGGGTGATTGTACTGTACTACTACTGCAAAAACTGAATTCGGGTTACAAAATAACGGATCGATTAGGATGAA
The DNA here is from genome assembly GCA_020205605.1 of Panax ginseng. Lineage (NCBI taxonomy): Eukaryota > Viridiplantae > Streptophyta > Magnoliopsida > Apiales > Araliaceae > Panax > Panax ginseng. Next base: position 6,689,280 of record CM035127.1, read on the forward strand.
ATTATTTTTTTGGTAAATTGATTAATTGACCAATAGAATATTGATACACATATAACCTCGCCTACGTGTCATTATTTTATTGATCAATTAACCAACTTAACCCAAAATAAATTTCATACTAACAACTTCCCAAAATAACCATCTGATACAGCTTAGTTGCTACATTTGAGTTTAGATGTAGACGTGGCAAATCTTAGATGGCACAGAAAATATGTTTCGATTAAAAGGTTGGAGTAATGTTATAAATATAAATTATATATAAATAATTATGCACTAAATAATATTATTGTTACATGTCATATATGATATATTTGAATTCGGCTATCACAGCTAATGATAAGTTGATCAATTTATCAATACAGTACTAACACGTAAAGAGAGATTATCTGTAACGACCCCAAAATAGGTCCATTCAATCCAACCCATTCTGAGTCGCCAAATACATGGTACAGAATACAACTACAACTTTATTACAACAATTGTCGTACAAAATACAACAACAACACATATCTTTGTGAGTTTAGATACAAATATATACCAAATGTGACACATGTCCCAACCGTAGTGGACAACACCTCGAGTGACACCTTACATAAAGGTATAGTCAAAGACCTGCTTTTAGAAACTAAAATCTTTGGGAAGTCTTTCAAGAAACCTTCGTGCACATGGGAGACCACGCGTCTAGGTTATGATAGATATCATATGGCCATAAATTATCCTTGGTTGATCTAATAGACCCCTGAAAAACAAGAAGATTACTTATCATATTCTTCCCAATGGTAAGTCTTCTCTTGACATATCATTATCTCCACTATCTCTAATTGAGAATTATACTTCAAACAAACACCAAGATTATATAGGTAGTACTCAGATATATATTCAAAGAAGTGGATGAAGACATCCTTGTCTTATGATGATACGAGGTTGTATGTCATTAGACATCTTGTATGATAGTGACAAAACACCCTTCCAACGTTGGGTTTGCCTTCACCCTCAACAAATTTATAGACCACCGCTTCTATTCCCCACATTATCCCCACTCGACTCATTTACACTTTTATTACACAAAGGAATTGTGAAACAAAAGGGTGAAGCACAACTAGTTCGATAAAGAATATTATGACTAAAGATAAATAAATTATCAATAGTCTTCATCAAGAATAAATCGAGATTTAGAACATATAGTAGATGATAAAACTTTTCAACCATAGTTGCAGTGGAATGAAGCGATCCATTAGAAGAGTCAAATAGACTATAAAAGTCTATTATCTTCTTCATGTTAAAAGTCCACCAACAATGTTTTATTCACAGTAACATCAATCAACAATTCCTCATCCACAATTATATGAATAACTCATAATTGTAATTGTTGTTCTAAATTCCTTTTCTCATCCAGACAATGATAATTTTATCACCGAAACATCAAAGATCATGGTTATACCAAATCACGCTTCATGTTCATAATCAAACTAATAAATTCATCTTTGCACTACGGGCGAAAGATATTCATCAACAGATTCATCTTTTGCACTACAGCCAAAGATATTAATCAATAGTTCATCTTTGCACTACATGCCAAAGATATTCAACAACAAGTCATCTTTGCATTACAGGCCAAATATATTAATATCTCAAAGAAATATATAATCATTTCAGAATTTATATAAACAATAATTATAAACATGTTGATCATTTCACCTTTGCACTTAAGCTAAAGATATTCAGTTATATATTCAATGGTTATGATCATACCAGTCAACGATTCAACTTTGCACTACTGGCCAAAGAGAACCCCTAGTCACGATCATACCAATAATTTACCCATCTTTACACTCCAGTGAAAGAGAATTTCAACATCAGTGTTATAAAAATGTTATATATGATAATAAAATCAATATAATCAATATATAGTTTTAATCTCCAGAGTAATATTCATAAATCAACTATAATTTGGTTAGAAAAAGAAACCAATTTTGTCATGAATAAGAATCTCGCTGAATAAGAATTTCGTGAATAAGAACTCATGAATAAACTTCGTGAATAAGATCTCATGAATAGTAAACCCGACTCAAAAAGGTAGAAATTCCACAATAAAATCCATACCAATATTTCTAGGTATAATGATATTGAAAGAATAATATTTTTTAAAACTTATAAACAATTTATTTTAATTGTTTACACTTTACTAAATAATGCATTTAATCATTCTAAAATGCCAAACTCATAAGATTTCATCACCAATAACCAAAATCCTCATCAAAAATCTGCATATACCTCATATAGGATTCTCAAGCCATAAAATCTTATTTTCCAATTTTCTTACTTCACACGACATATTTAATTCATTTACTCATAACTAGTCCATTTTCATGAAAAATACCAAATCAGTTCCAAAAATATTTCTTTTCTGAGATTTAGCATAATATAGTCTCATGTTGAACATATATTTTTCTTAGAATTTTTAAAATTCATTTACTATTTTTCATATGGCCAAAACCGCCGAATATTAAAACATTTATCATAAATTGTACTTTTATCCAAAAATTCTGAAATTTATAGAATATACCCATGTTATATATATGTACTCCCAATAAAAATTTCATCAATTTTGGAGTTAACCACAAGGAGTTATAAGCGGTTACTTTTAAAATAGTCTTTTCCCGTAAAATTCATAACTCTTAATCTATACATCCAAAAATCGCCATTTTTGAAAAAAATCAACAAAACTCATCAAATTATCATTTCAAATTTTTCCAGAATTTTTGAAGGTCTGCAAAGTTACTGAAAAATGAAAAACATCACAACCCTTAAAATCCACTTACCTCAAAAGAAGCGGTATTTACATTCGAATAACGCCGAATCTAACTTGCAATCAGTATAGCAACACTCAAGATACAAGAATACACTTGATAATATAGAGAGAAAATAGAGAGAAAACTTCAGTTTACGGTGTGATTTTCAATTCTAACTTAAGCTTCTATTTATAGAAAATCTTTAACGCATGAAAGGAGACTAAAATAATAAAATATTATTTTTCTTCTCTACACACCAACCATCCAAGACCAGCCATCCAAGCATGCCAATTCTGAAAAAATATAGCAGCCCACATGTTATTAACACCAACCAAAGTGGGTCCCACCATATAATTTAATAAAAATCATTTTATTTTCTCGAAACTTCAATAATTCATAGAAAATAGCCTGCTTATCATAAAAATTACACTCGCGACTTTCCATGGGAAATTCCATTCTCTACAACTTTGCGTAAAGAAAATTTTCCAAATTCCAAATGAAATTGACCAAAATCAACAAACGAAGCGATTTTACAATTACATAATCAATTTTCTATTCGAGAATTGTGTCCACAAACACCCAAAACATATGTTAAATATTTAATGCCACAAAAATACTCTTCCTCCTCATATACTCATATATCCCACATTCATTGTAAAAATATTACTGCTTAATATATTATTAAAATAATATATTTAAATAAACTATTTTATCGTAAAAAGATAAAATATTAATTTTCAATAGTTGTCACATTAAAAATTTTCTCCATCTATATCCACAATTAATATTTTATTTATCATAATAATCAATAATTAATTATTCACAAATAATATTACAGACTCACAAAGATCGACAACCAGTGCGTCCCTCAGGATAGAGGGACTTTCCAATAAGGATTTCTCCTTATTATTGCGCCATGATCAGGTGACCAAACCTCTCCTTGATGAGAACTTTCTAGACATTGCCAATAATGTTATCTCGATAATATTATTCAAATAATTTGAATTATTGATCCGATAATAGAAAATCTCATCTGATGTGACAATTATCAAAACAATAATAATATATAATATCAACGCAAAGAATTATTGAATCAATAAAATAAAATATTGAATAGTAATTCTTCAACAATTATTGAGTAGTGCCTTACGTAAGAATCAATAATTCAAAAATCTTCGTAATACCGTGTCTTCTCGCTGCAACAACGCGTATTATTATTTTTAACCACCGTATTCCATTCAACGGTGTTAGCGGTAAAAACTCAAACTTGTCGCTTTTCTTCATCCGAGCGGTTATTCCGTTATGGGGCCCACAAATGATCGCGCTTGCAAGTAAATTTGATATTCCTCGACAAAAAGAATATTCCACGACCAAACGAATATTCTCCGACAACAATGAATATTTTATAGCCACTTGTGTGTTTTGTAAAATTTGCATATTTCACCCATAACTTTAAACTTTTATCAATTTAACCATTTACTGAATTGTAATTATAAGAAAAATTGAATACTTTTATTTCATAAAATTCGGGGTCTTACATTACCTCTCGATTTGCGTATTGATATTGTATTAAACAATTGAGCAAAGTTAACTTCATATTAACTATTACCTCCGTCCCATAATAAGTGTTTTTTTAGCTTAAATCACACATACCAATACACAAGCTAAAATGACAAAAATACCCTTAATATATTTTTTTTGAAGTTGAAAAGTTAATGAGTGTCATTTAATTGTAGTGATAGTAAGATGCAATAAATACCATTGAATGCATAAGGGCATATATGAGAAAATATTGCAAAAATTATATTGGAGTTCTAACACATTACTTATTTTAGAAAAAAATATTAAACCTAAAAAAACACTTATTATAGGACGAAGGTAGTACTTCCAATACATTTGGTGAACCGATTTAAAACTCTCAGCAAACAACACCCTCATAGAATTACCTAGCACATCATAAGAAGTCATATTGTATATAATTTGTGTTCTTAATATTATTTTATTTATTTTTTAAAAAATATTTTTAAATTATCCCTACTTTTGTTTTTCCAAAGTGTTCCCCATGCTATAGCTTTTCCTATCCGTGATTGTATTGGTGTAATTAAATATTATGAACAATTATAATATTATATATATGTAAAGATTATATTAATTATTACAATGCGATCTAGTTTTGATATATATATATATATTTAGAACTAAACAGGTGCCTCCTACACTTCAATATTATTAAGTGTAATCTATTTGTAGTGTTTAGGCACCAAGTTAACCCTAGTTATTTAATACTTAAAGATGAATCTGAATGAAAAATGTGAGTTACAATGTTTAAAGAGTATATATTTGATAAAAATTAGAAAATTTCGTAAATATTTGTTGTAAATAAGAAAATTTCTAATCAAGATAGACATCCCACCCAAAAAGTAAAGAAGTCAAGAATTTTGCCACAAATTGTATTTATATGCTCATTATTTACGAATCGAGACTGGCAAGAAAAAATGAATTTGTTAAGAAAACAACTAAAGCCAACATCCACATTTACTCAACAATAAAATTGTCCTAGGCCAGTTAACTATATTTATTAAATTCGAAACAATCCCAATGCCAATGACCTTCATATTTTCTTTAAGCACATTTAAAAGCAGTCCTCCACGCCTATATGCTATTGATTCCCTTCATTTAATTTGTAATTTTAGATGGAACATGGATTAATTAGTAAAACTAATTTAAGCACAGTCAATCATACAAATGTGTCCACTAAATACCAGTCGCTGATACATTAACAGGTAAAAGAATTGTAGTAAGGAAATATCATAATAATACCCACTTGCTTAAAAGGTTCATGTGCACCAAATTGGTTTGGAGCTCCTTTGCCTGATTAAAGAAAAAAAGAAATAAAATAAGAACTTCAAAAATAATTGACCCAACCGCCAAAAAAGGTAAATTTGGTCAAACATAGCCAAAAAATTATCTGGGCCGTCCAAAAATTTGGAATAAAACCCACCGTCCATAGACACAGCTAGAATATATATATTGTAGCAACAAATTCAAAACAAAACTCTACAAATAATTATGTACTTTACCTTTTTACAACACCACAGTTGGGCGTCTGAAACTCAGATTACAAAATGTATTAAAAACAACTCAATTAACATCATGAAATCTCGGAGCTTCTCATGTTACCATTCTCTTATGATTTTGTCTATGAGTTCATCAACCACATTCGGTCCACATCCTTTATAATGTCATATGTTTCAACGTATGTAAACATCACCTCATTCCACCAGAACATTACAGTTAACATTTTGATCTGTAATTTTGATGTTTCTCTCGAGCATTTTGAGCAGGTTTTCAGCAGCATCACTACATATTCAAACTACCAAAACAACAATCATTTCATACCCAAAATCATCATAACCATGTATAATTAGTTAACTTTACAAAAATACGGAACACAAAAAATACGCACATGCAGAAATTAATACATACTTAAATCATCAACACATATCTAACCACCAAAACAGCAAGCTAGTCGTTGCTGATTCTAAAATATTTTGGCAGAGTTTCGTTTAAAAATAGATATCCAGACAAATCTAAACGTGTCTATAAAACTTACAATCATCCATACATATTCAAACCACAAAAAACCATCATTTCATACCCAAAATCATCATACCATGCAAAAATTAATACATATTCAATCATCAAGCTAATAGCTACTAATTTCAAGAAATTTCGACAGAATTTCCTTTAAAAATAGATATCCAGAAAAATCTAAACCTGTTTAAAAAATTTACAATCATTCATACATATTCAAACCACTAAAAAAAATATCATTCCATATTCAAAATCATCATCACCATGTATAATTATCCAACTTTACAAAAGACGGAAAACAAAAATACATATATGCAGAAAATAGAGAAACAACATATGTCGAAAGTAACCCTTTACTTCACGAACTTACACCAAATATATTATTTACGAAACACACCAAGTATCCTTCAATATATACCGAAAATATTTGGAATTCCAAAATTATCGAAATATGTGAGTAAAAATAAAACAATTATAAATCCGAAACATTATTACACATTGTTGTACAAAAATCTACAAAAGGTAAAAGCCAAAATATAATGGGTTTGCTTCAAAAATCTACAAAACTCAGTCGAGCTAAAAGTGAAAATAATGAGTTTTTCTTTAAACATGTATAGAACCCACAAAAGCTAACAAAAGCTTAACAACATAAAGGCGCTTGTTTCAAAAATCTACAAAACCAACAAAAGCTAAAAGCCAAAACATAATGGGTTTGCTTCAAAAATCTATAAAAAAGCTAAAACAAAATGGGGTTTGCTTCAAAAATCTACGAAACCCACAAAAATCTATAAAAAAAACCTTCAACAACACAGGATTTTTTTTTAAAAATCAATAAATCGAAAAAAGCTAAAAACGTAAAGAAAAAGAGGCTTACCCTGGTAGAGGAATATCAGAACTAACAGCAGCAACCATGAATTTCACAAACAGGGAAAGAGAAAGAAAGCAAACACAAAGAAAAGAGAAGAAAACCTGTGACCATACTACAAATCCAAAAGGGAATCCAAATAAATCAACAAAAATGGAAAGAAATCTTTCTCATTAAAAGTCACCATTATTTCACCAAAAAACAAAAACAGCAATTTGATTTTCTATAAATTTCTCACCGTTTCTCATTTCCTTTATGAGTTACCATGATTTACAATGACTGATTTGTTCAAGTGAATTGTGCATAATTTTAAGTTTGAAATCCACACCTTCTTAATGTACCTTGATACTCTACAGGAGACTTTAGCAATTAAAAAAATCAATTGTATGTGCATCTTTTTATTGCCATCAATATATGCTAAGAATATAATTCCAGAACATTATATATGTGTATGCAGAACTTACAAAAGTTTCAAGTTTGCCAAGTTTGCAAGCTGTGCAAGAATTCCTCCCGTAAGATAATTATTATTTAGATACCTGCACATTTGAGTTGAAGGCAAACCATAAATAACTATATGGGCAAAGTGAATATCATTTAAAGTAGTTCAAATTTCATTGACTTACAGGTTGCGCAGAACTGGAAAGCACCCCTCAATATGAATAAGTTCCCTAATAAATAGTTGAACCAACACCTAATAAATTCAAGAATAAGCTACATATTATAAAGATAATAGAGCAAGTGCATAAAACTAAAGATCATATCAAAAGATAAACAGGAAACCAAAATCAAGAAATGGATGAATATAAGCATCCACAAAAGCCACAAAGTGAACCAAAATTACATGAAATGTAATGATTTTAGGTTGATAAGTGTGGGCATACATAATTAGACTTATTGGAAAAAGAAAACAATAAATTAATCACCTTATAAACAACAAACATTAGAAAGAATAAACCCAAAATTTCTATACATCCGAATTTACCCCTCTAATCTCAAGGAGTCCTCAAACTAAAGTCTCCCAAAAAGTCAGTAAAGGAAACAACATAATTTGGATAAGTTAGACTCCATAGGGCATCTGCCTCGGTAACAATTGCTACCAAATAATTTATGCATATTTTTTCTTTATCAACAAAGTTTTTCTTTTCTTTACCCTTTCATTTTTCTTATACTGGATAAGATCTTGGGAACCATGTGTTATTTAATTTATAACTTCTTTTCCTCTTTCTTAATCCCACTAAAAATTTCCAATCTTTTCAATTCTTCATCAATCTTTCGACTCAAACCAAGAAAATTGAGCCACATCGACTAATAATGAAGGGTTGGCTCCATATTTGGTTTATGCCAAATAAGAAATATTCATGGTGATTATCACGGATTTTATTAATTCCAAAAGGTACTAATCTAGAAGTATGCAAGAAATAAGTATCTTCCACAATTACATTATAAGTATGTAATAAAAGATATCCAAATATTAAAATTAAGCTAGATTTTAGTACATCAACCACTACGACGACTTGCAAGTGCGTGGGTTGGTCGGTCAAGAATTATCGCCTCATTCCCAAGGATTTATGATGATTTATATTTTTTATAGTGTTTGACTTAATTATCTAATGATTATTTGTGAAGCCACGAACTTTATTTTGTTATAAAATTATTGTATTATTTATACCTTTTTATAATATACTATTATGATATATTAATTCTACTGATAATAGATTAATATTGTGTACATTGATTTTTATATAAAGAGAATATTTTTTTTTTGAAATATCATATTTAACTAATAATGTGAAACTAATGTGTGTGAAGTATTTATTTATTTTTTTCTGAAATAATGTGCATATAAAGGAAATTATGTGGTTTTAATAAGGAACAAAGCAAAGCGAAACAATCAACAACCTATTGATATTGGAAGACCCAACCCTATTTGAGAAGACTGATAGGAGATTCCCTTTATGAGTTGAATCAAGCTCTGTTTGATAAGTCAACCTTCAATAGAGATATTTCAAAGGTCAACTCAAGTATGTCTTTTTTTTTTTGGTATGTTGGATTGAAGTTTTGGGAACATAAACTACTCTTCAGGATGTTATGATGATTGAACTGTTGATTTATCTCTTATTTACGAATATTAAATGGTGATATAAGCATATCACATAATGATCATTCCTCACCCACATTCATTATATCGATCCTCGCTTCTGCATATACAAAGAATCGGTCGTATTCTCAAACAATAATCCGCCATCTTGTGAAGGGATAAACAACCCCTTACGTAAAAAAACGAAATGGAAAAGAATTTGATATTATTTTTCAAACATGTAAAAGTAAGAAATTAAAAATTTTCCATTGTGATTTTCAGTTTGGTTTTGATCTCTTATGACATCTCATTGTATCAACAGATTCTCGCTTTTGGCCAACTCGTAATGTGCTTGTATTGTATATATATGTGCGATACCATATTATGTTAATGGGAAACCGATGTCTTTGTTTAACTTGACTTTATTTGCACATAATAAATCTAACTTTGTTATACATGTAAAGGTGCTAGTGCTTGGGCATTGCCAGAGCAGAAAGAAGTACTTTTCAGGCCATGGAATATCAGGGAGTACATAAAAAGAACATGCTTTTTCTATCAACTGACATTTTTTTCCTTATTTTCCTTGAATAATGATGAAAAAAATGAGAGCTTGACCAAGAAATTAAAATCATTTTGAGGTGCATTTTCCACATAAGTTCAAAGAAAACTTTTACACTGGGAAAAACACTTCAAAAACGGACTTGACCAACATTTAAACACTATTTTCTTCCAAAACCAATTTTAACTTATAGAAGTCTGAAAAGTTCAAATTGCATAAATATCTAAAAATTTAGGAATAAATCTCAAGCTCCTTAAATAAAAACTTAAAAGGACCAATAAATGACAAAAACACAAATAAATATACTAATCTTTTATTTAGAAACAAAAGCTCAACACCCAAATTATAAAATGTCTTGAAGAAAAGGTATATGATCATGTTAACTACTTTTAAGAAATGTCTTGAAGGTGCAGCTTTTATGGCATTGATGGACATAATTTCTACTTTGTCAAAATGGTAGCCACCCCTCAATCACTCAAAAAATTGTCCGGATTAAGATGCCATAAATTACAGAGAACCAAAAAAATTAAAAATATATCCCTAATAATATAACTCTCAGACTCAAACACCATAATTAAGTTTATAACGTTATGTCACCATAATCCAATAAAATCACAGATACAAAATTTAATCCTTTTTACTTTCCAATCAAAAATTCCTTCATTTAACGTAAAGTCAAAACCAAACAAATATATCCCTAATAATATAACTCTCGACTCAAACACCATGGTCGTGTATTTAGTATCAGATAAGAGTCATCATTGTCAACTTTTTGTTCTAAAAAGTCCCCGACTTCTTCATCACAATTCCAAAGATCCTGCCATCACAACTAAATTAAACACTCAATAAATTTAGCCATCAAAGTTCGACTAAATTAAACACTCAATAAATTTAGGGGCAAACTCGAACAAAAGTACTTAAAGTTCAGTAAATTTTTACTAATGGAGCCCTTTTTGTTGAACAAATGTAGTAAATTTTAACATCATGTTAGCAATATTACTCCATAAAATGAAATTTCAACCCATTAATGTCAAATATTAATTATATTTCTAGCCCAAGCCTTAGTCTTACCTAATACTTGGTTCTTAATCAAAAATAAAGATCCATGGCGTAATTTAGTCAAGACTATGTAAAACATGCGTTGTTTTTTTATACCTCTAAAATCACCCGAAACCTTCGTTGTACCATAGCCATTTGTTTGTGCTATAATAATCCCATTTTAACCTTCTCTTATATCTCCTCACTACCAAACCTATCCCCTGCTCTATTTATACATGTAAGATAAAGAGTTTGCATTCTCTACTTAACTCTTCTAATGAATTATTATTTCAATCATGTATTGAACTAACTATTTAGTAAACTAATTGATTTCAAAAACTCCAACTTTCAAACTTTAATATATATTTAAGCATACAAGTATTCTATCACAATCAATCATAACTCCAACATATAATATATGAAAGCATGATCCTAATATAATACACCAACCGATTTTCAAAATTATATACATACAAATTGACTTTTAAGACTAACCCAACTTACCAACCTTACTCATTTGCAAAACAATATATACATGAAACTTTCTAACTCGAGATGCACTTTTCATTTCGTTTTTTTTTTTTCCTTATTTTTAAAGAGAGATAGATGCCTCGGATAAAATTTACAAATAACAACTTTTTACCTTCTTACCTTCAATTAAAACAAAATGAGCAAATAACCCCCCCCAAAAAAAAAAAAAAAAAAAAGAAGAAGAATTTATAGTAAAAAAATGAAAATAAAACAAATATTCATTACTCGATTAATGCAGATTTCCACAAGACTTTAACAAATCAAAGAAAAGAAAGTAACATTTACGCTAAAAAGGTCAATAAACATGATTAATGCAGGGAAAAAAGCTAAAATTTGTAACAGATAACATGGATAGAGACATGTTAAGTTCTACAATCATGCATCCCGTAGTTTTGGTTCTCTCTTATATTCCTCTTTATAGCAAATGTACAATGATGTGCCCATAATACGCACCCACAAAACACGTGAATGTTGACCCATCAACTAACTAAAAATTTCATCCAATAAAACAAATGAGCAATTTGATAAGAGAACCTAGCTTCAAGAATGATAGATCTTTGAGTCCAAAAATTATCATCTATGATTAATTGGTAATACGTGAAGCGAAACCTAGCAAAGGCACAAAATATTGTAGGTGTTATTTTGATTTTCATGTATACAAATATAATAAAATGCTATCAAGAATAATAATAATAAAGAATCCAATACTTGTAATGTCCACAAAAGTCATAAAAATGAACTGATAAATCAATGTAGCAAACATTTTCATTCCATAAGCTTTACAAATAGAGCCAAATAGGAAATAATTGACAACAATTATACCTATCTATACAGACTACTTATGTTAGTTATCATAGTTGTTCCATAACCATTGTTCCATAACCAATCGTATGTTCAAGCTTCACAGAGACTTGGCACAGAGTAAATGAGATAAGAGTCTTTTCTGATAAACCATGTCACTTGTGGTATTTTTTGAAATACCATTTGGTCATATTGTAATTGGACATGTAAAACGAAGTGGCTAAGAGTCTGTGAAAAGTCATGGTCCAAAAGGACACAACAACTTTTTGGGTAAGATCTCGCTCTTCTAGCTACATATAGACTCTATTGCTTTGGGTTTTGTATATTTCACACTCTTCCAAGCAAGGCATTGACAATTTTCACAAAAAAGAACATATTAGACACACACAGAGAGAGCTATGCCTGCCTCGAATCACTATGCCTATGCTCTACATGAAAAAACACATTCAAGCCTATCAATTAAGGTGATAATATGGGAAACAACTAAATTATAAAGACATGATACAAAGTTAATGGAGTCTAATATGTCATTCAATGGTTTAACTTTAACACCAATGTATATATCTAAATATGCATTTTGAACACTACAATAGGTATTCGAGTTCGGACCCGGGTCCGGTCCCGTACCCAAAACTTGAATTTTGCATCATGGATTAATTATATTCCGGAGTTAGGTATTGAGGTGAAAACAATCTCACAAAGCCTTCTCCATTAACTTGGAATGGACTACACATGTTTTTTTTCTCTTAAGACACCTTGTCAAATTCTCATTATGCATTTTTTACTTCTCAAACCACTTTCTGCTTCCTGCGCTTTATCATTGTTGTTGCGTCTTTAATTTGAACTACAAAGACCACTTGCCAAGGAAGTACTGCACAAAACAAAATCATGGTAAATAGGTTTACCTGATTTCCTTTTTATATGGTGCTACTGCATTTTCTGCACTAACGGGTACTTGTGTTGTTTGTGTTGTTGGTGGCGAGAGGTCAGTTAGCACATTGTTTTTGCTCTGAATATTTTGGCTTTTGACTTGATCCATCTTGCCAGCATTTGTTGGTCAGTTTTTCCTTTTTGTGCATCCAAAGAATTAAAATTTCTCAACTATAGTTCATAACTTTTGATGTAAGAAATCGCTTTTTGAACTATATTTCATTACTCGTGACCTACAATGTGAGGTCCGGGTACTTTACCTCCCATGTGAAGATAAATGTATTTCAAAGTTCATATCGTCATATGATTACATATATTGCATATGTTTAAAAAGGAGTTGAAAGTTGGATTATGAGAAAGTATAATTTGATAATTGATTCAGAGTTTAAGACTTTTTTTTTTCAGGTACAAATTTATCAATTATAGATGATCTAGATCAATCTTGTAACCTGAGAAAGAAGTTAATGAAGAAGATATTATGAATTATGATCCTTGGTTTTGCCTTTTTTTTCCTTTCCTAATGAGCCCACTTCCAAAATTAAATTATAAAACTCATAAGTTTATGTAAAATGATATATTGGCTATTGATTATGTTAAAGACAAACTTTCCTTAGAATCTTATAAGTTTTATACTTGGATAGTTAATTTCGGACAAAGGTAGTAAATAATTCCTTCCTTTTCAAGTTGAATTTTTGGTATTTTTATATGTAACTATGTTAGTTCCATTTATGAGGTCCGAATGCATTATGTCAATGGAGTGGTGACTTTTTGTTGTCTGTTAAAGCACATTATGCCCTTCATTTCTCGACAACTACTCAAGATCGGTATCTTGAAGCTAAAGCTTACACTCAAGTATTTTAGTGAGTTCACTTGGGTAGTTGGATAGTGAAGGGGTTTGTTTGTTAGTCATCCTACTCATCTTTTAGCCCCATTTGGTCATCATGTGTTTACAACAAAGTCCATGACTCCTTTTACTTGCACCATTAATCTTCCTATCTATTCTCGAACATGTGAGAAACCACCGCATAATCGCTTTTAATATACTAATTTAATTTTGTAATCTTCAAAGTTTGTGTTTCTAAAAGAATGTGTTGGACTTGTGTAGGTCACTTATTGCCAACTTGTCAGCTGCAAACTACTATAAAGTAGATCACTTGAAAAAGCCTGAAAATTGAGCACAGGATACTATATCTCTCCCCTTTTTTATGGACGACTTAATATCAGATGAAGTCCTTTTAGTATTTCTAAAAGTTTTTTGTTCTGTCGAGTTATTTTCCCATTCCCTATATTTCAAATTTAACCTTCAAAGTTTCAATTATTGTTGACATGTGTTATAGAAAAAACAGAATCCATCAAAACTAAAACGCCACCGACCCCAAAAGACAAAACACTCCACATTCAAACAACTTACTGCAATCAATTCCCATTATATCAAAAACAAATGCTTCAAAATTCAACCAAACAGTACTATAATCCAAAATCCATCAAAAAAAACCCCAACAAATCCAATAAAGTACAATCCAAAACAGCTCAAAATGTACTAAAAACTACATAATAAATACTAATCAGTAAACAAATTACATGACATAAGCAATAGAACAACCAATCACGAACACATATGAGCGAGTGTATATACATAAATCACATATAGTAAAAGTGAAAAATTAATTGAGAAATAAAGATAGAACCATTACGAGAGAGAGAGCGAAGAACGTAAAAAGGATAGAAAAAAAGCCCTAATTGAGATGCTTATGACTCGGAGACGAATTTTAGCGGTCAAAATCTATAACGTAGTAATTTCTCTCCTGTTGTAGACCCAAAACAAAGAGGTCAAAAGGGAAATTGAAGAACTAAAACGAAAGAGGAAAGAGGGAAAGGAAAGAGGGAAATTAATTTAATAAATTAAGACACAAACTCACGGAATTGACGTTGTCGACCCGAGACGTGGGCATCTTCGACCTCCCAACCTTCCTAAGTTTGAAGCGCGAGGTGGTAATGGCGGAGGAGTTGTGGAGCAGGATGAGACGACGGCCAGGAGGGGGCTCAAATCTATGGGGTTTTATTGAGATGGTAAAGGGATTGGGTAGAATGGGTTAGGGAGGAGAGTATGATAAGGTTTAGTAGTTAGATTGACAAAGGGAATGATAGTACACCAAATTAAACAATTTAAAGCAAAAAAGGACTTGGTATTGAATTTCACCATCAATTTCATACGCAGTAATAATTTAAAACAGGATAAAATACTAATTTTTCTACAAAATTTGGCATCAATATCATCCTCGGGGATAATTCCAGTGACATCATATTCCAGTGACATCAATATATACTTTTTAATTTAATTAACACAATAACAAATAGTAAATATCTATTTTATTACCAAGAAACAGGTTACATAAAAAAAAGGAAGAGAGAGCACAAAGACACAAAATTACAGTCTAGCATGACACAAACGCAAAAACTAAATCTTTATTTTTAAAAAGATAAGTACAAAGGAATTTATGATCAATTCAAAGGCGAAATCCAGCGAAACCAACAAAATGAATGTGGAAAGCAATCTATCGACAATATAAATGCATGCAGTTAAATAAAGAATCAAACTAAGTTTTAGTTATGCAGAAAATAGATAAAACAACAAAAGTCTTCCAAAACTGAATGTTCTGCCACAAAAGCATAACGATAGTGGAAAAATCTAATTCAAATGACAATAAGAGACACTTGCAGCGAAAAATTGAATATGAACATTGAATCAACATGTACAAAAGTTCAAATCACAGATGAAAATAATAGTATTAAACCAATAATATTGAAGCAAAATCAATACAAATTAATGTTGAAGCAAAATGACAGTTAAAATGTCACTTGAATCAAGAGGACTCTACACGTAAGGTATAGATAATAGGCCTTAAGTTTGGTAATAAATGAATCAAAATTATGCACAATTCAAAATGAGATATCACAACTTTGTTCTAGACTCAGCGTGAATAAATCACCGGACCTAAAATGAAGAAATCGAATGAGGAGAACTAAAATGAGAGGGGAATTGGAGAACCAAAACAAAGAGGTCAAAAGGAAAACGAAAGAGGGAAAAATACATGTAACTCGTCATAATTCAGTGTAAAAGGTAAGGAATTTCCTTCAATTCCTTTTAAATAAAAGCAATGCAAAGAGAAAACAAAAAAAATACGTCACTTGGTGAAATTATGACTACATGACTACCATCAAAGTTCCATTTCAACACCTTGATAAAATTTATTAAAAAATGGTTTTTAAGTCGGAAAAATAAAAATATCTCAGTTCATTCCCTATCATCCCAAACTCGAAATAGACCATCACTCACCACACTAAAAAAAGGGAAAGTAATCAAATAAGTCAACGAGAAAAACCTAGAATATAAGACAATCATGAGAGCATCAAGTCGATTTAACTTGTTATAATTAGATAAATTTAAAAACACACTAATAAGACATATCTTTTCCAAAATCTATGTTGTTGCTTTTTAATGAGTATTATAGAGCAAATTCAAGAATGTCAAGAAATATAGATAAACTTTTATCATCTAAAACAAACACGAGCAACTAAAAAAATACCAAAAAATGTAAACTTGCAAATACACAAAATAAAGGCTACGGAAAAAAGTTGGTATAATTTTAAGCTAAAATGCACAATGATTTTGTCCTTGTTACTCAGTAACAAAAACCCAAAACATGAAACATGTGAACCAAGACAAAAAAATCAGCGTCACCTTTGCATTATTCAAACAAACCAGAGCAGAAAGAAGTACTTTTTTCAAAGCCATGGAATATCGAGGAGTACAAAAAAGAAGAACATCCTTTTCTATCAACTCACATTTTTTTCTCATTTTCCTTAAATAATGATGAAAAAATGAAAGCTTGACCAAGAAATTAAAATCATTTTGAGGTGCATTTTTCACATAAGTTCAAAGAAAACTTTTACATTGGAAAAAACACTTCAAAAGGGACTCACCAACATTTAAACAATTTTTCTTCCAAAACCAATTTTAATTTATAGAAGTCCGAAAAGTTCAAATAACATAAACATCCTAAAATTTAGGAATAAATCTCAAGCTCCTTAAATAAAAACCTAAAAGGACCAATAAATGATAAAACACAAATAAATATACTCTCAAGAACTCCTACCCATGTTGTGATGACAAAAGTAAAAAATAAGTCCCCATTAATTTATTTCAAGTGGGCTTAGAAGGATTTAACTATACAGCAAAAGCAGACTTGTTAATAAACAGAAAAAGTAAGTAATATAAACTAAAACACATAGCTAAAATGCCCAAAGTTTATGCCAAAATAAAAGTTTGTTCAGTACAATCGTTCTCAGGGGGAGAATATGTACCTCGGGGTTTTCTTCGCCGCCGTTTCTGTCGTCGGGAATCATCGCCGGTGGCAGTAGGTCGAGAATCATCGCCGGTGGCAGTGGGTCGAGAATCATCGCCGGCTGCTGTCGTCGTTGGAGAATTAGAGAATCGCCGCTGTCGTCATCGCCGGAATCATCGCGGCCATCGCCGTCGTCGAAACCTATTAGAGAATGGCGGTTGGGTCGTCAGAACTATTGAACTATTATCATCGCCGTCGGGAATCTTCTTCTTTGTAGAAATCGGTGGATTAACCTCAATCGCTCGGAACTATTCGAGAATGGCGTGGGTTCTTCTTTGTAGAAATCGGGTTCGATTGTGTTGTTGGCGATGGGTCGCTCGGTTTGATTTAGATTGAAAAGAGATTTGAACAGGTGAAAAGGAAGAAGAGCCTTGAATCGATGGGTTGAGGTTTTTTCCCTCAGTGTTGTGTTAACCTTAGTAACGAATGGTCAGATTTATCCAATAGTTTTGACGGTCTAAATCATTTAATAGGCTTAAGCGGGAAATTAAAAATTTTCAAATTCAGTTGTATTTTGTGTATATGTATATATATATATATATATATATATATATATATATATATATATATACACGGAGTATTATATCCAATAAATAATATACATACGACTGACTACCGACTCTATAGACAATCTGGGATTGACCAAACTAATTAGAAAAGTGACGCATTCCTTTCCCAGTTCAAACATGCACTTAACAAACTAACTTGTGAGGATTCAATAGAGAGCTATTTTATGTGAACATAAAAATTAGATATAAGTATTTTATAATTTTATTTATTTGTATTTTGATTTTTAATTGTCCAATTTTTATGTTCAATTATCATGTTCGTATAAAATTTTTGTTCAATAAATAAGTTAAGCAGCTCCGGAGCTTTAATATATATATATATATATGGGACCGATCCATAGTAAACGTTGTAAAAAAGAGTTTAGTCTTACAACACATCGTAGCTCTCCATCCGAAGATCGAACGGATTAATAAGGCTCCCGGCTCCCGTCCGCAGTTTAATTTTTAATATTCCGCAGTGGAAGAGACAAAAGACCAAAATACTACCTTTATAAAAATCAAACGACATCCACAATATTAAACTGCGGAGCCTTTCCATTTTCAAATTCACGCTATTTTTTTTCTCTCCTCTACCAAGGTAGATCTTCTGCAGTATATCTCCTCCAACCAATTTTTTTGATTAAAAATACTTTTAATCAGGAGCAATTGCAGTCATATCCTTTTTCATACATGATCCTAGAAGCAAACAAAGATTGGAAATTTTATATATATATGCGCTTAGACAACATATATGCATGCAGTTGCAATTGTTGGCCACTCCTCCATAGATATGCTATTCTTATCATCATCATCATCAAGTTTAACCAAATGAAAAGAACAAAAAACTTAATTCAATTTAATTCGCAACAATCATTAATTAATTGTTTCCTTTAACAGTATATATAGTACTTGGTGTGCCATCTTAATTCTTTTTCATTAATTAAGATTTTAGACTAGTTTTGTTCCCTGTTCTAGATCTTTAGTAGGATATCAATAGGATAGATCATGTGAAGTGAAAGAATAGTTTATTAATTATTTATATGACATGCTGTTTGGTAAAAATGTAAATTAATATACAAGTTCCCTATAATTTGCAACTCTTTGTTATATACAAGTCATATATAAATATATAAGGAATTAATTTTGTTTAGTCACGTTCGATACCAAAGTATCAAGCCAGACATGATCGAGAAACCTTATTAATATGTCAAAAAAATGGGGGCTGTTTTTCTTTAGCAAACCTTAAGTACTTATAACCCTTAAATCCCTATCCCTATTAATTAAGTCTTAACTAATTAAAACAGCAAGACTGATTAAATACATGCAGTATAAATGATCAGTTAGATTAATAAATATAATTCATGCATGGTCTTAGCCTAGTGTTAAAACTGAGATACAGAGGAAGTATTCTCATGGTATGTGAGTTTATTTTTTTTCTTTATGGCTCCAAAACTATTCTTTTCAGAACTCTTATAGGACTAGCCCATCTTGCATTAGCATTTATTGAAAAGTTTGTTTTCTTTTTATGTAAGACTTATTTGTGGGTTTTTGTTTATTCCTCCTATATATATATACATATATATATATATATATATATATATATATATATATATGAGATTTGATTGGTTATTAATATTGTATTAGAGATTGATGTACTTAATTATAAAATTACATGTACTAGCTCCCTAAAATGGGGCTTTCAACAAAAAAAATAAATACAATTCATCGAAATTGAGTCTCTCCTATCAATTTCTGTGAACACAATCACGCATGGGATGCATATACAAAAGGATAGTTCTAAAAGGTAAAAAACAATTAATTAATTAATGACGGTACGTACGTTGCTTTCCAATTAATTAAGGATTGTTGCTGGGGGCCATTCGTGGAGGATTAATTGTTGATGTCGACTTGTCGTTGACGTTTCTTTCAAAATATATAATAATAATAATAATAATAATAATAATAATAAGGCATCGATGAATCTAAGGGCCAGATGCTAAATGAAAGAAGATGGGAGTAGCTAGGCAAGGCAAGGCAAGGCATGTTTAATCTCTATCTATCAAATTGAGACGTGACTAATGCACATGCATGCATGCATATATGTTTGTGTTCTTTTCTTGTTTGTATCATTCAATCATGTTTTTGTGGCTCTGGCTTCTTTAGATCATCCCTATCCTCGTGTGCACAATTAATTCTACGTGTTGATACAGATTAATTTTTTCCGAGTCGAGTCTAGGCTGTCTAGCCATGTGAAATACTCCTACTAACATTCTTTTGATCAGAGTGGGACCATATATATATATATATATATATATATATATATATATATATATATATATATATATACTTCTTTTCCCAACTCTTATTTCTCTCGTATCCTCCCAAAATGACAGCCAACTTTTGTATTCTAACATTAACATATTATCTCTTTGGATAGTTTTGCTAATATTCTATAATGGGCTAGGGGTTGTCACACATCACAATTTTTATTTTTATTTTTATTTTTGTTGTAATAAAATTTATTAATACTAATTTTATTAATTTTTTTATATTCTAAATTTGATAAAATTCTTATTATTAATACTATTGCACCCAAGTTTTAAAACTATTCGTATTTTACCCTACATATATAATAATTTTTCTAAATTAAAGAAAACTATATGACATGGTTGTGGCAATGTGTCAATATTATTTTGGGTAAATTTCATATGACCACATGAGGTTTCACCAATTTAAGCACTTGAAATTTTGAGGTGAAGTGAAAAGGTTATATTTTTTTTCTTTCAAACTAACTCTGATATAATTGGTATTGTTGGCAGGGTCAAATGAACAACATCAATTTATTCATTAAAATACACCTACGACCAACAATACCACAAATAATTTACAAGGAAAATATAAACTTTTCACTTTATTTCAAAATCTCATGTGGTTTAAGTATAGCGTTCATGCAAAATCCCAATGGCAATGGAGGTTCAAATCATTAGAATAAGGAAATCATTACATGAAGGGCCCATCTTATTTCTTATTTTGTGTTTCTGATTAAATTTCTGTTTCATTTTATTTTATTTTATATTTTGCCATGAGAAAATTCGGCCACAGATTTTAATCAGGGTTGTTGACTAATGGAGTAGGTTAAGAAAGTTTGATAAATATGGCTGGTTTTGAGCTTAACCAGGACCTGAGCTGTTTTGATAGTATATGATTAATGCTATATTTTATATACACATATTAAAAATAAGTTATTTACATTCTATCTAATACAATAAGTACAAAACATGTTTTAATTTTTAAAACAAAAAATAAACAGTGTTACAACCCAAACATTCTCATTATCATTGCCCCCAAAAAATCTATATTTTTTCTTTGCACAAGACCAAGGCAGCAAAGCCTAATATTCCCGATGGCCCAAAACACTAATGGAACCCTCTTATAAGCTATAAATACTAGGATTAAAAGATTAAAGCCCACTTTGGTATGTGAACCCATGGGATAGAGTACACAGTGTGCCTAATTGGGCTTCAGTAATGTTATGTATGGACGACAAAGTGGCCCATTAACCTCATTGTCATAGTCCGTGACTCAAATTTGATTCATCAGGCCGACAAAATGTCCAGATAATAAGAAACAAACTTAAAGATATACAAAAATGAATAATAAAATATACTACTCACTTACTTAATCTCAGTTTTAATATAGTCAGACTTGAACATAATAGTATCACAAGACTAATTGTTCATTGTTCCGTCAGCTGATCAGACAGGCCAGAAGACAGGTTCTTAGATTGTTTGTGAATAATAATTAAAATAATTGCAACACTTCCAAATCTCTCTGCGCATAAAATGTTTTAAACAACCGCAAATTCATGAATTGGATTGTTATTAAGGCCCAAAAGGATAATTTTCTTCTTCTTTTTTCTGAGTTGGTGGTAAACATATTTACATAATAAACACAACAAATTTAGCATTAATTGAGATGTATATATTCACATTTCGCCTAGTGCAGATGTACCTGGATTCGACAAAGACCCGCTTGAAATGAAGAGAGGGAAAGTCGCATCTTAATCGCCTAGAATACAAAGCGGCTGTCTCATGCTAAGCTCCGCTTTAAGATATGGGAATTTCTCCAAATTGTGGGACATACCTAAAGTTTTCTGCATGTATGGCAAAAAAATTGCAAGTATAGACATCGATTAGCATCACCTACACCATTGCACTTAATCTGAGATATAATAACTTACTTAGATTTGATAACTTAATTAAGAAAGCATTTGGCTTCATGAACTATAATGACTACATTTGTTGTACTTGAAAGAATTAACTGGTATGGAGGGCTTCAAAAACTCATCATCAATAAACCTAAACACAAGCTAGAAGAATAATAATTACCAAGGCAGCAGTATGTGCTTCTTGTAGAATATTCCCGTCTATCTCTAATCTGGCAATCGGAAATTCTGGAAGGTGCCCCGACTGTTTTTTACCAAGTAAGTCACCAGGTCCACGAAGAAGAAGATCCATGTTTGCCAGGTGAAAACCATCAGATGATTTCTCCAGCACCTTTAAACGGCTTAAGCTACTGACCGTAGATGCTACTAATATACACTTTGACTTCCTTACTCCACGTCCCACTCGTCCTCTAAGTTGGTGTAGTTGAGCTATTCCAAATCTCTCAGAATTCATCACAATCATCATAGATGCATCTGGAACATCAACACCAATCTCAATAATTTGTGTAGCAAGCAGTATATGTGTTTCTCCAGATCTGAACCGTCTCAGTGCTTCATCTTTCTCATCACTCTTCATTTTCCCATGTAGCAATCCACAATTATAGCCTCTGAACTTGCTAGATATAGTTTCAAAATCAGCTGAAGCTGCACGGAGCTGAGGTAGTTGTTCAGATAGCTGAATGACATGATACACGATATATACTTTTCCTCCTGCTTCTAGTTCATCCAGCATCATCTGTTATATTTAAAGATCCTTGCATTAGATGAGATCAAAACACTTAGATTCATTCTAATTCTCATTCTAAAGCAGATATCCATTCGTATGAAGTCAGTCCTAGGGAAACTTTATCATATCCTACACAAAGATATCTGAAGAATCAAGTAAAGCAACTTGAGATGTACACTAGTTTTTAAAAACGCACCAATAGACAATGCTATTTTTGACACATATAACCCCAGCAATTGGCGCAGTGTTTCAAGGTTATCCTAGGATGAGCCATAGACCCGGACATCTTAGGATCGACTCCCACTAGCAACAATCGTGAACAAATGGGGCCACGGACTGCCTTGCTCAAGCAGGTTACCAAACCCGCACTGGTCCGGGCTAGGGAGATTAGTCGGCATGCGGGTCGGATACTCCAAATTATCAAAAAAAAAATTGACAAATATATCGTTGAGGCTTTAGTGATGGATAGTGAAACACGAACTCCTGGTGCTTTCTCATAAAGTAGCTCAAAAGAGTATTCTTTTTCATTTACCATATGCTGCTAAGTTATATTGATTATATTCAATCTTCAATGATGCATACAGTGGTATGGTGAATCCAACATTCTGACGGAAAATTTTAGCCATATCACGTGTGGTGGCCGTATGACCCTCTTGCTCCATCGCAAACAGAACAAATATAGTACTCTCTTCTCCACAAAAAGAGTCCCATTTGCTAAAAAAGAATTCTCCACAAAAGAGTCCTCTTTTTATTGATGGTAGGATAAAATGACACCGTCCTAAACTTTGTCGTCCTAATCTCATAGCATGCCACCACTATTAAACGTACAACTTATTATTTTTAAGGCTAAACATGGAACAAAATTACATCCTTAATATTTGCAAATGGGACCTTTTGTGGGATGGAGGGAGTAATTTGTGTTGGTTGATAAGAGAACTGCCTTGTGGATCAGGATAACTGTATAGCTGCAACAAAACTTACTTTCGAGCAATTTCTCCAAGAAACTCACAAGCCTAGGTAAATAAGCCAACTGTAAAAATGACATTCTAGCACTACCCAATCTTGGAGGCTTTGTAAAATTAGAGAACTTTCACCTTTTATCTATAACTAGTTTACATGCAGGCACAAAAACACACACGGGAAAAGATGAAATGGAGTGGGGAGAGAAGTTGGGGGAAAAAACAAATAAGAGTGGGAGAGAGAGAAAAATACATCAACTATTTTTTATGAATATTAATTTTCTATTAACAATGTAAGTGAGACACTTAAGGTAATATAGATAGATGAATCTAAAGGGAGCAAACATAATATCCTAAAACATAATCGGATCTCCCTTTCTCTGAGCTGTTAGAAGTACGATATCTTAAAACAGAGTTGGAGGTTATTCTCTGAATCATGTTTCAAAAGTCAGTCTTACAATCAAACTAGAGTTACCTAATCTTTTTCGGGAAAACAAAAAGGTCATTTTTAATGTTCCTCAGTCGGATAAAATCATAAAGGAACACACTCACCTTGTAGACCTTCGAAAAACCAGATTCATTTCCTTCAACGATGTATGTCTTGATGGGTATCCTTCCAGGAGGTAAATCAGTAATCTGTTGATTCAAGAAATCAGAAAAGGTATGACGGTAAATAATAAGCACTTGATTGTGAAATACATGAACATACTTGCACCAAAAGATACCTAAGCTACCGACAATTCAACTATGATAGGTAATCCAAGTTTCTCAAGAAGTTACAATTCAATTTCTAAATCTACATGATCTACGTACAGGTAAGTGTATTCATGACACAGTCTGGTTTCATGTAGCAAGCCATGGATTCCCGCATACGAGATCAGAGAAAAAGTTTATAATAATAAGAAACAAAAAGTAAAAGCTTTTCCAACTAACCCTCTTCGAGCACACACCATGTTCTTACCCCAAATATGTTTTGCCACACATAACGTGATAGTTTTAAGAATAAATAAACAAAAACATGATACAGAGTAGAGCTAGCATTTTTTTTTCTTGCTTCAATAGTAAGATATGGGGTTGTAATAAATGTGATTAAAAGCTTTACATACTTGAGTCAAGGACATGTCCCCGTACAAGGCCAGTGCAAGTGTCCTTGGGATAGGGGTGGCTGACATAGCAAGAACATGAGGAGCCATATATATATCGCCTTTTGAGGAGGCACTTGAATCAATAGCTGCTAGCCTCGAACTTACAGAGGAAAATAATAACTGCAAGATTTTACGACTTCAATCAGTTTATAATATAGAAATTCATATAAGAAAATCACGCGTCACAAGTATTACGGTACTTGAATAAAACTTATGAACAACTTCTAGCAAAAGATAATTTGTAGAGCACCCTCGGGATGCTTTAACAATCACACAATCACCCCTAATGGTTGGTGTATCTGAGCAACTAATCTGTCAATGTTTGGTTCTGGGTGATACGGAAGAAGTGGGAGTAAGTAAGACATGAACTACTACTCTAGACAAGTTTACAGAAACAGTTCAAAATTTTAAAATTAAGAACCTGTGCATGGTTGACTAATATTTAACACACATAACATCCTTCACAGGCATCTAAAAGGAGGATGGGGGAATACAAACTCATAATCATCCTAGGAAAATGGTCCCTCTATCTCCCATGCACTGGGCAGTTACTAGGCTAAATCCCTTGAAAGGTGGAGCGAAAACTAGAACTGATACTTCTACCTGCGTCAAACACATGGTGGACACTAACATATCAAAAACACTTTGAAACATGTTTGACAATTTTCTTTACACACCCATAGTTTGAAATATAAATGTAGGCAAAAACATGTCAGATAGATACTAAGCACTTACCTAAAAAGTAAAACCTAGTCAATAATATTAAAATATGAGTTTCTTTAAGATAAATCTAAGGAGTGGATTTTCCCTGGTTCTGTGGAGTTGCTTTCTATTAGGTTTCGGTTATGGCAGAAGGAAGGATGCCGAGATTCTTCAGATATATGGATGTTATGCAATTCTCTAGGGCTTGTGAACTAAGAAGAATTCAATGATATTTTGTGATCTTCCATGCTTTATCCATTGCTTTGATAACCTTTCTTGGCTTCTCAGTGGGATTCTGCCATGGGTGCGTTTAGCATGTAGCTAACTCTAGTGTTCATAAAGATTCGAGGGATGTCCTGTTTTAAGGACTTTGTATGTTCGGAACAACCCTAGTTACTTCACTTGATTGGATTGCAAATAACAATTCTCAACTAACTAATGAAGTTAGTTGATGAAATTGGGACTAAAAGATAGCAACACAGCGAGTTTAGAGGAGATTTAGGTAGAAAATACAGATAAGTTGGTAGAACTTGAAAGGAAGAGAAGAGAGCTTGGATAAAAATGGACAAAGACATTCTTTGCATTAATTTTCTGATTACGTAATTCACGTGCCTTCATTCTAACTACTCCATTATATCAAAGCTAACTTGAACAAATAACTTGACTAAGCTAACTTGCACCTAAATAACTAGCTCATTAGAATGACATGTACTAATTCTAGAAACATCTAATTTAATTTACTTCACCAAATCCTACATTTTCTACGTATTCACGAAGGCCCTTGGCCATATGTTGCATTTTTAACCTTTTGATCCATTGAGACTTCTTGTCATTCACTTTTCTAATATTTTTTCTCATTCTAACAAGTTTTTCTTATTTAAAAGGAAAGGCTATAACGAAAGAAAATATTTTTAAATTTTTTTCATAGTTAAATTAAAGCCTTTCTTCCCTGCAATATCATCACAACCTTTGAACCTGACATACTCGTATTTGTTTGGTGCACGGCACAAGGATGAGCAATAATTGCCCAAAATAGATATTGTTATGCATAAATTTCCAGCTTGCATTCAAAGATTACTTCAAGGCTCAAGCTCACAAATCTTTTCTTATTCTTTTTTCCTTGTCATCAGTTTTTCCTTTCTTATTACTATTTTTATGTTTAGTTCATTTTGTGGCAGAGATATTCCTCAAGCCAATGGAAGCAAAGGCACCTTGCTGTTAAACCTCCCTCTCTGGATCACACCAAAAGCGATGTTGTTAAGTCTACCACAGCAATGCATAAAAGCTGAGAATTCTACTTTATCTGCAATCAAACTGTGAGTCCCAATGACTAATGAGATGTCCCCAGCTTGCAGACCCTGTCAATCAAAGACAGGAAAACTGAGAATCATATTATAAATAACAAAGAAAAATTCAAAAAGGCTGCACAATTTAGCACATGCCTCATGAATTAGCCGTGACTGTTTTGATGGGGTTGAGCCTGTCAGCAGAGCGACAGAAGGTTTGCAATGCTCATCCCCCATATTCTCTAGAAAATTAAGAAGGTGCTCATAATGCTGGACAGCAAGCAACTCTGTAGGAACCATGAAAGCCGCCTAAAAACGAGTAAAAAATTTATTAACTTTTAACATGAAGTTTACATCATATCTGTGACAGAGAATGGTTCAAAATGTGATGCTAAACACAAAAATGTTACAAAAACCTAAAGAAAAAACAAGGAACCCATTTTTAAGTCTTAAGTTTCTATGGAAATAACTATATGCAAAATTGAAAAAATGTTTGGAAGACGGTAAACCTGATAACCTGAGCCAATAACCTCCATACACACCAAGAATGCTACCACAGTTTTCCCGCATCCAACATCACCCTGAGAACAAATTAATTCCAAAATTCATTGATGGAACATAAGAAAATAAATATTATTCACTTTTGAAATACCATTGCCATGGTCATCCTTTAAATTTCTAACCATGTCTCAGACTAGTAATAGAAAAACTCATAACTGACACGCCTATATCTCGTACCATATAAGGTCAGATGCCAGCTGCTTTTACTAGCATATGGAATGAAAAATGATATTCTTTCCTTTCAAACAGTGATGAGATATCTCGTACACTGACATCAAATTATTTTGACATATAGAACCAAATTACAACACACACTTCAATGCTTAGGATGTGTCCAATCTAATATGATATTCTTTCCTTTCAAACAGTGATGAGATATCCAAACAACAGAAGCTAGTCTTAGCATTTGGACACACCCGTACTTTCAAATTACGAATACGGAATAAGACTCTTCTTATGATAGCCGCAGCATATATATTGATGCCTTACTTCAGACTAGGGTAACCAGTTACAGTGAAAGATATTGGGTGTGATCTGGGGGCTAGTGTTTTGAGAGATGTTCTCTAAGTTGTGAGTGTTCTACATAGTTCTCGTACTCAATTTCAATAAAGTGGATTAGACTCTTTCTTGCATATGGACGTAGTCCAAAAGCCAAACCACGTAATTGTTGTGTTCTTGTTCTCTATTCTGCTTTCTAAGTTTGTTTCGAGTATTTATCTTAATTGTCATAATGAAACATATACCTCAACATTCTGCTGTGGCAAAGTAAAAAGTTTAGGTTAACTGCTCCAGGTTGCAAACAAGTAATTCTTACTCACACAAAGCACTAAATGGACAAACCAATATGTCAAAATTTGTCACTCTTGTATCATATTATTTTCAAATATTTATCAATTTGCTGCCAATGCCATACATAATTTCTTATGGCCACTGGGATGTAAAATACTGGATAATTTTAACTAATTCTGTCTTAGTACAGATATGTTTTTTACACTGGAAAATAACAAGAAAAGGGGCAGATTTTCATTATTAAAATTGATGGACTAAGGAGTTAGTTCTGAGACAAAAAAAGAAATTACAAGAAGACATAACCCGGGGATAAGCGTAGCAGAGGGCAAAGTCGTATCCGCCTCGCTAACACAGGAGTACAGGACTGGTCCATCCACCAAAACTTATGGGCATTCATAAAACTTAAAGTCAACTTCCATAGCTTTTTCCTGCTCAATCAATCCCTAGCTTTGAAAAACCAAGCAGCAATATTCTCTTTTCAATGAGAAAAACTGAAATGAGTATTTAGCTAGTCTTTACTAGGTCAAACTTATTATAATCCCCTTTTCAAAAATAAAAAATCAGTTTGGGAGCTTATTCCTGTGATCCCGTCTAACATGCCCACACTTTCCAGAAGCAGAATTTCTATGTTAGAATCAGCTTTATTATTGGCTATTCCACAACCCTAGCTGTAAGAAGGTATTTATATGTTCGTAACAAGCTGAGCATGTTTAATACATTGCTTCAGCTTGAGGGGAAGTGTTGGAGAGTTGCATGTATTACAAGATAAGTGTTAGTATAGCCGGTCTGGAGCAAGGCCTGAGGGCAGTTTCTAGTAATTCTTTTGTCGGGATAATTTGGTAGGATCCTTTTGTGTTCAGAACATTTAAGGATCCGGCAGGCACTGGATTTCTTAAGTCGGTGATCATAAGGGTATTTTGGTCTGTTTCATTTAGGTCCTTTGTACTTGAAAGTGCTACAATATTCTAAGCTTTTCCTCCTTTACCTTCCTTCTCCATTCTTATTTCTTATTCAGTATTCAACATCTTTACACTTGATATCAATCCTACCTTGAGAATTTTTCTCCTCCCTTTGCCTTTTCTACCACCATTTTTTTAATTTTTATGGTACATATTGTATTTAACATTCCAGAAGAAAATTGTCGCATGTGACCAGTATCCATCCTATTACCATCATTGTGTTGATTAAAAAATATATATACACACATGTGACAGTCAATTAGTCATACAAGTAAGATTTAATATTTTTGGTGTTTTCTAGGGAAAGAACAATCATAGACATTTTCTATGTAACGACTATATTTTAAAGAGTAAACTAACTATAGAACAGAAAAAAAATATTAATAAGTTAGAAGTGAAGAATTTATTTGTATTCAGTTTCTCCTACATATAAAGTGAACTCTCCACACTATCTAGATTTCATGTCATTTCCTTGGGCTCTACACAGTAGCAAGGGATGCAATAATTTTGAGACAGAAACCTTTTAAGGACAAATTAAAATTGACATGACATGGTCACAACTC
This sequence comes from Panax ginseng, assembly GCA_020205605.1. Lineage (NCBI taxonomy): Eukaryota > Viridiplantae > Streptophyta > Magnoliopsida > Apiales > Araliaceae > Panax > Panax ginseng. Next base: position 6,719,337 of record CM035127.1, read on the forward strand.
AGTGATCAGATATCCTATAATCCATCTCAAAATATGAAAGTAAAATAAGTACAGGTCATCAATAAACATCTTAAAATAAAAGTGGCATATGAAAAACACAGCATTTAACGAGTACTGATGTTAAAGCCAAATCAAAACCGAGTAAGAAAAATCAAGACCTGCAAAAGTCGATTCATAGGAATTTGCCGCTTTAGATCCCAGATAATTTCTGAAACAGCACTCAGTTGACTGCGTGTAAGTGAATATGGAAGAGCTTTCAAAAATTGCTTGGTAAGGCTGCACCATTGTTCAACGAAAACTGAATTCAATTCAGGCTTCCTGTACTTATCTAATAATTCATCCTTTTCTATTTGCGTGCCAAGCCCTTCAAGCATTTGGAACAAGCGCCCCAACTGACAGGAAATTATAATGCAATAGTCAGCATTTAGACGTAATAGAATCAGGAAAAAGTGGAATGAACTAGAATTAGCTTAACTATATAGCCATAGAGCTTTAAATAAGAACAAATGTATTCCAAACATGTGAAGAATATGATTACTTGAAACAAAGTTCAAAACATTTCAGTGAATAAATTATGTGTGATAATCAATTTATCATTTACTTAAGAAAACAAATTTAAAAAATATTTCAGCAGAATAGGGGCCATAACTAATTTTCCCAAAGCATATATAGATGTAAAAGTAAATTGCTTAAGTAATTAAAATCACCTGAAGATAAAAGAATTCATCAAAGATAAGCCTTCTACGAGCTAAGTCAGCCACATTTAAGTTCTCTGGCTGGTGTATCCCAAGATAAGCCTGCATTTTAAAGTAATCATTACCTCTCTACCGCAATATTAAAAAAGTGGGAAGAAACAATATGACAAATACATAAGTAAAATCTACACACAATTCATTATCTTTTTTGGATCAAGTAATATCTAAAGAGACATTGATTTTTTTTGGTGTGTGTGTGTATAGACTATAGAGAGAGAAACAATTAAAAAGGACAATGCATATGGTTGTCATCTATAAGTTCACACATGACTGCAAGCCATCTTTCACGAGAGAACACAACATTTCTGAGATGACTATAATAGATGCAGGCTACTTCTCCCTGGATCTTTAGTAGAATCGATCAGCTGTGAAGAGCCAGAGCAAACGACAGTCTTGTTGACACTAATATAGTCATATTGTACCCATGAATCCCATCCATGAATAAAACACTTCAGAAACCAACAGGTCTTCTTCAAGGAAAACTGTGTGGCGGCATGATCCATGCCTCTCCGGACAGAAGGAAACAACCCCCCCTCCTCAAAAAAAAACAAATACAAACCAAATTTTGGTTGAACAACTTAGAGCAACAGTCACAGCTTGACAGTAGCAACTTCAGCTTACTTGTGATATGTTTATTTTATCCGCTCAAACACAAACCAAATTTTGGTTGAACAACTTAGAGCATTATTAGCTATCAAGGACAAATGACATCGACATTATGAAAAGTTACTGTGTCTGTCTAGCCTGGATAAGTACAGCAAATTAAGAGGTTCTTTGCTACCTTAGGAAGATAATCTTCAAATGAGTTTAACCTCAACTGCATCAAGATGACACTAGCAACTATTCGTCTTATTATTTTTTCACGAAGGAAACTCAAACTGAAGCAAATAACAGTATACCTAAGATCATGTTTTACCATACTGCTGAGATATGAAAGATAAAAATAACAAAAAAAATAATAGAATTATATATCAAGATGATATTTAAAATTTTAAAGCTTGAATTCTTACATCATGAAGACATACAAGTCCGAATTCCTGAGTAATATCCTTTGGAATAGGATCTATATTGACAGGCAAGACCTGTAGTGTTCTGCAATACGTAAAATAACATGGCTAAGCGACGTTACTAAAGAAAATTTAACTAGTTATCAAATATTGAAGAAAGGGAAGAAAACAAAAATGCAACAATATATGTTACATTCTTCAACATAATTCGCTAGGCAATTATACAGATATACAGGTACCAACAACAAAAAGTGAAAAGTTTAAAGGAATTAAATCACAACTAATGTACCAAACAAGAAAGTAACATAAGAGGGAGCAGAGAAAAGCAATAAAGTTTAAAAGGGCAAACTCCAATAACTACAATTAAATAGGTTTCCTTCCTTAAGAAAGAGAATGGAAACAATTGAAAGAAGACTATAATCACAAATGTTGCACTAACAAAAATACTGTAACTGTTTACTAGATGTTGAAGGCACAAACCTTGAGACAATATTCCTAAGAAAATTTGGGTTTAGCCCATTTTTTGAAGGATAAATTGGATATGGCCTCCTCTTTGCACAAGCAGAAGAATCATGTTCATCCCGGATCACATCCATATTATATTCCCTCAATTCGTAGTGATCTTTTGCTTGCATAGTCCTCACCTAGATCAAAATGCACCATTTAGGAAGTAATCTCTCATGAAATATTATCCGATAAAATATATAGACATGACCCAGAACTAATTGAATGAGAAAAAAAACAGAGTTAGTATTTAGTTAAAAAATTTAAGAGTATAACTGTGGAAGTCAGTCTTATCTCTATAACCAACAAACATACTAATGTCTACTTTTATACAGCTTCACCGGAAGAAAACAATAGCCAAGTGAATAAAGTTAAGTTTGGGTTACAATCTATATGACGTATTCAAAGATAACTGTGAACCACTTAACATAAGACCTCCATTAATGTAAAAGTAAATTGTAAAAGGTTTTGATAACCTGGTGATGTTTTTCCTATCATTTATAGCAAACCATGTCCTCCAGAAGAGAAACAGTCCTAATGTTAGCAATATGCTTCCCTGAGTGGAGGCAAAAGTAAATGTATCAGTTGTCTTTTAATGCTAGCAAATCTTGGATATGAACTGACTAAGAGACAAGAACATTTATATGTAAATGTTTATATGTTCTGACTCCCTATCGGTCACCACTCACCCCAATTAAGTTAAAAAATCAGAAGAGGTAACTGAAGTTCATAATTGTTTGGACTATATTAAATATATACATATGTATATTTGTAGTATTATTAATTCCATTTTTTATTAATACAAATGTCAACATGTATGTTACGGGCCCCTAAGACTCAAATTTAGAACTGTATGGTTCGAGATAACCCTTGCTCTTGCCAGGCTCATACTATTTATTAAGAGTTGTAGGGTGACCGCAAGCCAAGCCTACCTACCACTTGACTCAGACTTAAATTTTATGTTGAAATCTTAGAACGTCAGTTAATAAAATATCCATATACTTTTTATTAATTTATTATATTAAAATCTAACAATCTTATTATATTCTTTTGTACAATAAGGTAATAACTTGATAATTTAATTCAACTAGTCCAGGCAAAAAAAATCCTATTTTTGTTCTTAAACTTTTTTTTAATGAATATTAAAGTTTACATAGGAAACAAATATTTTTTCCAAAATAATTAATTTCAGGTTCTCAATTTAACATAGCAAAAAAATCATCAACCAAGACTGTGTTTAAGTGTATACTATGCAAACCTTAATATTTGTTTAAAATCAACAAAAAAGAAAAGGTAGAACTTTTTTGTGTTCCAAGAGAGGGAATATAATATACATTCACACACACACACATATATATATATTATTAATTTGAAACTAAATACCTTGGCCAATCTGGGTAAGTAAGATAAATAGCTAAACCTGATCTCACAAAAAAATCATCGAACCATAATTTTGAACCCAACATGGCCCTCGGTAAACCTTATTCCTTAACTAAACCCTTTATTAAGACTGTTCTGGACGGGCAACCCATTCCTTTAGTGATACTACTATCCTTTTTTCTAGATATAACATTTCTTCCATTATCATATAGAAGAAAGCAATCAGTGTATCTGAAAAGAACATTATTTTATAGTGGACTCTGAATAAGTGTTGGACACATGTCAAAGAGGATCATTCAAGTATTGATATCCAATATGTATTAGAAAAGGGATGTATTTCCATCTTAGGCCATGTTTGGCACTTGTTTGTAACTCACTAACTCCCTTGTTAAGAAGGAACAACTGAGACAAGTGAAGGATGCTTAAAAATCAGGTAGATAGTCCCTAATAGTATTGATTTGATTCCATGTAAATTATTGAACAAAAGAAGAGGGAGAGCAAAAGAGAAAGAGACAAGAATCTCTGAATATTGTATTACATAATTAGCCTCAAGTACAAGAAGCCCTAGAACATTCGGTAACTTGAAAGGACCAAAATACCAAAAGGAATGGTGCCCTGTTCGTCGGCAGGGTGCTTAAAGATCAAAAGACCATGCACTGTCCACCGGCCAAGTGACCTATGGAGAATCAGGAGACCAGTCAGCCGGCTCCCTAAACAATAAACCATTCCAACACACTCCAATCTATATTCTAACAGGTTTGTAGAGATCAAAAGTATAATGTATTCTTGTAGTTTGGGTACAAAATCATGTATGCACAGCAGAAGGCAGGGTAAATAATTGGGGAATGTGTATTTAGGTGTTGATTCTTAGTACACTAACTGCTTATATACTTCAAGTTTACCGGTGTTATAAACTACGTTTGGAACCAATGGTAGCCTTTACTTCTGCATATCTGGTTTAACAACAATAATGCTACAACTTCACACGGAAAGCATGAAGCTGCAAATCAGAACTCGAAAATAACATTCTATTTTATTTTTAATTTCAATAAGTCTTGACTATCATATTCTTGCCATAGCTAAAAATAACTACTATTATAATAAGGATACAAAACAACTTCAGTCAAGACAACTTAGTACTTCTTTTTCACTTTTGATCCATCAATTACTATTCAAGTAACAGAAACTCACCTTACCGCTAATGCAAACTGTATCTCCCTCCTTATGCTTCTCCTGAAGACTTCTGAGAAAAGGTTGAAATGCAAAACGAGTACCGCGGAAATATTTCTTCAAATGTAAATAAATTGTTTTCTTGCTTCTATTATCAATGTCATCAGTCATCTCAGTAGCTGAATCACTATCTACAACCTCACAACCCACAACGACCTCAAGAAAAGAGAACGAAAAGCTAGCCTTAATTCCCCTGCATTTTTCAAGTCAAAACTCATCTGTTAACTTAGGAGAAAGCATATCTATCCAAAGCATTATCAGGTTTTCTTATTATAGAAAAATAAATCACTTTTATACAAGTAGAATGTCAATTCGTTTGTATTCAATATTTATCCATTTTTTACTTCTCTGTTATTATCCTCTTCCTTTTTTTCTGTTTCTGCAAAGAAATTATCCTTTTTTCTATAACCTATCACCTGTGTATACATAATCCTATTATGTCCTAATATTTCACCACCAAGTGTTAGCTGACAAAGAGAGACGCGAGGATTTTCAGAGAGACTTATTTCCCCTTTCACCTGCTTTGATACGGTGTCTTTTGGTGTCCCTATGGGCATCGACAATAGCAATTGAAACCTTCTGAGGTGTAGCTACTTCAGATATTCACAGGGACTAGGGCCTTGTCCTTTCTTAAAAACTGTATTCTTTCTGCTTTTAATTGTTTGATGGACTTCTTGTCCACCTTATTTGTTTCTCTTCTTTTCTAATAAATTCTTCTTTTATATATATATATATTCACCGCCCAGTAGCTGTCCTATATCAAATACTAAAATACTTCATCTGTTGAAGACAACATTCACCATAAAATCCGCTCCATTTACTCATCAAATATCCAATTAGAAAATATAACAAATGTTGCAAGGTTGAAAATCTCTATCACCTGGAAGACAAGACTTTCCCAACAAAAATAAAGTACTGCCCATCATCAATTCCAATTTGTGCATTCTGTAGATCAGCATATGTCCGAGGGAAATGGTGAAGCAATTTCCGCAACTACATGTTAAATAAGAAAGTTTTAATCCCAATATTTCATTAGATTTAAGAATGCAAAAAAAATTTGTGGTTTTCAGAAAATCTCTTGAAATCCCACCGTGTGTAAGCCACAGTTTTCCAGCTGATTGCTCTGCTTCTTACTTAATTTGGGAATGCAACTGATAGGTTTGTCCAGAAATAAGTCGACTGGCAAAACAGTTTCCCTTGTTTCAAGCACGGGTCCGTTGGAAGCTTCATCCACAATGAGTTGGAAATCTGATTTTGCTTCAACCTCCAAAGTTTGGGAGTCAGCACATAAAGGATTAGTATAAGAGGTTCCTTCTCCAGCTGAGGAAGATTTCAAACCACGAAGGCTGGCAGCTAGAGAAAGCCATGTCTCACCTGTACTATCTGGATTTGAATCGACTTCAATCTCTAGAGTCTGAGAATCCGAACATAAAGGTAACTTATAAATGTCCTCCTCTCTTGACAAGAAAGATTCTATATTCTGAAGACTGACCACAGAAGGCCATGTCTCGCATAAACTATTAGGATTCGTCCATTTTGCATCAACAGAGCTAGGAAGAAAATCTTTACAAATTTGACCTGCCAAAAGACCAATCTTCTCAGGGTAATTTGTGGTCCCATCATACAATCCCACTTCTGGAGATTGACCCAAAATGATGGAAGGAAATCGTTTACAAGCCAAGGAGATATCAAAATCACCCACTGCATCTTTGAGATTCGTGCCAGATTTTTTTGGAGCATTATCACTCTCAAATAAATCATGTAAGCCACCGTAGCCCATCAGAACAGATACCTATACATCAAATGTAATTATTGAAAGCTTTCTTCCCACAGGCAAAAAGTCGATGTCCAAAGATACAGAACAATCACTTAACAAACACGGAAGAAAGAATCATAAATATCTTTCATATCAATTGAATTACTAAACACAAAATACAGAATAGTACAAACAAGATTAGTGAAATTCATAGGACCATGAATTTGAAGACAAATAATCATCGTAGTTAGCATGTGGTAAATATTGTATTGAACTGCAATCCAGATAATATTGATCCAAATACAAGTACTAAACAATACATTTATGTTCATAAATACTATTCACACCTTATTAAGCATCTTGGACCGATCTGTGATGCTTGCGCTCTCATAACCATTCACCTCCTCTAACAGGTTTTCTGCAAACTTATGCTTTGATCGAGAGCACAATTTTATAACCTTAGAGGAAAGGAAATAATTAAACCTGCAATAATTAAAAGCATTCAAAAATATTACATTACCACTCTGTTTATTGTCAGAAATTTGAATCAAGTATCGATCGTCAAGAATAACCAAGTATCTAGCTTATGATAACAACAAAGAATACCTCATTTTCCTACCCAATGCATTCCTATATCCTCTCTCAGCTTCAAATATTATTGCACTTCTCAGGCATTTCTCACTGAAACACTGCACAAAAAGGCAAACTTGTTTATTTTTCTTACAATCAATCTAAGGCAGAATTTTAAAAATTAAGTTAGTCTAAGGAGTATCAAAAGTAACTTACCCAGATTGCTATAAAATTTATATATATTACAAAAATAAAGGGGAGAGAGAGAGAGGGTAACTTATCCATTATAAATTATAGTCCCAAGAGTCTCTCTTAACATTTCTTCTGTTGTATCTTTCTTTTAGTATACTTACGCTTCATATGCTCATTATTTATCGACTTATATAACACCTTCTTGATTCAAGAACTCCTATCAATATTTTTAATCTAGTACTGATCCATGCCTTAATTTTAGTTTCATTTTCTAAATACCTATTTGCTCACAACCCACAAAATAATTATACTACTCCAAGTAACAATAGGGCGACAAAAAAATCATCCTGCCATAACCTCCCCCACAAAACCCACAAAACGAATAGCCGGGTAATCCTCAGGAAGACCAGCAAATAGAGCGCTCAACCTCAAAGAAAGAAGCTTAAGGATCTAGAACTCCACATTCGCAACATATTGTCCATTCCTCGCTCTCCAAATGACCCACAATAAGCATAAAGAAGCAACTAGAAAGAATACTAGTGAACAACAGTTGATCATTCAATATGAAATACATGGGGTAGAAGGAGCCATACTCTATCCTTTCTTCTATAAATAGGTGCTATGTTGTTATTCCACCACTCATTAGGCACTTTTTGGTATTTACTAACCAAGTCACTCTTACATAACATATCACTTGCAATTACAAGACTCGATAAGAATGTTGCCTAACCAAAAACTACTCCAGTTTTCATCTGTTTTTTAATGGGTCATTTACCTTTATACTCAAGCTTACGAAAGAAACCTTGTTTTCTTTTTTCTTCAAATGATCAACATATTCTTTTATAACTATGCTTCCCATTACTGCCAAACATAATTGATACAGATTAAAGGTGGACAAGGTACCATGCTGCATGATTGCACAACCGAGATCCTTAAGTGCCATGCGCTAACTACATGTAGATGCCTAGTTGAAGAATACAACAAACCTGCAAAGCATCACTTCATAATCATTTACAAGGTCCATAAAGGAAAGATAAAACATAAGCAATCAATGTATCGGAGATTAGGACCAGAACAACAAATTAATCAAGTAATAATATCATTTTTGTAGTTGGCGCAGTGGTTCAAGGTCGTCCTGAGTCGTAAACTCGGACATCTTAGGTTCGACTCCCACCAGTAACAATTTGTCAAGGCCAAAAATGGTTCATGGGACCACGGGGATGAGGGCGTAAGCCCGTATGAAAAGGCTGACACGGGTTCGTGTAAATTAGTCTGACTGCGGTTGGGAAACTCCCGATTATAAAAAAAAAAGGGAAGGGGAAAGGATAGTAACATCCTTCCCTTCAACAATGTGAGCAACGTGTAATTCTTTGGGACTAACCCAGAGGATTGTCAGAATCTTCAATGAATGTTATCTTCAGATTCATTTATAATGGGGAAACAGTCCTTTCTAAATTCACGTTGGACAATCAGATATAAAGTGTTTAGATGGATGGTCGTTTCTAATATTTAAAATAGTATCCAAGGTCAATTTAAGGATGAAAATGCTGTTTATATTAACTCCTTCCAGAGAATTCTAACATAGATTAATCCCATGATGCCCTTTTCCCCATTTCATTTTTCCAGCATAAATTTTATTTCTTTCTAACAATTTTCAACTTCCTTGTCAAAAGAATGTGTCATTACCAATAGTCCAATATCACTGCAAACCACTTTTATCCAAACACAACTTCAAAAAAATTAATTTGACTGAAACCATATTATATTAATCGAGCACAAGAAACCAAAAATAAAAAACCGATTATGCAAATGATTTAAAAGGTTAGATAGTCCACCAAACAAGTACATAGGTAAGGAAATGGGTAGAGCAATATGATTCCTATAGAGTAATCAATGATAGTTAAAAGCGACAAACGAGTAAATCCTAGAGATAAACATGAAAAAGAAAAACTCACAAGGTGGAATAGAGGTAGTAGTACCATGAATAACAGCCAACCGAAGGTGAAGTGAAATAGTGTCAGCTCTCAACTGACGACAAAAACAGAGCGAAGATGATGAATTCAGTTGGGCGGGAGAGATTATTAGGTATATACTGTATACCGTACCCGGAAGGCCGAAAAACAGTGGCCTGTGGGCTGTGGCTGTGGAGGACAAATAAAGTAGACAGAAAAAAGAAAAACAAGATGAGAAGTATCCTCCACAGCACGTGCATGCATCACCGATGCTCAATGGGAAGATTGGGAACCACCAAGAATGGACAACGTAAAAATCTAAAAAACATTTTTTACTCGTTACTCCCGTAATAAAAAATTTCTTAAATAATGGATAAAAATACAACCAAACTTTATTACTCTTTCCGATCTTAAAAGATTATCATTTTAAAAAAAAAAAATATTTCAATGTATTAATAGTTTTCAACTCTCCATAAAGAAATTTTAAATAAATTTTAATGGTTAAATGATAGTATTAAATGAGTTTCTTAATGCAACAAAAATATTAAACAACAATTTTTTAGGAACGGAAGTAGTAGTAAGAATAAAAAATGGCCTTTTTAGGGGTTAATAATGTAACCTTACCTATATCGGTAAATTGAGTTACATTCAATAATATACATTGATCAAAAATATTGATGTATGCTTAATGATTTACTACCTATGTTGCCCCCAAAAAAAAAAAAAAAACATAATTGCACCCAGAAGACGAGTATATGACCATTAGCAATCAGCAGCTTCAAACCAGAATCTTAATTACTTTGAAAAAAATGGCACGAATAAAAGGGTAATTGCAGATCAATGTGAAGCAAGAATCAACTGTTTTTTTCTTTTTTAATTAATGTTCCAAGCAAACCCATAATTACTCGATCTAATCCAAAAAGACTGTTATGTTGAGATGTATAACTCTACTCGGATGATAGGTATTATCGAATAATGATGCAGTAATTTGTTGAATTGTTCTTTAAAAGGCCTAGACTACTACACATTGAAAGAGAACTGCTTCTGTAACTTTATTTTATGGGAAAAGAAAGAAAAAAACATGGTAGTACTCCTGGTAGAACTTGTGATTTTGCTAATAAGGTCAATCCAAGAGCTTTTTCTGGATACTACCGACAATATATTACAACTTCTTGTGATTTTGCAAAGCTCAAGCCAACAACAATAAGCAAAAAATAGTTTCAAAGGGAACCACCACGGAAAGTCGTTAACGGAATCTCAATCTGCTTATTGACAAACAATCCTCTCTCCAGTACCCAATCTTCTATCATTGCCTGAGAATTAACAGCCTGATCGGTAGGCACGAGATGTCCAGAATTAGACACCACAGCATGACTCAAGCTTCCCCATTTCTGCACATACCCGGCAAGCTTCCCATTCACTTTCCAAACTTTCCTATCTGCCTCCAAAAACTTCTCAATTCCCTCCCACTTCATTTTCTTTACCCATGCCTCAGTTGACACTACCCCATCCCTCAAATCACACTGCCCTTGATACAACAATACCTTACTCTTTTTAACCAGAAACTCCACCATGTACTTCACACTTTTCATCACATCTTCGTGCAGTGCTGCCCCCACAGTATCACTGCATAGCTCGTAAACAATCGATACGTTCACCCCTAATTGCTTTTTCACCTCCACGTTACTCAGAAATTTGGCCACCAGATCATCTTCATAGGGAATTAACCTCCTAAAGTCATATAAAGTGGCCAGGCCTGTCATGTTTTGCAACAAGTTTAGAACTTTATTTCTTGCATTTGTTGCCCCACTCCAATTACCAACTTTGGTCTGTCCAACCGCTTCAGCTTGCAATTTCTCCAATTCGGTTTTTTGCTTCTCATTGATTAATCCAGAATAATAAGCATTCGTAGCATGAGTGCCCACTTGTGTGGCCGGGTCCGTCAATCCGTTGCCTATGGCGACACCGGCTAAATTTACTCGACTTGATACCGGAGACTGGGCATTTCTTTTCAGAATGTAATACCCTATTGCTGGAACATATTTTCCAGCATAACTTTCCCCAGTAACATAAATCGGTCGAGATTTAAACAATGGGTCCAAGGCTATAAACGCTTTTATAGCCTTGAAAAGGTGCTTGCCGACGGTATGTTGATCCTTTGGAATTTCTTGGGGCGTTGAAGCTATACTAAAACCAACTCCGATCGGATTATCGATGAAAATGAGGCCGAATAATCGATTCCAGGAACCCGGGTTGGGTTCAAGGGAAAGGTGTTGGACGTTTTGCTTGTGAGAAGAAACGCGCCATGGTCCGAGCTCGTAGAAGTTTCCCAACAAGGAGGAACAGCCAGGGCCGCCTTGGAGCCAAATTAGGAGTGGGGTTTCAGACAGGGGTGATATAGGCTTTTGGGCTTCATAGAAAGTGTAAAAAATGGCTGAGCCTGTTGTGGAATTGAGTCGGAGATAACCGGATTTAGTGGGTAGGGCTTCTTTTGGGAGGGGAGAGGTTGAAGAAATGGGTGGAGATAATTCTGGGAAGTAATGGAGGATGAAGAGGAAGAGAATGAGCTTGAGGAAAGTGTGTGGTGGAGTTGACTCCATTTTTGTGTTCAAGTGTGTGAGAAGAGCAAGCACCTAAGAGTTTGTATAGTGGCTCAAGCTCATGAGATTCTTTAGGAATTTGGACTTTTGGGTTGACAACAAACAACAAAAGGTTGCCTTTTAGTGTTTGTTTTTTTAATAGAAAAAATAAGCTAACAATGAAAGCATACGGCTAAAACAATGTTGGAAGCTTGAGGTGAAAAGTACTAGGATGAAAATAATTGCACCCAAGAAAAGGTCCTTGTTGATTTTAAATGTCCTGTTGAGAAGAAATAACTTTCTGATTCCTAAGATCTAACACTCAAGTACTGTAGTTTTGTATAAATGAAATGGATCAGGTGTGTATGGTTGTTAAATTGGATGCTGTTCAGCTTGGTCTACATTCTGCTTACATAAAGGAAAGAATGCTATAAATTCTTGGCTGCTTGAATTGACCTGAACATTATTGGTATATAACTGTTTTTTTCCTTTAAAGTATTTATTATACATGCTTTGTATATTAGTATCATTTTCGATTTAAATTGCAGCATTCTATCACTTCTGGGAAGAGTAAATGCCTACTGCTCTAATATTCTGTTTTCCCTCCCCACCCCACCCCACCCCCACCCTGCAGCCTGCAGCAATGTGGAAGTGGTGGCTAAAGTAAGTTTCGAGAATATTGATCCTTGACCAGAATAACTTGTAGGTCACAGTTGCGACACAGCTCATCTATCTATTCCAAAAAATAAAAATGTTAATTCAAAGACATCTGGACTTGATTTATTTTTATTTGGTTTTGGTGGAGGGTTCCTCACCTCCTTGTCATCTCATTACAGAAATGTCAGAAATTGAAACTTGTGCGAGTCGAGCTCCATGAAAGTAAAGAATTGTATCCTCATATTGGCAAAGTTGGTGTACATCTAATGGTCATTACGTTTCTGGACCAGGGAAGACTGATACCATGCTCTAATGATCAGTCGTCCATCTTAAACATGCACAAAAAAGAATGCATTCTGTGCAAGATTTAGCCACCAACACGTAAATCAAGAATGGGTGAAACAAGATAAATACTACTAATACAAATGCTGTTCTTAGAAAATAAATTAAATAATTAGCATGTATATGTTTCACACACAGAAAATCTTTTCCATGAAATGGCATCCCAAATAAAGAGTCTCAAATTGCCAAAACGAAGTTAACCTCCAAGAGAAAATGTTACAATAACATATCATCTCATTATCTTAATCAATTATTGGATAACTTAGTAACCATCACTTGCATATAGATAGTTGAAAGTGAACTGAAAATTATGGAATTGAACATAGGTAAAATAACCTAAAAATTAAATCAAACAGCCCCTTAGTGTGCAATCCGCCAAACTACCTACCAAGTTCGGACAACAAAAATATGGGTTGCTCCGAGCAACATAGTTAATGCAAAACAACATCTTCGGGGCAAATTCCACTTGAGGAATCATCTGAGTAGAAAATCAAGCCATTGACTCAGAAACTCTTTATAATAACACATGTTACGATATAAATGCATGCACAGCACTACCATCTATAGCTAAAAACATATTTATAATAAAAGTAAAGTAAAACAAAACAATTAAATGCAAACACATACAGCAAGTAGATAGGGGAACTTAAAAATGGACCTTCAATGCACAGTATTTATAAATTCTAATAAGGATAGGGCAACTATCATAAAGAATTTATATTAATAAAAATTAAGCTCAAGGGGAGAAGGCAATTAGACTACTTTCAAGCACCAGAATTGCCAATCAATAATTTTGTTCATGATCAAAATAGTATGTGGCAGTTTCATAGATAACACCAAATCAAGTGGGAAAATCAGGACCAAAATTGTTAATGCAACATATGAGTAGAAAATCAAGCCATTGACTCAGAAACTCTTTATAATAACACATGTTACGATATAAATGCATGCACAGCACTACCATCTATAGCTAAAAACATATTTATAATAAAAGTAAAGTAAAACAAAACAATTAAATGCAAACACATACAGCAAGTAGATAGGGGAACTTAAAAATGGACCTTCAATGCACAGTATTTATAAATTCTAATAAGGATAGGGCAACTATCATAAAGAATTTATATTAATAAAAATTAAGCTCAAGGGGAGAAGGCAATTAGACTACTTTCAAGCACCAGAATTGCCAATCAATAATTTTGTTCATGATCAAAATAGTATGTGGCAGTTTCATAGATAACACCAAATCAAGTGGGAAAATCAGGACCAAAATTGTGTTCTCGCTTTAGATACTTGGGTTACTTTACAGGAGAAAAATAACAGGTAAAATGTGCCATAATCACCCATCTCCCAAGTCCAAATAAATAAAAAGGAACTACAATGTAAAAAACAACGAAGAAGAAATTCCAACAAAAATAAAGAATTTGGTCATGATGTAACTGATATTTGCAGAGCCTTAAGACCAGAAGATAGAGAGATGGAAGAGGTGATAGAGGAATGGGTAATTGGTGATTTGTTGTTGGGGCTTTGTTGACATTAAGGGGATTAAAATTAAAGTTTTGATGAGACGAAGATGAAGGGTTTTGAAATTGAAGGTTTTGATGAGACAAATATGATGAAGGGTTTTGAAAGGGATTGAAATTGAAGGTTTTGGTAAGACAAAGATGAAGGGTGTTGAACGATTTTTCGTCTTTTGGGAGGAAGCAAATAAACGTACTCTGAATTCAAAACATATGTAGCATTAAGGAGAAATCCGACCCCGGACGAAAAACCCGCAGGGACCAAAAGTTTGTTGTAGTTTAGATTCTTATGTTGATAAGGAGTTACTACAAACACCACAAGTTTTAAGTTAATTAAGTAAAATTTACTTCCTCAATCTGATTCTTAAGTAGAATGTGATGCTCTGCATCATTAATCTTGAAGAATGGCATCTGCTTAGTTGAAGATCTGGTTCCTAAACGTTCTATATAGTACTCAATCATGTTTACTTGCACTATACCAATCTTCAGTCATAAATCACACTCAAAACTTAAAGAAAATTCCAAGGCTATATCCAAAGAAATGATTTGGTAACATGAAATATACTTGAGCTGAAATTTTGATCATGGATTCAAGATAACTTCTGTAATTGATTTCCTTGGTCCATCTTCCGTGGCCTTCCTAGACCTCGACACTTGGGTCGCTGGTGCTGCTTGCTTGATGGTATAAAGTGAGTTGTTGAGGTAGTAGTTTGTTTGGGCTTAATAGTCCTTCCACGACCTCGATATGTTGGTTTCTGCTCCTGCTCCTGCTCCTGCTCCTGCTCCTGCTCCTGCTCCTGCTCCTGACAAGAATTATATGGGGAGTTGGTGTTAAATATTACCTCCGCTTTCGCTGTTAGTTTAGGATGCCTTCCACCAGTTCGTTGTCCTGTCTGCTGCTGCTCATAAAGATTATGATAGTCTGACTGCATTGGCTGAATTTCAACTGTATCAGGTTTTGGTTTAGGAGGCATCCCTCGGTCGCGAAGCTCTGGCTGTTTCTCTCTGCCATGCTGATGACATGATGGTGACAATTCTCTCGGACTTGCAGCTGCTTCTGATTCAGGTTTGGGAGCTCTGGGGAGTAATTTCAAACAAGTTGGTTTTTCCTGTGCCAGTGCCACCTGCTGCTGCTGAGGTAAGTCTTCTAATGCTTCTGCTTGTTTGTACCACTCTGAACATGGACGCTCAGGTTGCTCTTCCAGCTCCACCTGCTCTAAAGCCATGGGTAAGTGAAGAGAATCAGTCTCTGTGTTTGACTGGGATGTAAACCGTTTCTTCCAACTACGAAGTTTCGCTCGCTGTTGCACTATTTGAGTTGATTCATCCAGCTGTTTCTGAGCCATTGATATGTCGAGAGAATTCATCAGTGTGTTTGGTTGGGATTTTTTTAGCTTTTGGTGAGCACGGAGCTTAGCACACTGCTCTATTATTTGATCAGATTCCTCAACTTGTAGCAGTGACTGCTCTGACTTCAGGGGTGAGTCAAGAGAGTATGTATCTGTGTGTGGCTGAGATGTCTTGTGCTTTTGCCAACTACGAAGTTTTGCCTGCTGCTTTGTAATATCAATTGATTCTTCAACTGGTTTCTGTTTTATTTCCCGAGGCAATTCACAATCTTGAAGCTCTGGTTGACCCAGATGACGATCCTGTAACTGTGAGCAAGGCAACAGGTCCACTGAGGAGGTAGCTGTTTGTTTAGATTTAGCTAGCCTTTGACTATGACGCACAACTTGCCTTTGCTCCAACTCTGTCTGAGATTTGGCTGTACCTTGTTTGGGTGCTGGAACTGATTTATTAGGTTGTTCTTCCTTGTCTAGCCGCTTTGCATCCATATATAAATCAGAAGAGGTTAATATTGCACCTGACTGGGGTTCAGGAGCTTGTTGCTCTCTACAAATCTCCAATTGTTGCTGCTGCTTTTCTGTGAGAAACGACTCCACTGTTGTAGGTTTCAGTGCTGAGGATTTCTCTGGATCTGAAAGATCCAAATGTTGCTTCTGCTTGATCTGTTCAGAATCAATGGGTACATACTGATTTTTCCTTCCTTCCAGTTGATGTCTGGCTATCACTTGCTGGAGCTCTGTAAGACTTCCTGGAACTAGTTTATCAGGAAACTCTTCCCTATCAAGCTGCTTTGGATCCATCGGTACCAGAGCCCCTGTCTGGGATTCAGTTGCCTCTTGCTCTCCACAAATTTCCAATTGCTGCTGTTTTTCTGAGGTAAATGACTCAACTATTGTGAGTTTCAACCCTGAGGATTTTACTGGATCTGAAAGATCTGATTGTTGTTTCTGCTTAATATGTTCAGAATCAACATGTACATCTTTGGCTTTCCTTTCCTTTGTCTGGGATTTCACCTGCTTTCGTCTACCATACTGCTTAAGTGGCTTCTGATTTTGTTCCAAGAACTCCAAATCTTTTGATTTTCCCTCTTGCAAAACTTCTGAATTTGACAGCTCTGGTTGTTGCTGCTGTTTCGCAGGCAACAACTTCATCATATTAGTTGATAGTGCTGATCTGGGGACTGTTTGATAAAGCTGGAAATTAAGATCTGAAAACTTAAAGCTGAATTATAAGAGTTGATGATTTTCAAGTTACTGAATGTTAGTACTGAAAAAAATAAGTGGAAGCCGTCAGAAATTTAAGCACTGAATTCAATTAAGCTGTTTGAAATGTATATGAAAATTGAAATTAACGTTTGAAAATGTTAGCTATGTTTTTGTCCTTCTAGTGTTTCATAAATATTAACACAGTTTTGCTTAGGACAGTAACATAATATCGTTGTTGGTAATGGAAACATCATATATGCAAATCATAGTTAGCAGAAAAATTGATTTGTGTATATACATATACATATACATGTACATATACATATACATACACATATATATAGGTTTCCAATATATCATATATGCGCATCATCGTTAGTAGAAAAAATTGATGTGTATATTAATTTTCGTATCACCTTGATAAACAACATTGACAATTTCTGTTGGATATAATTAATCTGGCGAACAATTTTTCTATGCAAAACTATAATCGTATATCTACGAAAAAAGGTTAATCCATGAATCACACGAGGTCAAGTATCATCAAACAAGCTTAAGATGAAGATCAAATAATAATTTCAGTATTAAGGCACAAGTACGTTAATGAAATGCCCTTACACTCAGAGGGATCTCGGCCTTCATGCTTTAGTTGTCTCCGTCGCTCCTCCTCCTTTATCTGCTGCAGTGTTTCAGAAAAATCTTTTACTATTGGTAAATCAATCTCAGAAAGCCTTTCAGAATTTGGAAGCACTTCATATTGCTCTAGATCAAGCAAATCCTTTGTTTGCTCCGGTGACCAAGATAATTCCTTAAATGTTGCAAATTCAAAACCTGGAGGCCACTCAGGACTTGAAAGGTCTGTCTGATTCTGCTTCTCAAGATGCTCTATTTGCACATTTAAGTCAACAAGAGGCACACAAATTGCATATCCTTCCTGCTTCTGTTGTGGCTGACTTTGTTCTGCACTAATTACAGTTTCCTGCCATCGTGGCTGACCTTGTTCCAGTTCTGAACTAATTCCAACATCCCGACTTAGTGGCTGACTTTGTCCTTCAATCCTGCCATCTCTAAGCTCATGCCCTCCATCTCTTGTCACTTCAATCCGTTGATCATATGCTTCACTGCCTATCACTTCATGATGTTGTTCATCAGATTCAATTAGTTCTTCAGTCACTTCATAAAGCAGTTTACGTACTTGATTATGTTCCCCAACCATGTCAACTTTGTGTTCTTTTATGTCTTTACGTTCTCCTTTGAACTTGTCTTGCTCTATGTTACACTTACTATGTTCTCCAATTACTTCACAATGTTCTTCCTTTTGTTTATCACATACCTCAGCCTCATTTTTCTTAAACTGCCTACCCTGACCCCTCCTTGACTCCCCCTTCTGTTTTCTTTTTAGATGCCCTTTCTTTGGTCTAATGGGGCAGTCCAAAATAGGGTTGGCATCAGCAAATAAATAGTACTTTTTACGAGTGACTGAAATCTCACCAGAATCACAAAGATTACCCAGATGATGTTTCAGTAATGAATTATGAGCCCACGGCAAGTCAGCATACTGATTTTTGATATACTTTGATATTGATTCCTCAGTAGAACCTCCTTTCTCATTTAACTCTTGAAGTGCCCTATGTATCATCTACATCACAAACAGTGCACAAAATCTAAACTTCAGTTACCAAGGAAGATCAACCCCCCCCCACACACACACACACAAAAGGTTAACCAACGAACATACACATTACACATCATAGTTGACTAGTCATCATGGCATACAATATGTGAGCAGTTATTAAAATAAAGCTAAAATACACGACAAACAAACAACATAATGCTTAATTATAATTAAAAGTCCCATATAAATATCAAATTTTCCATTTTACAGGCACCTTGGAGTACACATGCATATAGTTGTGTCGGTGTGACGGAAATGCACATAAAGATTTTATCACCATATGGTTCATGATCTTTCCTAATGAAAAAGAAACTGTACGTGAAGATACAAGAAATATCTATACATTTGCAAGACAATTTTCGATAAACCAAAATCCTATTCTTCACGTGTGTAGAAGCATCTGTAAGATAAAATTCTGGAGTGCTGTTTGGGTGGACTATTCATTGATTATTTTGCGATGACAAAAGAAAACAATTTGGTATTAAAATAATTCCAGCGAAAACTTGAATGCAATCACCGATTGTATTTAAAAATCAAATGCATGAACAACATACATACATACATATATAGTAGACACGTGTATCTAATATACGAATTGTATATTACCGCAGCGTAGGGAGGATGATCATGAGAGTTGAAGTCGGCGAGGAACTTGGTGAGCTGTTCTTCAATGAAGCTTTTCTGCTTGGGGCTTGAATTTTCAGAAAGTTTCATGATGACATCCCTGACTTTGTCCATGGCTTTTTAGGGTTTCTTCCTTCTTCTAATTCTTAGTAGCAGTGGTAGGGTTTGTGGAGGAGGTTTTTGAAATTGAAGGTGGCGACTGGCGATTGAAGTGTTTCACTCGTTAAGTAAACTCCAAGGAACTTGTTTGGCTGCCAAACCCAATTATAATAGAGATACAAACTATTTTATAAATATTTTATAAATTACTGATGTGAAATACACTATCTCAGTATATTGTGTGTAGCCAAAGATTATATTAAAATAATTTATTAATCAATATGCTGAGATGTAGTATGACACATTAACAATTTATAAAATATTTATAAAATAGTTTGTGTCTGTAGCATTACTCACTATTAAATCCCAAATACAGCCAGCCTCACTTTATTTTTCCCAATTATTATTTTCCTCTTACTCTTTATACTTCTAGTTTCGGACCAGTTTTTGGAGCAATTCAAATCATATGAAATAATCACTCGGTCATTTCTTTTTATAATTCCTATTTTCAAATTTAAATTTGGGATCCCTAGTGTTTTTGTTTTTGTAATTCGATGCATTTATCAATAAGAATTATTCACTGTTTTTATTTTATTTTAAATATATATATATATATATATATATATATATATATATATATATATATATATATATATATATATATACTCTATGTAGTCCACATAAAAATTCACGTAAATATTTAAATTAGTTAATTAGAATGATTTTGTCATAAATAAATTTAAATATAATAAATCGTAATTTCAAATTTTCATATAAAAATTTTTGAAAAATATTTATTTTATATTACATATATGTTATTTAGATCCGGGTGTGGATGAAGTCTCTCCAGGTAAGAATCTGTCTTGGCCCGGGAGAATTTTAAAAAATCTAATATTTTTTAATTATATTTAAAGTAAAATACAGTGACACCCTCTTTAAATAACCATAATAACACTCACCTACACTCTAATTTTTTAAGTACCAGTTAGTACGTACGTAAGTTTTTAAAGTTGACTAAATAGATAAAATTACATATTTATCCTTATATGTTATCAAAATTTAATTCTTGAATAATAATAATAATATATATATATATATATAACTGTCCTTTTTAAATACAATATATTTTAATTATAAATTTATTTATAATTAAGACTATTTCATTTAAATAATTTAATTTAATTAACACATATTTTTGGATAAGTGAAACAAATATTTAGAATTTTAAATTAAACTATTAATGGAGGTTTTCAAATTAAAGTGATTGAGTATGTTGATAGTTTAGTTTTGGTGTTTACAAAAAAATTATTATTTGAATTCTTAGTTTTATATTATGATTTTTATATGTTAAATTTTCTTAAGTATATATGTCAAAATTTGGGATGTTTATAATTTTAATTACATTTTTAGTATATAGTTGGTGTTGTTTTTATACAACTGAATAAAAAAATATAATAATAATTTTTTACTACTTCTATATGATTAAAGAATTTTTAATGTATTTTTTGAGTAAAAACATTTGTTATTTTTTTGTAAATAATTATGCTTAAGTGTGACTTATGTTTAGTTTAATATTTGAGAAAGATAATTAATATATTTTTTATATGAATAATAAGATTCGTTATGTAATAATATGTTTATTTTACATAAATTTTAATATTTGGGAAAAATATATTATCTTTTTTACGTTAATTTGTAATTTTATGCTTATTAAAATTTTACTTTTTAACTACAAAAAATATATCTCTGAATGTATATTATGTAAATTTTAATATTTAAGAAATTTAATTAGCAAAAAATGTATGATTTTATTTTCTTGATAAAATAAATATTTATCTTTTTTGATATTTATGTTATTTATTGCACAAATTCATAATTTAATTAATTACATCAAGTTAAGTAAAAATTATAACATACAAATTTATATTTAGTGGATATATTAAACATTTTAACTTGAAAGGTATATTAGACATTATATTAAAAATATTTTTGAATATTAGTTAGTCATTCACACTAGGGGTAATGAATGTTAGAGGGGTGGTAAGTATTATTATGGTTATCTAGAGAGTATGTCAATGTATTTTACTCTGGAAGTGTTAAGATATTATCAAACTTCATTTCTTTAAAAAGATTTAGTTTAATCCCATTAAGTATCTATCATAATGAGGAATTATATTCCCATATGGGACGGACACGAAGAAGGTAGTGTAATCATTATAAATACAACACTACATCATAATTTTCATGTATCACTTTATTTTCAGCACTAAATCTTAAGCTTTCATTGTTAAATTTTATTCAGTCGTACTTATTATCGCACCGAAGTTATCTTTTGGCAATTCAGACCGTCTAATTTAATCTATGTGATTTTGTTTTTGTGTAATGTTAAACGCGCTATTTGATAATTAGACGTGTGAACGAATCTTGACATTAAAAGTACCTCTTTTGCTTAGAAGTGTTCTATTTGGACATTCTCACACCTCGTTACTCCACGATTCCACAAATTAATGTGTTAAACGCCATAATGCTCTACGATGTTGTCGTCAGATAAATATAGCCTGCACAATATAACAAACCCGGGGACGACATCGTGGGACGTGGAGTATTTTGAGTCTTTGACGTCAATATAATGAAATTGTAATTTTAAAATTTGAGTAGAACTAAAATGTGTCCCATAACATAAAATTTTTTAATTTAATAATAGTGACATGATGATAAAATTATAATTATAAACTTAATTATATTATGTCATTTTATACTATCATTAACAAAAATTAAATTCCTTTTTGATCTCATAAGCCATATTTGTTTGCAAGTATAATCCCAAATCTCATGTTTATTTTTAAAAATAAACTTGAAACTAATAGTCCTGAGACAATAAAATAACTTGAAGGGAGAATTATTTAATATCATGTCCAATTAAGTATTATAATCTCTACTACTTGAGATTAAAATTTTGTTAACAAAATTAATAAATAACTTTATTTAAAAAGATATATTTATCTTATACTATCTATCTATAGTCAAACAAATTAGAATATAATATCTTTATTATTAGTGGTAAAGGTATAATAATTTAAATGACAAATTTTATCTAATCCTTTAAGTAATCTTAGACAAAACAAATATAATTATCCCATAAATAATCTCATAAAAAACAAATACTGTAATTAGGACTATTTAGATGAAATATAGTCCGAGGAGGGCTGTACTCCTTGCAAACAAACACAACCCACATGGGGCCTGTTTCCATATTTTGTATTAAAAAAAAGAAGAAGAACAAGTAAGGTAGAAAAAAGAAAACAGCTGCTGAAACTAAGCAAAATATGCAAACCTCCAAGCAGGTGAGCAAAAAGACGAGAGCACAGAACTATACAGCAAATTTTAGCTATTTACGAGAGCAAGTCTTAATTGTATCAAGGTACAAATATTAGGTAAACTAAACATTAGCTGGATGAAGCATTTAATCCCCCAACATTCCTTGGTCCACCGTCTATATAAGAGCAGGTCTACAGAAAAAACTACCACCAACTTCTCACACTTAGGAACATGCTACATATACACAAGTAACCAACAAAAGGTAGTTCCTGCATGAAAAAAATGTACTCGTCATCAAGCAGTTGTGCACTGAATTACCAAAACTTCCTAGAAAGTCACACCAAGTTAATAATGTTTGTTAATCAAAGATCTAGTTAGACAAACGCTTACTAACAACAAGAATGTTCAAGATTATTAGCATCCCTAAATACTAAGGCATCCTATCTGGCATTAATGCCCTTACCCCATGGATCCACAGCAACCACACACCAAGAATATTCATGATTATTAGCTTCCCTAAATACTAGGCACCCTATCCATTAATGCCCTTACCCCATTGATCCACAGCCACCACAAAAATCCAAAATACCATGCTACAATTTCCATCATCATATCAATTTACAGTCTACAAGTCCACCCTTTTGTTTCTAAATGAGTATCACATCACTAAGCGTAATTTCAGAACTTGGAAAAGGTGGAGGAAAAGGCAAATAATAAATATATATTTAAAAAGAAAAATTGTATTAATGAACACAAGTCTAATTATCCCTATTTTAAAATATAAAAAATTAATATCAAGAACAATGTTAAATTCTAGTGTAATTGATGGTTAAGAAAGCTTTTAAAAAAATCATTTTCTTTCCTTGTTATCCCTCAAGTTTTCCAATTTACAAAAATACCCTAAAAGAATCGAGTCCAAGTTTTCCACACAACTCTTTCAGTAAAAGCAAAAGCATACTACACATGCATTTTATAATCCACAAATCAGTGAAATCTAACCATAACATGAAACTAAAATAAAGGTCTCTAAATATTTTTTCCATCTTAATTCAGGTCAACGAGCAAAGTACCGTTAAAACTTTTCGAATGAGATGCAAGTTGTAATGGCTTTTAAGTTGCCATACCAGATACATCAAGCGGCAAGTCTGCAATTCTAAGCTTCCCTTCAAAGACTTTCATCCTGCACATGAGCAATAAGAATATATAAATGAGATTAGACTTTGAGTACTATTGAAGTTATCTATCTGACAAATCAATTTAGAATATGAAAACAGAGAGGATATATGTTTAGCAGCATCTTCTCATACACCCTTCAGCATCACCTTTAAGCTGACTAACAAATCAATTACCATGAACATCAAATTCCAGCTTTTATGGCCTAGCCCGACTACCTGGTAACTCACTGCATCTGTGAGCTTTCCGTATTTTCATCAGTATAAGGTGTTGGCCTACGAGGCTTCTCACAACCTTGATGCTTTGGTTGCTCCAGCTGCTGCTGATGAGAAATATGCTGATATTCTGAATGAAACACTTCTTTAGATGTGGCTGTCTCAGGAAATCTCTCTACCCCTAGCATCCTTAACTGATACTGTCCATCTGGAACATCTCCATGCTGATACTTTGACAGGGACAATGACTCAGCCATTGTAGTTACCAGTTCAAATTTAGGTACCCCACCTTCACCGATGCACACTGGTTGTTGTTCTTCATGCATAATCTGTGAGGGCAACATTTTCTTCATTGTTATATGTGTATCTGTTTCAGGTCTGGGAGTTTGAAAATGAAACTGACAAGGATTTGACTCATCCTCTGTTTCCTGCTGTGGCAGCTGATCAGGTATCCAGGATAATTTCTCCATTTTCTTTAGTTCTGGAGACCACTCTGGATGTTGTGTCCAATCACTTGTATCAAATAACTCTCCCTCTTCCAATGGACTCTTCATTTGCTGCTCCCTTTCTTTCTTCAATGATTTCTTAATCTCTTCTTCTGTCACTAGCCTAGGAGACTTGCACGGAAAAATTGGCAAAACTTTACCAAGAATATTCTCACCATCATCACATGATTGCAATACCATTCTCTCCACCATATTGCTTACCTCCTCCAGTGGATTTTTTTTCTTGATCAATCCATATTTTTGCTCCACATGTTGACCTTGTCTTGCCACTTCAATGTCTTGTTCTAGTCGCGGATCTTGTTCTACGATTTCCCCACATTGTATTTGGCCTGGCTGACTTTGGTCTTTAATAACTTCAATATGTTCACCTTGTGATGGACTAATTTCTCTACTCACATCATTCTGTTCCACACATGCTCCTTTAAACTTCTTTTGTATGCCATTCAATTCTTCAATAACTCCAACTTGTACTTGTGCTTCACTTCTAATCATCACTACATGATGTTGCCTTTCAATAACTTCTTTGTCTTCTAGTTGCTCTTGTTGCTGACCCAGCTCTGAAATTACAATATACTGTTCATGAAACTTATCTTGTTCTAATATCCCTTCACTTTTTTGTTCTTGTGCCTTATTTTTTCCTTCCATGACATCATTCTGTACTTCTGGTTGAGTTTGTTCTTCATTAACTCCTATTTCTTGCTTCTTCTGTTCTTTCCAATCTTCAAAAACCTCACCTTGTGTTAGTGATTCACTTGTAATAACTGCATTTTCTTTTTCTGATTGATTTTGTTTGTCAAACACTTCATCTTGTTGTTTGGGTACTTGATTTTGCTCTTCAATCACATCAAGTTCTACTCCTTTCAGTTGATTCTGTTCTTCAAATGAATCTTCTTTTTCTTCTTCTGGCTGGTTTTGTTTTTCAATCACTTCAATTTGATCTTTTATAACTTGATTTTCTGCCTCAATCACCTCAATTTGTTCACTGGGTTGAAATTCCTCTTGGATCTCATTCTGCCTACGTGGCCTACCACGTGGTCTACCTTGTCCCCTCCCCTGCTTCAACCTCTTCTGATCTTCTGTTACTTGATTCTGTGCTTCAATCACTTCCTTCTGTGCTGCTTTGGGTCGAATATTTGTTTCAATCCCAAATTTTGTACGTGGCCTACCCCGTCTCCTTGCTGGCTTTCTCCCCCTTTTCTGATATTCTATCACTTGATTTCGTACTCCAGTCAACCCCATTTGCTCTTCATCAGATTGCGAATTTTCTTCACTCTCATACTTTTTGGGCTGCATACTTCGACCCCCACTCCTTGTCTGCCTCCTATTCTGATCTTGTATCACTTGATTTTCTACTTGAGTTGCCTCCCTTTCTTCTTCTGTGCTTACAAATTCTTCAAATTCTTCTTCTTCCGTCTCTTCAGATTCTTCTTCTTCTGTATCTTCAAATTCTTCTTCTGACTCGAGCTTCTTTCGCGGTCTACCCCGTTTCTTCCCATACTTCCTTTTCCCCGTCCTCTTTCGCTGCCTTCTCTTGGGGCTAGGGCTAGGGCTATAGCTAGCGGTAGAGCTACTGCAAGGGCTGGGACTAGAACTACTACCATTGATAGGTATATCAATTGGGATCAGGCTCAGGCTAGGTCTAGGTCTAGGATTAAAGGTCAGGCCTTCATGATTAAGCATATAGCACTTATCACTCGTCACAACAACATCGCCAGTTTCACAAAGCTTTCCCAGATGGAGCCTTAGTAAAGTACCATGAGCCCATGGCAAATCATTATACTTCTCTCTAATATGAATTGATATAGCCTCCTCATTAGAACCCCCTTCCTGGTTCAGCTCCTTAATTGCCCCGTGTATCATCTGCAATACACCACACAAAGTGAGAACTATGCCAAATCATTATTTACAAAAGACATGTTTAGACCACAGATGACACAAACAAGTAAATATATATGTTATCAGTGCATAACTAAAATAGAGAGCCTATATATCTTATTTGTATATAAGATAACACATACATAACAATCAAAACAGATTTCAAACTTTAAAATGAAAATAAAAAACAAGAGAGAAAAATCAGTTAGAATCACTTATCAAGAAAGAGATGGTGTATTGGAAACCAAAACCTCCAATTTTATCAAACAACTGTTTCTGTGTGTTTTGAAGTCATCTAATAAGTATGATCCCTGGGCAAGCTCAAACTACTAATTTAATTGTCATTTTTTCACACTTGTTTAACTTTAAAAAGCTAAGTTCACCTTACAAGATTTTGTTACAATCTGTACTTCTGTAAAAGTAAAAGTACAACTACAAGCTAGCCACTGCAGCTCCACCATTTCAAGCGTAGAGAATCCAAGATTCTGTTATTAACTAGTTACTAATTACTACAGTTAGTTGGGCTCAAGTCTGAACCATAATTGAACTTGAGTTATTACGCAACGAAATGATGTTAGTTGCACATATTTTTTCATTGAATGAAAATGACTAAATGTGATTTCTTCTCGATTTTCTCTCAGCTTCTGATATGGAAACCTAGATTGGTTTGTTTTCATACATGTTTGTATTTTGTAAGCATTTAAACAGCCTATCTCAATGTTTCTCAAACAAAAAGTATCTGAGCTGTGCAAGTAACCAAACATAGATCATATATTTGTATATAGATATATTTGTGTGTATATATATATACACGTCGTAGAAATTGATTAAAGAGATGAAATGAAGGAGTTACCTCTCGATAAGGAGGATGATTGGGGACGTAAAGGTCGTTGGGGAAGAAGTCATTGAAGCCTTTTTCAATAAGTAGTTTTTGGCCAGGAGGCATTCGTGTTACTTGTGCATATTCCATTAACTTCGCTCTGAAGTTTTCCATAGTTCTTGACTGGCGCTGTCTTTCTTGATGATCATGAACGGTACTGGTGTTACTGTTAGGGTTTATTGGTGGTTGTGGATGGCTTTCCAGTTGATTTTCAGGTGACTCCGGTGCTAGTGGGTGGTTTTCCGGTTGAAATTTAGGTGGCTCCGGTGGTGGTGGGTGGTTTTCCGAATGACTTTCAGGTGGCTCAGATGGTGGTTTGGGGTCCATTTCCAGGAAGATTTTTTTTTTTTTGAAAAGTTTTCCAGGAAGACTTGAGAACGAAATTTGGGGAAAGTAGTTGAGAACTGTCCGACTGCCTGGTTTAGTTTAATTGTGACTACTATCTGCTTCAGGTCAGGTATTTTTATGGCTGGTGGGACCTACTGCTAAACCACGTGGTTTGCATTTGCATTCTCCGCTCTCCACATAGTATAAAAAATTCATCCGTGACTATCCAATCAAAAACCGCCTCCAACTAAACGTTTTATTTTCCATCAAAATTGTGCATCTCATTATTAAGTAGTACAGTACTACCATTGTTAGACAATTAAACAGGACAAATATGCTGCCTCCGTTACGGAGGCACATATAAAAATAATTAATTTACTGATTTTATATTTAAAAAAATTAATGTATTTTATTTAATACAACCATATTCATAAACCAGTGGACTATTAACTATTAGTAACTACTTTTGATAAATTGGTATATATTTCAATTTTTTTTAAAAATTCATAATAATTTTAACTTTTACAAATTAACTTTTATAAGTTAAAAGACACTCATTCTACGAATAAATAACCTTACACAAATTTATATCATTTTCAATTAATGTTGTGTTACAATTTCATCTCTTTATTTGATTGTATAAGAGCAAGTTCTCGATCTTTGCTGCATTCTTCATTCTTTTTGCAATTTTCTCTTTATAGAGATACCGACTGAATACAGTTACTGGTTTCTCTCCCAAGTTATAAAATCCAACACCACAGTTCACATGATTTGTTCGGTGCACGCACTTGTCTTTGTAATGTACTCGTGTTGATAACAATCATTATAAAAAAGGAGCACAATCAGAATGAATTGAAATTTTGGACAACCATTTTATTAAAATTAATGATCCCTAAATCTGAAGGTTTTAAAAAACTGCCATATCCATTTACAAAGAGCAAAGTAGATTCTAAATTCGGAATCTCAGTAATTGAATCAGAAACACAGGTACAGTTGCTGAATCAGACATAACGATTCACCATTTTGTTGAACGACATTTAGCAGGTGTTCCACTTTCACTCAAGTAAGACCTGAAGGTTTTCATAACTTCCTCGTATGTTGGCCTCTTGTAGTCCACTGCCTGTATCAGTCATACCCCATGTCCAAATAAGCATTTATAAACTTAATCAATAATGATTACTATAGATTTATTCAGGCCGCAACAATTCAGCATACCTGCTCAATTACGTCTTCAGGGCTTGCCCATTTCCACTCTGAGAATTCTGGGTCTGCTTCACCACTTGATAAGTTGATCTCGCTTTCATCTTTTGTGAATCTCATAAGGTACCTGTCAATGTTCCAAATATTTATCATCAAAACAGTAAAGGGCGCAAGAAGTTCTAAATATGTTCTTCCCGTGCATTTCAGACCTCGAAGTACCTACCCGTCTTAACAACAAACTGTTCAAACTAATGCATATGATAATTTACAACTTCAAGTCTACATTTCCACAATGATACGATTTTTAGGTAGAAATGTGTAACATGATGATAGAGGTGTTTAAAATCATAGTATAATTTTAGTAAGCAATAAGCAGTAATATTTCCTATCAATGAGTTGGGCAAATGTACCAATAACTCTCAAGCTGGAGACACTGCCAAGCACTAAATATGCGAGGCTTAACCGCTTAAGAAATAGAGGCAGCCTTTTGCTGAAGGAGGCAAGAAAGGTGAAGGACTATCATCCAAAAACAAAATAATTTAAAAGTCCGTTGCCTATAGTGGTCCTGCTTCCACTGGGAGGTGGGATTATTATATTAAAAACGGACATTATTTCCCAGTATCATGCGGAAACGAAACCGCACTGGGTAATGAAACCTTTTCACATAGTTAAATAACAATCTCCCTTTTCTTTGTGGTAGTCCTCATGATAATTACTTCAAATGACATAATTTCCAGTAGTTGATGTTCAAATTTCCCTTTCTACTCCTAATGCTAGAAGAAATACTAAATAACACCCAGATGTAAATTAAAACATAGAGTTTTTAGCAGACACTGGGCTTCGATGAGAAAGATACAGTATAATGGAACTCACCACTTCTGTGCCTGTCCATGCCATTCACCTCGCCAGAGACGATTTACTTTGGCTTTCACAGCAGGTGGGAAGTCATAGGTCAACCACTGCGGAACCTAACAACCCACAATCTTATTAGTTCCTAGATGCTAATTTTACTAGTTAACTATTTAAAATTGAAATTGACTGATTTACACAATACTCAAGGTTTCTACAGCAATATATTATCAATATCATGGTGAATCATGGTTGAACAAAACCAGTAACTTCATTAATCATTATGAACCAAACGTAATATCCTTCTTGCATGAAATATGAGCAACTAGATTGCAATTTTGATATCATGGACACCTGGTTATTTTAGAGTTCCATTTTATCATTACGCCAGCCCATGAGAGATTCATCCCAAGTATCTTTCAGATCCTTCTAACTAAAATAACCAGACAAAAGTATAACTTATACAATTTTAATTTTCATGATAAATAATGATGGAAGAGCTTATTGAAATAAGAACAAGTAATTGCAAGATTCTACCATATTTACAAGATACATGTACAAACACACACAGAAGGTAGCATAACACCACCTAAATTTATATAGCTTCCACTTGGTAATCACTTCCGTGGCATAAGAAAGGAAAAGGCAGATCATGAGAAACGAACCTCAGCAATAATTTCAGCTGACACTATTCCAGTTTCTTCTCGCAATTCCCTAATTGCAGCAGATGTTGGCTCCTCACCATCTTCAATTCCTCCCTAAAATAAAAAGTCAAAAAGTAAGCGGATACAATTACTTGGAAAAATTTATAAAAATATGAGATGCTATATAGTTAAACATGTTGTTTGAGTAACTCGTTCTCTGGTATACCTAATGCTGAAAACTTGTAACTATTCACCTAAATGTAAATTCAATATAATCGAAATGCATCTTTCAAGAATTACCCAAGTGAGGTCATGAAGATCTGCACGTCTAGGTGTCAACCCTCTCAGCAACTAAGAATCAAGAAGGCACCAAGCCTCACACCAATATTTAGGTGTCCCGTATGGAAATTATATCCGATATATTCAGACTACAGTTGATAGCAGCATGAGATGTCTAAGAAAAAGTAAAAAGAGAGGCATAATATACTCAATTTAGAGAAAGAAAATAATCAGGACACAATAGCCTAGATTCTGCAGATGAATTTTAGTGACAAGGGCATCTAC
The DNA here is from genome assembly GCA_020205605.1 of Panax ginseng. Lineage (NCBI taxonomy): Eukaryota > Viridiplantae > Streptophyta > Magnoliopsida > Apiales > Araliaceae > Panax > Panax ginseng. Next base: position 6,750,279 of record CM035127.1, read on the forward strand.
TATGGAAGCTCCATAGTTTTTTGAGCGGTGGAACAGGATAATCTCTGTAAGAGTTTTCATCCATGTGAAGCCAAACTCAACTGCTGATGGATGTTTCCCACGAGAAAGGAATTTTTACACTTATATATTCGGAGTATTAAACGCTCATTTAGACGCATTGAAAAGGTCCTCTAGAAATGGAAGTTAGTATCAGGATGGAGACAAACAAGTTATCCTGTAGTGAATGGTCCAACATTTTACTTGTGTACAAGTAATTAATATCATGGCAGGATTCACATAAGAAACCTGAAGTGTTCAAGGTAATTAACCTCCATCCATACTTTTAAACAAAAACTTCTACAAAACACTTAAAAGCATTACAAAATTGTAGCACCAGGAAAACTCTAATGAACTTTCCCTAATCCGTGTCATTCAATGATTTTAATTGATTTTAAAAAAAAAGTTGTGTCAATCAATTATATGCTCAAATCCAAAAGAAATGCATATATAATCACCTGAGGCATCTGCCATGCTCCTGGAACATTCAATCTAGAAGCCACAAAGACCTGCAAGTTAATCACATAAAGGTTATAGTTCCTCCTTGCTTATAACTAAGAATAGATAATTAACTCCACTGCATTGCTATTTCTTCACTGATCTACCTCTCATAGACTAAAACGAGGTCATGATGCCCAAACTCGATCAAAACATAAAAGGAAAGAAACGACTGTAACACTTTTATCTAGATGCAAAGAGAAAAAGATGTATAAGAAGTAGATTGTGGTTGTATAATCCTATTACTACTATATAAAATTTGAAAATTTCAGGATATATTTGATACCAACTTCTACGCATTTGTTTTCTATTATGTTTGCCTCAGCTTCCAATTAACCAAAATTTTATACTTACAAGTTTACACTGCTCTTATGTCAGAGTCCTTGACTTTTGACTTCTGACTCTTTTTTTTTTCTACTTATAAGGTTTTCATATACATATTAATTTACACATTATTTGTTTTTTATTTCAAAACTAAAATTTCTTAGCAGAAAAAATTATGGACAAAAATTATGTGATACACACTTAAGATCAAAAGTTTAATGGACTCTCGGTTTAAAACGGAGGTAGTATACGTGTACTGACAACATACATACAAAACTGTTGAAACCATACCAAAATTTCATGTTTTTTCTTCTTCATTTTTAAAAAGAAAAAGAACATACTGCATACACTAATAATTAGCAGATTCTGCAGAATTCCTCCAGAATGACTGATTTATTCATAAGGCTCAATTCTACAAACAATCAGTAGATGATTTGCTCTCAAATATAAACAGTTGTCCAGATCCAGAAAAATTAGCAGAACCATCAAAGCCTCCACATGCAACAGAATCACCTACCACATAAATATATAACTAACTCACAACTGAGCATAAAAAGAACAGTCGAGCAATTAATCCCTATTTTCAGTTTACATGCAAATTCTTCCCCGGATAATTTTTTTTACAAGTTCAGAAACTTATAAATGACTAAGACAGAGTTACTTAACATCTACAAGTGAATCTAGGGTTTAATTAGACAGGTTTTTAGTATAAATACATGAAAATAATACAGGACAGATGACTAAAAACGTTACCTGATTATCAGAATTAACGAGACAGACGCCGACGTTGGGGCGGTAACCAGCGGGAAGACTTTCCATCGATTTTTGAGCTCTCTCAAGACACTCGCAGCAGCAGCAGCAGCAGCAGCAGCAGCAGCAGAAAGTCAGAAGTGAAAGGTTAGGAGAGAGAAAGATGGTGGTGCGATCAGTTTCAGAATGTTATGAAAAGTCAATATGGAAATGCCAGTAAGCGTGTGTGTATATATATATATATATATATATATATATAGATGTGTGTGTGAAGGGCAGAGTCTGACAGAGACTCAGGTGGAGTTGGATTACGTCGCTTATCCTACGCACCCTCATCTTACTAGCTCATGCTCTTATGGTGCGCTCTCCTTTAAATTATCACCTTCTTATAATTATTTAATTAATTACATAATAGATAACATAACTCTCTCCTTAATTGCAATGTCAAAAAATCTTCCTCTTTTATTGAATTTAGAAAGTCAATTTTAGTCATTTTTTAATTTTAAATTGATAAAATTAATTATAATTTATAAAATAATAATTATAATACTTCTTTTAGATAAATATCTTGATCTCTTAATATTTATCGTTTGAGAATTTCAATATTAAGTATCAATTTCTTAATTTCTAATATTACCCTAAATATTAAATATAATTCTTGTTTCCTCGTTATTTTTTTATCTAATAAATAATATTCTTTTTATTCTAATGCAAGGATAATATTGACATTTAAAAATATAGTATTAATTATTTTTCTGTGTCCATTTTTAAAAAAAATAAACAATAACAGACAAAAAGAGTATTTATTAACGTATTTTAAATAAATATGTTAATTTTCAATTTGAATTTTTTCAAATTGACTTATCTAGAACTATTTAAAACGACATTTAAAAAGATGCATAATCAATTGTAGTTGAGAAAATTAGAGATGTTGATAGACGAATAATTTATATATATATTTTGATATTTTTATATGATTTTTTTTTACGTGGTGAATATAAAAATAATGACTTTCATATAAAAATACATGTAAAATATAATTAATGCAAACGATGTCAATTGGAAGGCAGTCGGGGTTTGGACGCAAACAGGTAGGAAGTAGGAAGAGATTCGGGGAGGGCGGCGCATGGTAGCAGAAGATTGATGATGATGTGGTCAATTACTAGTAAAAAAAAATGAATGAAAAAGAGGACAAAAGAAGAGAAAAGTAGTGGAGGGAAGAAGGAGCGTTGACTATGGAGAGAAATAAATACTAGTGGAAGCATCTCATTGATGGCATTTAGATTTGGTTTTAGAGTAATTAACACACTTTATTTATTCCCACCATTTCGTCTTGTCAAAACCTCATCCACCCAACTCAACTACATCCGCTTCCTTAAACTTCTTCGGATTTGTTTAGCCACCCTAATTTAATTAAACCATTTTATTTATAAGCAGATTTCAGTGGATTCCACCCACACTCCAATTTTACTACTAACTTTTGTTTGTTATGGAAAAGTCTATCAGAAACTTTGACTTTATAATATTATTTATGTCTTAAACACTAATTTATTTTGAAAAGTCAATTTAATACATTTTGGTAAGAATTCAAAATAATAAATTTTAAAATTAGTAGTGCTTTTTAGGTAACTTATAATATTTATAATTGTATTGAATTCATATTAAAAAAATGTCACAAATTAATTAATTTTTAAAAAAAAGCTGAATCAGTTGCATAAGCTCTTGTATTTTGAAATGAAAAAGAATTTTCATAATTTATATGTTAAATAAAAATTAATCATATGTTGCTAGGAAAATACAAACACATCTGCACCCCATGAATCAATTATGCTATTGAAAGTTGAAACTAAAAAAATATTGGATTCATTGTTTTGTAACTTAAAAAATGCTGCATATTACTTTTCGTTTTATACTCCGTTTCCTTCAACTTCAAGGAATGAAGTTATGCTCTCTCTTCTTTAATAGAGCAATTTTATTTGTAAAAAATTAAATGGTTGTTCTACTTCCTTAATTTTCTATTTTATTTTTTATAATATTAAAACAGTATTTTTTTCAATATTAAAACTCTAAACATTAAAATTTGTTAGAAAAGTATTAATAAATAAATTAAGTTTAAATTTGTCCTACACAAATGACATTTCGTTATATGTCAAGCCATTACAAAAGTTCTTTCGTCAAATCAAATTTTTAAAAGTATATCGAAATTACACACACAATCATATAGTATGTACTTATTTAATGAATGTACCTCACATTTTAATGTTAAAAATGACAAACCTAATACTCGTAGTACTATCATCATACATACGTAAACTAAACCAAACCAAACCAAACCAACATAGTTTTCTAATCTCCGATTTATAACTTAAAAATTAACTTTTAAATTGATTTTTACTCTAAATTTTATGCACCATAAATTTTAAATTTTAAAATAATTAGTATCGTCTGCACTTTCTGCATTAAAATAATAATAATAATAATAATATATTTATATACACATCTAAAGGAAACTAGTATATTAGCTAGGCCTTGTTTTTTTGTCATTTTTAAATATCTTTTTTAGTAATTCAATAATCTTTATATATAGTTACTTGTTAAAATTTTGATCAAATTAATCAAAAAATTCCGATTTCCACGAACCAATGGATAAGTATTGGAGTTGTCAACCATCTTGATTTTTTTTTTTTACGTTGTACACTTGTCCTTCTAACTGTACAAGTGTATAACATAAAAAAAAAAAAAAAAACTTACCCCTTTATCAAGTATAACTAAACTTGTAAATGTAATTAGACGCGCTCGTGATTTTATTTTTTATTATTAAAAATAAACATGGATTTTTACCACTGCGTAAAATTTTGCACCCATTATTGATAGTTGAAAATTTTAATAATCACCGTCTAATTGTGTCAATTAAAGGAGGTACATACCGAGTTGGCTCAATGACCAACCGAGCTACCTTGATAACATCCGAGTTAATCCAATACATTATTCATATAACACTAACCACTAGATTGGGAGCTCGACATACATTATTCATTAATTGTACCGACTCAACTCGATTGAATTTTCGATCAATTAAGAATTGTCTCTCTTCAAGATCGTCATTTGATCTTTTAAATAGAGGGGTTGATTTCACACAAATACATTGAATTTTTTAAATAGAGGATTGGGCAACCTACAAATGTTCCACCCGGGGTTGTTAACTTGATACTTGGGTTTATTGAATTATAAGCTATGATACCACTTATAACGAATTTATACGATCTATTCCGTATAAATTCATCACCAATATAGCGCACACCTATATAGATTGACCCAATAAATATGTTGACCACCTCCTTACCAAAGTTCCACTCTGAGGTGTCAACTTGATACTTGGGTCCATTGAACTATGAGTTCTTATACCACAAAATTGTACGACATCAATTCATCACCAATACAATTTATTAGATCGATACTCTACCATATTTATTAATCCATATACACTCTTAAATTTAGTTATCGTAAAATTTATACGAAATATTCCAACAATATTACTTTAACGTGGACAAATAGGATGAAAAATTATGAAGAACAAATTCATGAATCAAATGAACCAAAATATGGTACTCCAATTTTAAGTCATACGTGTAAAACGCTAACTAATTTGTTTTTTGGACGCAATTCTTTTGTTAAAATAAAATGTCAATTTTCATCAATACCAAATATCCACTTACTAGAATATGTATTTTTTTAGACTATTAGTATTACTAGAACAGAAATAATACTATTAAAATGATAAATATAGTTAAAATAATTATAAAATTTTGTTAAACATATATTTACTAGCCAACATAATTTCTGATTTGACAGCTATTTTTGCTCCATTTACCTCAAAAGAAGAAGTTTTGAGAACTATTTGTATATTTGTAACCAAATAAACACCTCCCTCCACCGTTAACCTTGTACTCCATCAAACACATGGTTATACCTGTAAACCCGGGCCACTGACACAGGCGTTACTTTTATCAAACACTTCGTGGACATTTTTATGTGTAACATTTTCGGACCCCAAAAACAGACACGTTCATTCTCCATAACGCCCCATTTCCCCCTTTTCAGCTCACCATAAAACCCCCTTTTCGTGAGAAGCTCAAAGACTAACAAGCGGGAATTTGTTGGATATGTATATATATATATATATATATATATATATATACACACATAAATACATAATATAGTTACTTACTTCTCTACACACTCCTCCTATATCAACACCCGAAAGCAATTGAAGATTCTTTCACTGTTCTCTCTCTTTTAATCCAGTTTCGTTCCCAACAAGAAAAAGGTGCAAGCAAGAAGAGCTGGTAAAGTAATATCCATGGATGATGATGATGTGTTGAAGCGCGTATTTCAAGAAGGTGGTCGAGATTACTACCAGCAACAACCCTCCACTTCTTCTTCATCGTCTATCCTCCAATCCCTCCCTCTTCACGTGGTATGCAAAAGCCTTTTACTTTCTCTTTTTTACCAGTTCTAACCGCTAATTCTCTTGGATGCCATCGAATTTTTGATACAATATTCAGATTCAATGATGTTCAGCATACTTGGATGTGAATATGTAGACAGTGGCCTCTATAATTGTACTATTAGGGGTTGATTTATGTTCTTGTTTGTGGGTTTGACCTTTAAATCACCTTTTATTTGTTGTGGGTTATTCCCAGCTTTATAGTGTCTTTGGTTCTGTTAGCTTTTATTGCGATGCTGCTTGTGGAATTGTAATAATACTGTACAATAGAGTTTTTATCATGTCTAATAGTTTCATTTAGTGCCCTAACCGTGTCGGGGCTTAAAATTCTGCAGTCCTTTGATCATGGCTATTACTTGTTGGTAAAATCTATTCAAGAACTTAGATCGAAGAAGAAGGGTCTTGTGACTGTTGGCATTGGTGGCCCAAGTGGGTCAGGTAAAACGAGGTATATATGCTGCTTGTAGTTGCATTTATCTTATCATTGTATATATTAGATATAAATGAAAAGTTGGGACAATTTTTTTTGGAACATGTTGCTGATTTATTTGGCACTTTCTGCTTCCCCCCTCTTTAGTCTTTATTGTTGAACTCATCAAACGCATAATTTCTTGCTCCTTGAAGCTTAACAGAGAAGGTAGCATCTGTTATCGGTTGTACAGTCATTTCGATGGAGCATTATCGCATTGGAGTTGATGATGGGAATGATTTAAATCCAATTGACTTTGATCTTCTTGTACAAAATCTCGAGGTATGCAGCTCTTTCCCATGTTTACATATCGGAGAAGAACATATATTTATAAGTTTGGATCAATTTTTGTCAAACCTTTGGTCCATCACTATAAAAATGCGCAATTACTCAGGTTCTAATGTTGATCTAGGATTTGATAAATGGTCAAGATACATTGATCCCAGTGTTTGATTTTCAAGAAAAAAGACGAATTGGTTCTAAAGCCATAAAGAATACTTCAGCTGGGGTGGTGAGTATGCATAAAAGCTCCATTCACTTGATTACTCATTAAACATGCTGGGATTTAAATTTATATCATCTTTAGGTAATAGTTGATGGGACATATGCTCTGCATGCAAGATTGCGTTCTTTGCTTGATATACGAGTTGCAGTGGTAAAGCTTTATTCTTCTATTGCTTTTGAATTTTTCTCAAAAATCTTTATAATAGAGTTAATTGCCTTTTTCTATTTCCTTTTTAAAAATACGTCTATATAACTGATGAAAATACATTATGTATTTTGGGGATCAGGTCGGTGGTGTACACTTTAGTCTTCTTTCCAAAGTTCAGTATGATATTGGGGAATCTTGTTCGTTGGATTACCTTATTGACAGCATCTTCCCATTGTTTAGAAAACACATTGAGCCAGATCTTCATCATGCACAGGTAGGCTGGTTTCAATGACCTGGCCTCATACCTAATCTGCTGATTCTTATGGTTCTATACTTTTTTCCGTTCTGCAGATCAGAATTAACAACAGTTTTGTTTCTTCATTTCGAGAGCCAATCTACAAGCTGAAGTGTAAAAGCGAGGTCTGTAAGTATTATTTGTAGTTCCTTTTTACAATTGTAAGTTGTAAATGCTGGTAATTTCTTGTATATTGGAATTCATGCAACTGCTTTTGGCTTGAAGATTTTAACCAGGTGTAATATGGAAGTTCTGGAGAAACATAGTGAATTCTTTTGGGTTTCACTGCATGGTTTCAAAAGTTTCAGAACTTAAATCTTCTCGAAAAACTAATTTCAAGCTTTACTTATTGCATGATTGCATGATAATTTTATACACCATCGCAACAACTTGGACCCATGGAAGTTTATTTCTGGAATTCGGTTATTGTTTGATATTTGATTAGTTACATTTAACAAAACTACTACTATAATTTACTGGATTTCCGCATGACCAAAATAATAAAACTAAAAGACTAGAACTCCCCTGAAAAAGTTTATTTCAGAATCCAAATGCCCTTTGATTAGGGCTTAGTGGTACACTTAAGTAACCATGGAGTGAGATTGATCAAAAGTAGTTATTGTAGAGGTAATACCTGTCATTAAACTAAGTTAACATTATGGCTTCTGCTTTACAAATCATTTTTAGTTAGAGCTTTGAGCCCATGGATGTAAGCAGTAAGATTGAATCAATACAAACAAACAGGTCAATTCTATTGCTTTAGTGTCGTGCAAAATATGAACAGATTGTTAAGGCAAATGAAGAGAAGTAGAGCTAAAAATGCCCGTAAAAAACTCTTAACAAGTGTGTAACTATGATAACTTCTTACAGACAGTGATCTGTATAATGCATGTGCATCATGTCTTCCCTCATCCTTTCATCATGTATCACCATGTAAATATAGCATGATGGACTGGAAAAGCTGGCTGTAGATTTTTTGATAATTTACTTCAGTCACTGTTTCCTTCATTGTTAACAAGTCTTTTTATGTGTTATTTAGTTTTTCTGATATTAGGTAAGTCTAAAATGTCTTATAGAGATTTCTTCCTCTTCCCCTCCCCTCGCTTTGTGTGAGTGCACACTCTATGGATCATAATTGGTGAATTTTGTTGTGCATCCTTCTTTACCTTAAGTTTTGAACTTTTATAGCAGTCAGAAAGTGGACTTTCAGCCTATGCATTTCATGGAAAGGAACCACAACCGGAAAAGTGAGTTGCTTTGAGACTGTTATTCATTGTCTGGGATTTCCTTCCTGTGATTTTCATGAGAAATGATCCGTGATTTTTTAAATCATAATTATACTTTTTTCCTTTCATCTGTTTGCTTCTTTAAGCGTTTGTCACGACTAAGGTGTTCCCCAAACCTTCTTTCAGCTTTATTGAGATGTACCTAAGGCCTCCATCTGCAAGTGAGGAAGCACATATAAATGATTGGATTAAAGTACGACAATCTGGTATCAAATACTATCTATCACTAGGTGATCAAAGGATTGTTGACAAAAATTACATTATCAGGCCAAAAGCTGAATTTGAGGTTAGGTTTCTTGATGTTACTCAATAGTGATCAATGATCTTTTATCAAATTAAATATTAATATATTATCTCCAATCATATATTTCCACTTACCAATTTACTAATTTAAGTTAATCTCTTTTGTTTAGCATGTCAACATCTTATACTATAAATCTTGATGCACTTAATGGAGATGGTTTGCTTTGGGTTTGACATAATTTTATGCAATCATGGCTTGTGAATACACATCCAGTATCTGAATAAAAGAGCCTCTCATAATTTGGACATGTCTATCTCTTGAAATTTATTTACCATCCCAGCCAAAGAATTCAGATCATTGTGTTCAGTATTTTCTTGTATGTATGGACACTGGATAGTTTTTCTGCAGTCTGAACCTGTTTTTTGGTCTCTTTATACTTTAACAGGTTGGACGGATGACTCTTGGTGGATTGCTGGCTTTGGGATACAGTGTTGTAGTGAGTTATAAAAGGTTGTCTACATCTGTTAGTGACCGAAACATTTCAATGTCACTGGAAAGTATTGATACTCTTGGCGAGACATATATGGTGCTTAGGGGTACAAACAGGAAAGTATGAACTTATTCTTACTGCTTCAGTTAATCTTTTTTTTTTTATTTATTTTGTAGTTTCATTCGAAGATTCTTGTATTGAGAAAGTTTCATGCTTACGGATTGATAAGGTTCAGTTGATGTTCTCAAGAACACGCTTCAGTGGGACATTGCACTATTATTACTAGAGAAACCTTATCTCTATATGTAGCTCATTCCCTTGGCTCTAACCGAATTGGATTGCAACCTGGATGCTTTCTTGTTTTTCAGTACCTTTTGAAGGCAAATAAGGAAATAGTGTTCCCACTAATCACTAAGAGAAAACAAATTATATAAGTAATCACCCTGCATATGAGCTATGACTAGTTCAATTTTTCATTGAAAAACATAATGATTGCACCACAATGACCACACATTCGAAGTTGACCTTAATAAGTGGGCATAAGCTAGTGCACCACTTATGGTAAACTTTCTTACCTTAAGTGTTTGCCTTGGTATGGGCAGGCCCGTCACTCCATGAGGCCCCAAGAGCTTGGTGTCACGATTATGATCTTGTCATGGCTCCTTTTAGGACTTCTCTAGTAGTTGTCTTGGTAACTAGAGCTAAGGCCTAAGGTTCTCCCTAAAGTGTGATCTCCATGTGCAGACCATGCCAAGAGCTTCCTATGTAAGAGATAGTGCCCTGTGGTCTGTAGTGTGATCATAATTATTACAAATTATCCGAAAAATATTACTAATTAAAATTTTATCTTTTCAAAATTTTAATGATTCACATCAATTTGAAATTTTAAGATTTTGACAACTCGACTTCTACAAGTCTAAGTAGGATTCCTTTTTTTTTTGAATGAGGGGAATGTATTTTACATGTTAATAAAATAATGTAATTATTGTAATTAATTAACTGATGTTTTATCTTGGTTATGTTTGTTCTTTTGTAGACGGTTGGAGCGGAGGCATCAAGGATGGGTATCAATGGGCCATGGATCACAAAATCTTATCTTGAAATGATCCTCGAGAGAAAAGGTTAATACTTGGACATTGTTTCATGGTTCTTCTAGCTTGCTTTGTTCCAGTATTTCCAGTGTTTGTGATATGGATAGATGGAGAATGAAGTGGAAGAGAGGGCACTAAAAATAGTTAAAAGATTTTGAATTCTGGAGATGGATGGGGGAAAGTCCACCATGGTAATAACCTATGGCTTGAAAGCAAAAAATGGTTAGGTTTGTGAGATAGTTGTAATGAGGATGATTTCATTACCGAAACCTTTAATAAAAGCTAGTAAGGAAGATATGCCTATAATGAGCAAGTGATGGAGCTTTTGACTTAATTGCTGGTTGTATTGGGTTGATAACTTAACACAGGTTTTGGAAAGGGTGATTCTTGAGTTGTGCCTGAAAACCTACTTGTTGAAGGTCCCATCAATTGAATGCTCCAAGTCTATTTTTCAATCTTGCTCTGCCATCATTGATGCAAGTTTGAGGTTCATTATTGATACTACTAATATTGTCTCTCTCTAACTTATTAATCCTACTTGCAGGTGTACCACGCCTTAATACTCCTCCACCTTTGTCTAGTAGGTCTTTGGCCAGTAATCAAGAGAGCTTGGTTTCTGCACCAAAGCCCCTTCGCATCACTCCAAACCTTGTTAATCGGCTTGAGGATTTATCTCAACCATGGACTCGATCCCCTACCAAGTCAAAAATGGAACCCGTATTAGCCACATGGCAGTTCATCTTATCGGATCATTCAGTTGCTGGTGGAACTGCAATTGGTATGTGCTTTTCCACCATTGAAAATTGTATTATTTCCATATTGGTATTCTTGTAAAGTAACTTTTACCCTCATTATGCTTTATACGCCAAACTCCTCTCATGAAACAACCACAGATCCTCCTCCTTTCAGGGATACCCTGCAGCTTGCTCCAATGCCTGATTCATATGACTTGGATAGAGGATTGCTTCTCTCTGTTCAAGCTATACAGGTACATAAATGGGCTTGTTGACATAAATTTTCTTCAATATTTCAACCGGGGACCTTTAGTTCTAAGAGAGTCTATTAGCTTTTGTACATTTCAAACAATAATGGACTACTTTGTTTCTGTTTCAGGCTCTATTAGAGAATAAGGGTCACCCGGTTATAGTTGGTATTGGTAATATTATATACCTCTCAGTTTCTCTCTTTTCTTCTTGTATTTTGATATGTACTTGTTATCATTAATGTAGCTATCCGAAACAAGTCTTGTTTGCTATTTGAACAAGTAAGCGTCATGAGTAAGTAGAGTTCTGACTCTTAAGAAAAAGTTGAGTTGCAATATTATGTAACAAACAGTCTCCATATACACATGTTTTATAGGTACATGAAATCAATCTGAATGCTCATATTTCAAGGTTCGGATTGACAATTATGGGTTCCAGTGAGGCGATAATTAATAGCTGGTTGTATTGGGATTGATCTTTATCTGAGCTACCAAGTTATTTACACTAAAAAAGTTACATAGTTGGAAAAGAAAACTATTTTTAAACTGCAAGTTCGACCAGCTTTAAACTTTGGGCCAATGATCCAGTAAATTTATAAGCTTCTTTCGACATTATTCTGAGCATTCTGCTAAAATTCATTCTACATCTGAGGATGAAAAGCCTAGAAATGAGCTGACTGTAATGATAATCCAACTAGAATTGTTAGAGGAATTCAAATTCCCAGATGGCTAATGAAGAGTTAGTTTTTGAGATGTTATTAATGGAAAAGTAGGTTTATGTTTGAATTGAATAAAGTGAAGATAGAGATGAAAGTACTATTGAGGTTCTTCTTGCACACCAGAGGTATAATGCATTTTGGAAAAAGAAATCTGACAATTTCCAAAAATGCACAATGATTATAGTGCACTACGTGATTTCAGTTGGGTTGCATAAACAAATTGTATACTTATATGGATTCTTTTCTTCTTCCAGTTAGGTATTTTAAGTTAGTTATTATGATATTAAAGCAGTCCTTGTGCCCGTGTTTGTAACACAGTTATCAATAATCAATTAATTATCGGCCCTTATTATAATATTATTTTTTCCGAATGATTATGGATGTGGTTCGGGTGTTGATTTCGTCAAGGACCAAACAAAGTGAATAGGAATATTGACATCTAAGCAGTTAAAGTAGAATTTGATTCCTTGTTTATCTGAACAGCTTCATTGTTCTTGTTTGTTTGCTCATCTAAAATTGTGGAATTGTAAAGTATCTTCCCCAACATATATATTGCGAATCTGATTACGTTCTCTCTTTTTGTTTGTTTATCTAGCATTTAAGATGGTTTGGGCTATTATGATATGATTTGAGGTATTTACTTGTGCATATGTCCACGATTGTGTTTTTTGTAGGAGGTCCAAGTGGGTCTGGAAAAACTAGTTTGGCTCGTAAGATGGCAAACATTGTTGGTTGTGAAGTTGTTTCTCTAGAAAGCTATTACAGATCTGAACAAGTAAAGGACTTTAAATATGACGACTTCAGCTCGCTTGATCTTACCTTGCTGTCAAAGGTATGGCAGTGCATTTCTACATTTCTTAATCCTACTATTGTATAATTTTACTTGGTTCCTAAATTTTGATGAGCTAGCTTGAGGAGCAGTAGACCATATTCTTTCTCAGAAATCAGATGTCAATATTACATATGTTAACAAATTGCTCTAGAGACCACTTTGATTAACATTCTTTCTCCATGTCCCTTTTGCAGAATATTGATGACATAAGATACTTTCGAAGAACAAAAGTTCCCGTCTTTGATTTGGAGACTGGTGCTCGCAGTGGCTTCAAAGAGCTTGAAGTTTCTGAAGATTGTGGAGTGGTACAATGACCGTTTATGTATTTAGTTACTTACCCTAACTGCGTATTTCCAATGATAAACAGTAGAAAGTCAAAGAACGTTTCCTTGTTACTCTTTTAAGTGAATTTATTACTTAAAATCTTGAAGCCCACAGGGTGCATTATTCTCTAATTTTAACTTGTTATGCATGAATATCTTAAGCCATTGCTGATTCTCATCAGCTGTTTTGTTTTCTTGTGCTTCGAAAAGAAATTTATGAATTTCTTTGCAAGCAAAAGAAATTAAACTAGAGTAGTTTACGTCTTTACCTCTATATGATTAATAGGTCATCTGATATTGTTATCTTGGTTTTGAAAACAATTTTCTTTTGGCTTGTTACAAGCATTTCTTCCACTTTTAAATCTGGTTATCTAGCAGTTATTTGGTTTCTGAAGATATTGTAATGCTCAACTTGACCAGGTCATATTTGAAGGTGTTTATGCTTTGCACCCTGATATCAGAAAAGCACTGGACTTATGGATTGCTGTTGTAAGAATGAATTTTAACATAATTGACGAGGATTTATGATGTATTTATGTTAATTAACATGTTTCTTATTGGAGGGTAGTGTCTCATGATGAGGAGAACTATGTATGAAGTGAATGCTTTTCTGAAACAGGTTGGAGGCGTTCATTCGCATCTGATTTCTCGAGTTCAAAGAGACAAAAGTAGGGTTGGAAGCTTTATGTCGCAAAATGAAATCATGACGACAGTGTTTCCTATGTTCCAGCAGCACATTGAACCACATCTTGTTCATGCACATGTTAGTTGATTCAGAACACGTTTGAGAATTATTATTACTGGGGTTTTTCTGCTCTAAACTTCTGTAATTTTTTATGATTTAAGCCCGGAAATTGTGACCAGTGTACAACCTTACATGGCGGTGCTTAATTTCTTGAAATATGTCAAACCATTTGTTTTGCTTATGTGTTTTTTGTTTCAAATTATTTATAGAATATATTCAGCAAGATTGTTTTACTATGAGTCATCGTGCATTTTGTATCCGTTGCGATTTAAAGAGGAAACATCAATACTAAAAATTCTATATCTTATTGCAGCTCAAAATACGGAATGATTTTGATCCTGTGCTTTCTCCGGAGAGCTCATTGTTTGTGTTGAAAAGTAACATGCAAGTAAGTCAACTTATTTATCTATTTATCCAAAATTTTGCATCAAGTGGCCTTCCTTTGACACCCTTTTAAAAATAATAGGTGGCTTATCAAGATATATTGAAGATTCTGGACCCTACAAAGATATGCAGTTCTGTTCAAAATTTCATTGATATATATTTGAGGCTTTCTGGAATACCTTCTAATGGCCAGTTAGCTGAGAGTGATTGCATACGAGTCAGAATATGCGAGGGCAGATTTGCATTACTGATACGCGAGGTTTTAATATAGTGTGATATGGAATTATATTTCTTTGTTAGCCTATACGATTCCTTTCTTTATTCTTGTTAGTTATTGTATATGTTGGATCCTTATTGGGTGAAAAATATTTCTGTTAGCCTATAAGAGAAGGGAATTTTATCATTCAACCAAAAGTGGATTTTGATATCAGTACCAGTACAGTTGCTGGCCTTCTTAATCTTGGGTATGCTGCACTTTTATACTTATGAAGGCTAATTTTATTGGTCATTTCCGCTTAAACATTCTTTTTTGTTTGTATCCTGCTTATTGAGGCTGAAATAATTAGTTATAGTCGTTCTCAATTCTCATGAAACAATTTTCTTATAGAGCATTACAAATTCTATAAACATGTTGAACATCTTACTGGAAAATTGTTTTTTTGGGGGTCCTAAAATTAAGTTTTTTTTTTGGTTTGGTTAAAAGAAGAAAAAAGCATTCAAGAAGCTATATTTTTTATTGTACAATATGCTCATTGGGCACCTATTGATAGGTTTGGGATTCCCATGATTAAGGGCACAATATCTTACTTGCCACAAAAATGAAAACATAAAAAGAGCTTAGCTGTGATATCTACAGTATGGAAGAAGCATATGTTTTCCTTTTTGTTGTTAGCTTTGCCAATTTACCACTTTAGATTGACTGCTACTTTTGATCCTTTTGTCATTTCAGGTATCAAGCTGTAGCATACATTGAAGCATCAGCATATATCTATCAAGACGGAAAGGTTATAATTTTATCCTCGGAAGCTGTCCCATCCAACCAAGTTTTAACATTATAGCTCTCTTTTTTCATGAGTGTTGGTCAATGCATTTGAAGTGAAAATAAAGTGTGAATCAAACTTCCGGAGGAGGATGGAGACAATACCTAAATGAGGATATCCATTAAATTTCATATACACAATTATCTTTAAATTGCTAAAAGTTTATTTGCAAGTAATGCTAGGGATCTTAAATTTTGGGTCCTAAATGATTTCTCAAATGATGTCATTATTAAATTGGTTTACTACATTACTTTTAATTAGCCATGTAATACAATCCAACAATTAAAACCATTGTTTTCTTAGTAATCCTATGAATTTTTATTTCATACCTGGAAATAACATTTATCTTCACATTTTTAAGACTCTAAAGTAGCATTTCAACCTTTTTGACTTTGAATTGCTTCTTATTGGAAGACCAATTTCCTTGTAGATTCTTATTGAGGTTGATCACCTACAAGATGCCCCAAGTTCTTACCTGCAGATCAAGGGGGTTGATAAAGAGATTGTTGTAGCTGCTGGCTCGAAACTAAATCTGGATGGTTCATACACCACAAAGGTTGTGCCTCTGTACTTGCACACATTTTACAAATGTGTATACTTGCTTCATACCGGGTATTTTTGAAATAAAAAAATTTGGATAATTGTATCTAAATGTAGCTGGAATGGCTAAATCACACTCTTAACCTGTCTTTCTCAGAGTTACCTTCAAATAATTGTGGAGAGATTACCAGCTATAGAAAGGAGTGCAAGTGGGGTCCATGCTCAGCAAGCTGCAAGGTTGCAAGAACTAGTGGAATTCATACAATCTCAGGTGCCTTTTCACTATTTTAAAGTAACATATATGATCTATTAAGAATGGATTTTTGTAATTGCGAAGTTAGGCTTGCGAGACATCCACGCACCAACTTGAGGGGGAGTGTTAGAATTTAGAATATTTTGTGAATTTGTTAGAATACTACAGTAAAACCTTTATTTAGTAATACTCTATATAGAGTAACCTCCATACAGAAATAAAAAATTTTGGTCCCAACTTGGGCAAGTTATAAATAGGAATAAACTCCATATTGTAATAAGTTATAATTTTTGTGGGTCCCTTCTTAAGAAACTTGTCTCCATATACAAAAAATATATGCTATGTTTCTTAAAGGTTTATAGAATTTATATAATGAGAGAAAAATAATAAAATATTAAAGGAAATACAAGATTTTAAACCTTTGCATATTCCTAACATAAATATATGTACAGTTTTTTGAAATTATGTCCATCTTTTTTATAAATGTTTATACCTTCAATTGACATACTCTATTAATTGGTTATTAATGTAGTGCATGCTTTGTCTCTACCACTTGCACTAAAGAAAACCAAGTCAAATAATAATTTTTATAACTACACCTCTATTTAGTTATAACCTCCCTATAGGAATAAAATTAATTTGGTCCCAACACTATGACTAAATAGAGGTTTTACTGTATTAGAATCTAGCTATTTAGGAAAGGTAGTATTTAGTGTTGATTACACAGCTCTAATTAGAGCCTTGATTGTAGTTTAATTGTAACAGAATGTAGTATATATACAATGAAATGATGAGAATGATTTCACCTCTCATATTCTCCAATTTCTTTGTTTTCTCTGTTACGAATTGGCTAAAATGGAACACTAATTTTGACTTTAAATTTGTATCTTAACCTTGGGACCTATCTAATAACATATTCATCCTGGGAGATTATAGCACAGTGTAACGCATTACCCTCGTAATCATCTTCAAACACAACCACAGTCAATGAAATGAAAGGTCAAGTATTATAGCTGCTGTTATTTAAGTCTGGGAATTGTGGGTTGTATTAAGCCAACTGAAGCTATTAATGTCCTTCCCTCCTTGCCTAGGAAACTTTTGTTGACAGACTTGCCGTAATGTGTATGAAAATAGATAGATTTCATTTATAGAGGAAAAAAATGGAGGGAGCCATAGAAATACATCTGAAGAGGTTTGAGGGTTGCCTGTCAGTAGGTGACTCTTGCACTGACATAATATGCTCGTGTCCATCTCAATCAATAGTATTTTTGTGTTATTATCAGATTCACATGTTCATCTTAAACGTGAAAGTCAAAAGAATTTGTTTGTGCCAGATAAAGGAAACACAAAATTATCAAAAAAAAACAACCAATCACTCAGATATATCATATGACCCCCAACAACCAAGTTGTAATAACCAGTACATTATGTTTATCTCCAGTTGCAGAAGATGGAGCATTATTTGTGTATTGGCTTCTTTTCCTGATATTCCAGTGTAATATTGTGATGGACAAACAGGGTAGCAGTACATCTTCAGAGTCTTCACCAAGTAGGGAAGTTTCTCCATTAGAAGGCATAATTGATGACATGCAGACAAGGATCAAAAGACTTGAGCGTTGGCATACAATTAATACAGTAAATTCCAAAACTTGTTGATTACATTTATTTCCTATTTGATCGTATTGTTCTTTATGTAAACTTGCAGTTCCCTTTCTTTGAAAGATAAAAATGTGTCCTTTTAGATATAATATCCTAATCAATTAAATATCCTCCCTGCAGGTGCTTTGGACATTTTTGATGTCTGCTTTTGTTGGTTATTCTCTCTATCAGAGGAAGCGTCAATGATTTGCATGTTTCGATCGGTTAACTGAAGAAAATTCTTTTCAGCAACAATTATAAGTTTTTCTTTTTCTTTTCTACCTCCCCACATTGGCCCCACAAGGATCTATTGAACTGTCCCAAAAACCAAAGAGTTCAGAACTTTCTAATATACAAACCTCATTGAGTTTGATTATAACATTTTTAGCCTACTTGTTCATTTTCTCCTCCATCTGTAAATACTTTATGTTCATAATCATATGGCGCAATTAAACAATTAATCTGTACTATTGGCACAAGAATGTTTAATTTCAGATGAAAATTTCATGGAATGTTATTATGGTCATTTAATTTTACTTGATTATGGAACCCTGAGCTTTCAAGTATGAAACTTGACAAGTATCAAGTCCGTTTTAGATCATCCTCGCACCCTTGGGCTTTAAGGGTCACACACAGGGGTTGCTATGCAAATTTAACATTTTCACTACCTTTATTATAGTTTAGCTACTTGGACTATTTTACGGCTGCTTGTGATTATATTTTAAGCAGCTTCATTTGCTTATCTGCTCATTATTGTGTATTTCTAAGACTTGATCGACTCGTGATCAGTCATTTTAATGGGGAGGAGAGGAGGGGGTGGGTGTATGGGGGCGTGGAGGTGTATACATAATTAATAAATAATATTTTTTTAATGGGGCGGGGTAGAGCAAAAGACGAAATGTATACATAATCAATAAATATTATTTTTTTGGTAGATATATACATAATCAATAAATATTATTTTTGGTGGGGGTGGGAGAGGGGGGGTGGGGGTGGTTTCTAGGTTATTCCTCACATAACCCAGCATGACTAGGTTAATCCGGGCGGCTTGTGGCTGACCATGCAAAATTAATTAAAACCCACTGGGCAATCTAGGCAGGAAAAGCCAATTCTTTAGTTTGCATAAAAAGTCCCTTGCTATTTTCCTTATGTAACTCATTCTCATAATGAAAGTTCTTATGCTACATTTGGATTGAAAGAAGAGTGGAAGGATTCATTCTAGTTGAAGTGAATTCCATGTTCTTCTTTCCCCAAGAAACCAAACACAATTTTTTTCATTCCAATCGCAATCAAACACAATTTTTTTTCATTATATAAGAATGAATCATTCTATTCCCACCTTCATTCCTCCAATCCAAACTTAGCATTAGTTCTTACAGGTGAATCAAGTAGAAAAGGCTACAAAAGTAAAGAACATTGATGCAAGTCATGGAATGGAAAATATCTTATTGCTACATTTATAAAACTTTACTCACTGAAACAAAATAAACCCTCTTAAGTGGCTACCAATTCAATTCCATCCAACAGGAATACCAGTTAAATCACTTTGAACACTGATACGACTTGTTGCCCAGTTGGAACCATCTCTGGTTACTAGAACTCAACTAGATGATGGAGAGGATAATTCAGATACTGAATCAAAAAGTGAGCATTACATGCTACATAAATATGCAGCATTCACCGACTTAATCTGTCCAAAATACAAACACTCCCAAGTTCCTGTCATCTCTTCCTACCTAAGTTGTTGCAAACAAGATTGGGACCACGATGATAGTTCTTGCAAATTTCCAGTCCCAGACCAAATCGCAAAGAGATACAGATCTGTGGAATCCTCACAGATCCATATGTTGAAACAATACCAAGAGCTTCGAAGGATGTATTCCTTCAGATTTAGCGTAATATATGGCCACTCCAAGCAATATGATGAAAAGAATGACCCACAAGCTCCATCCTACAATTAATATAATAAAAGGTAAGTAGATTATTTTGATAATGATAATTAATAATTACTCCCTCTGTTGTACAAAACATGACAGAAAAAAAAATTGTCCCATAAAATATGTCTAAAGTACGCAATTCAAATGCAAAATGTTATAGTTTTACCCCCCAAACGTATTTAAGCATGGTCCACCTACTTTTAGAAAAAGACTGAGGGGAAGAGAATCTTAGTGTAATTTTATTCCAGTGTGGGTAAAATGAAGACTTATTTATATTCTCTAGGTCTCTCCTC
This sequence comes from Panax ginseng, assembly GCA_020205605.1. NCBI lineage: Eukaryota > Viridiplantae > Streptophyta > Magnoliopsida > Apiales > Araliaceae > Panax > Panax ginseng. The sequence continues at coordinate 6,770,607 of CM035127.1, forward strand.
TACTTATGTTTTTCCTTAAATTGTGCTCAAAGTGTACTTAAGACATCTTTTATGAGGCGTATGGAGTATTTCAAAACATATCAATTGAAATTACATCTATATATATAATAATTTATATATATAACACATAAAACACAATCATCGTTCAAGAATAGTCGTTCAACCCTACTTTTTTTATAAGTGACCCCCTAAAATTTAACAATAATAAATCTTAACCATAAATAAAATTCTCTTTAACCCCAACAAAAAATTCAATTTCACCAATTTCACTCTTCAACATTTTGAGTATATCTATATCTATATCTATATATATAATCAATAAGACAAAATCGTCGTTCAACTCTAAATTTTAGTAGTGACCCTTTAACACTAAAATTTAGCAATAAATAAAAATTATAAATAAAATCTATATATATATTAAATAGCTTAAAATAGTCTCTCAATCCTAAAACTTGGGAATGGTCCTACAAACCTAAAATGTTAATATGTTAGAATAGAAATCTAAACTTTAGTAAAAGAAACTATTTTTTTCAACTGTTATTTAATTTTTAAAAAATTTCATCTAAATTCTTACTATCATAATTATCTACTTACCACTATCTCTTATTATTATACATTTGTAATTTAGTTCGTCTTCTTTAAAATTCATATTATTGATAACAATAATATTTTATTATATAATAACTTTTAATAATTAAATTGTATAAGTATAATTATTAAGATTTTATTATTACATAAATAGATGAACATAGGAATATAGAAACAAATAAATCATTTTAAAGAAGAATTCTATCATTTATATTATATATAAGTAGACAAATTATTATTGTAGATTTTTAAATTTATTTAATTTTTCATCAATAATTAGTTATACATTATTAGTTAAATAGGATATTTTAGAAGGAAAAATTTTCTTTATATAAAAATCATTGTACACAATATTAATATATTATTAGTAGAATTAACATATTAGTATAGTATAAAATAGAAAAATATAAATAATACAATAATTTTATAACAAAACAAAGCCCGTTTGAAGCACTGGATCATGAGCTAGTTAAGGGTGAAAAGAGAAAAAGGTTTCAAGATGGTGTATTACTATTAAGCTAACACTTCGTAATCTCAGTTATCCTAACTGTCAGGTTCCAAGGAAACTGACATTTCAATGTGCATTAATTTTGCTTAACCAAAAATAAAAATGCAGAGCAATATTCTTGGAGGCATCTAATGAAACAGCTGTAGGAATCAGTGTGAAACTATGGTGTCACATTCAGTGGCAGACAGTTGCACTTGTATACTAATGCTAACAAGAATGGAGGCACGTACCACTTTTCTTTTTATCATTGATTACTGTTACCCTTGCACTTGAATCGAAAGATGAAGACAACAAAGCCCTGTATTTGAATCAAATGTTTTTCAATCAATACCAGTTCTTGAGGTGCGCAGGCATGCTTTGCAAATATGCTTATTAGAAGAGGGGCATAAAAATAAGTTGTTTAAGAACCTTGAATCATGTGAAAACACCAATGCTGTAACAATACCAAGATGTGCTTTCCTAACTACAGTCTGTACCCGCATACTGATGGAATTTAAAATCAAAATGTCGCCTTCCATTGTCCCTCTGCGTGTTTGATTAATCACAATGGGGAAAGAACATAATGAAAAGGGAAAAAATGGTTAATCTGAATGTGCTCATGAAATGTGCCACACAATTTTTACTATTCTACTGCAAACAGTGGTCAAGGTATAAAAGATGTACGTATGTGGTATATTTTTTATTTTTTTCACCTGAAATTGAGAAGACTGAGTGAACAGACTCACAAAAAGAAATTAAAAAATAAAAACTATTAACTAATAGTTGCATTTTCAAGATATCTCCAAAGAAAGAGATCAAAGTGACAGCGTATGACTCATGTCATTTTAATACTAGGAAGTCATATTTCTGAAAAGACGGTGATGGGTCCAAGTGGTATTTAATAGATTCTTTATCACTGAGATCTGCTGTCATGGAGATGTCTGAAGCAGGCAGTTTAACCATTCTGATGCCCTCAATATTTCCTTGTATTGCATCATGGTATCTTTGACAGAAATTAATCAGAAGTAATTCAAATGAAACACCAGGAATTCTTACACAGCAAGGTGCTTTCCATCAGCCGAAACATTAAAGGCAGTTATTGAGTCACGAACTATGTGTTTGGAGCTGATTCTCTTCCATGAGGTAGTGTTCCACTTCACAATACTACCACCTTTACCTAATGAATCGAAGAATATCCATAATGTTATCTGAAATTATAATTGCTGTAATAACCAGGGATCTATGTTTGTATTAGTTGAAAATTATTTAATGATTTTTTTGTACAAAAAATAAATTTTATTAGAAGAATAGAGAAAATAAAACCAAAGCAGGGACATGTAGTCCAACCACCCTATGACAAGTGAAAAATAACTGAAAACTCACAAAAAAAGATAAAACTTTCCAATACCTGTTCCACTCCAACCACCCTACAAGTGAAAAATAACTGAAAACTCGCAGAAAATGATAAACTTTCCAAAACCTGCTAATATTAGAAACAGAAGTGCCTCTAATGACACCCACGGCAGAAAGCCAAAGAGAAGCAATGAAATTGTATTATCTCGCACCAAGTACAAAGATAAGTACAAGTCTTTAAAAAGTCGAGCATTACCCTCGTTTAAATCCCCCAAAAGAACATAAAAGGTAGGATACTACAAAAGCATCTTAGCATCCTTCCTCTCTCTAATGTCTCTGAATTGAGTAAGAAACAAATCCTCAACTGATGTGAGACACCCACTCCTACCCCAAAACACCAAATTTAAAGTTCTACAATCCCTAAGCAACATGACAATGTAAAAATTAATGAAAGCATGTCTCATCATTTTATTCTGCTTACACATAACACAAATAGTTGGACATAAATAAAGCCTTATGAGGTCTTCACACCAGATAAAGGTCATTAATATTTAGCCATTTTCTAAAATCATTGAACAAATAATTGTCTTGATTATAGGCGGAACCTTTGCCAGCAATATACAAGAAGCCAAAGGAAACTGAACTGGAGCATGAGAATGAGTCAAGGAAATAATTCTTGGAAATTATTACGTTGAAGAAATATATGGCAAATGATTTTGTTAGAATTTATTTATAGGTAGTCTTGGTATTATCTTAGGTGGTGTTTGATAAAATTGAGCAATTAAGATCTGAATGGTTAATATGTCTTAATAAATTAGATCATCTGAATGAAATAACATCTGAACTTATAATGATGTTTGGTAATTGAATTTTCTAAAACATCTTAATAACAAAATTTTACGATTTTAACCTTGTAAATTGCTTTGAATACTTTATGAGAAAAATTATAATATACATAATCAAATTATTAATTTTACTAAAAAAAATTAATTATATTAATTAAATTTAATATGTAGAAGAATATTAATAAATAATTATATTTACATATATGAAATAGATTCTACTTTCAAATATGGTATTCTATATATATATATATATATATATATATATATATATATATATATATAAATAGATTGTATTAATTATAAAATATATTCCATTTTTAAATACAAAATCAGTTTAAGGATTGGATGACCAAATCAATTTCTTCTATAACCAAATCAATTTCTTCTGTAAGCAAAGGAGAGGAGAGACGACAAAATCAATTTCTTCTATGACCAAATCAATTTCTTCTATAAGAAGAACGGAGAGACGGAGAGACGAGGCGAGGCAAAGGAGATCTGGCTAGAGTCGGAGGCAATCTAGCCGGAGCTTAAAGAACAGACATGAGGCGACACCGGAACGAAGAAGATCTGGCTGAGACAATTATCAGAACGGAGGAGAGATCAAGAAGAAAGACGGAGATGAGATAATTTCTTTGAATTTGTGAGGGTACTTCTGTAATAAAGAGTTCAGATGTTCCTCTCTCCGATCCAGACATGATTCCATCTCTAACCGAAATAGAGGCTTACAGAGGTGATAAAAATTTTATCAAACAAGTAATTGGGTCTGACCGAAAAAGGAGAGCTTTCAAAGGTGAAAAGTGGTAAACAAACACCACCTTAATCTCATGCAGGTGGAAAAGTCGAAAATATAATCAGGCCTGACTGCCTGAGGGGTAGTTATTTTTACCCAAATAAGATTAAGCGGACAACCAAAAGTTAATTATTACTTTACTTGAGCAATAAGCCACTCTAAAACAAAAAACAGATAGGCTTGATAACTAGAAGTCACTCCCTCTGGAAAGGAAAGGAAGATGTACAATAAGTTATATTCACCTTGCATTGCAGTGACATACAAAACTTGATGCTTCTCATTACTGTGCGAGAATCTACAGAAGCCAAAACGTTCATCCTGGTTGCAATAAATAAATCACTAGAGGTCAATGCATTGACCAAATATTACAATTGATGCACTTAATTAGAACATGCTTAAGAACAAATAATCTTGGAAATACTACACGCTTTATATTACGACCATCTCACAAAGCTACAAAAATATAATTTCTTACCTTTTCCTTCTGTAAAGCAGCTACAGGCATTGCTGATGAGACATCCCAAACCCTACCAGGGCCATCACTTCCAACAGAAGCAAGAAATTTCCCATCAGGGCTGCAAGATAATGAAATCCAAAATATCAAAATATTTTACATTTACAAAGTTAGTATGATTTTATTGAAGCTTACACTTGCAGGGTTGAGGAGTTTAAATTTAATGTGATTTAGCAATTATTGTGAACCTGAAAGCCAAATCCTTCACAGAGGTATGAGCATTAGACTTATCCAAAACAGTATCCATGCTAGGCCACTTGAAAACCCTCAACTTGCCATCCTGTACTGCACCATAATGAAATCATCAACAAATATATTCTTCTGCATAAAGAGGATAATTTGCTTCTGTATATCAACTTTATTGTGTTAAACATGGCTGATATAGCATCTGACTGCAGTAAAAACAGTAAAGATCAACAATACAACTACTTTAAATCACTTCCTACAATCGAATTACAAAATATAGTTATTTCTACATTAAAGTTTGGAAGTGAAAATTAGAACAAAAACAATTATTTAAGTAAATTCTTAAAAGTCCTTCAAAAAGAAAGGCTCCCTATTTATTGTATAATAGTATAATACTTTCAAAAAGAAAATATAATTATGTGCCAATAGCATAAGTCTCTTCAAGGTAGTTCAGGAGTACTATTAAAAGAAAATTGGAAAGCAAAATACTTGTGACTGCATGACTTTGTATAAAAGTAAAAGGCCAAAGTCATCTATTTGGTTATTTCTCATTTCAATATAAACATTTATTAGAAATAACATGACCGATGAATACTACCTCACCACCAACAGCAAGTACAGAACCGTCATCATCAAAAGTCAGTGCTAACTGTTGTCCAACATCTTCCAATTGGTTAAGAACTTTCTCAGAAAATTTTAGTCCCCACCTATGAACACCATCACACTCTACTGCATCCCATTCAAACCATCTACACAAGAAAATCACAAATATCAATGTATTTCTGAATTAGTTGTAAAATATTAGTGATGGTTTGAAATGAATATGAGGGGTGGGAAAAAATACTAGTAGGAGGTGGGAGATGGTACATCATAGTGTGCTGTGGTGTATTTGGAGAGAGAGAAATTGTCGCTGTTTGGAGTGAAGTACTATTTTTATAAAGTCGGTCCATTGATGTTGTCTTATTTTTTTGGCTTCATGAATATTGGTCAGGGCAGCAATAAACCGGTTGATTGCACAAGTTGATCGCGATTAAGTTGGACAGTAATTCAAAAGAAGTTCTACTTTCAGTTATGTGCCTTACTTTCTAATTTCTAGCAGAAACAAAAAAGAAGTTCCAAAATCTCAGATCAAATAAATAAGGAGCATGGAGAATTACCTACAGCTTTTTGGCATTGAACATATAAGGCCATCCCCCCCAGGGTGGACAGCCATTCTGTAAGGCAGATCAACCCCAGTTCCAAGTTTTGCAACCTTCAAATAGAAGAAAACTAAAGGCTTAGTGTGGAGAAGTTAAAGCCAATGTATTACAAATTTATGACATAGATAAGAACAGCTCAGACTAAGATAATAGAATGGAAATCAAATCTTAGCAGAACAAGAACATCATGTGCTGTGAGTAAATAATAAAATGATAGACAAAAATTGCACAAAAAGATGAAAAGAGTGATTACTAAGCACAACAACTGCTAGGAAACCAGCACGGCAAGCAGAAATGGTTCTCTTTCAGTTTATGCAACTGAAAATTAAATTCAAACAATCCTTGAAAGGACAAAAAGGGAAAGTTTTGTGACTACATGGAAACCATTTTGTCGGGCCTTATTATACTACTCTTTGCTAAGCTAAGGAACAATCCATCCTGAATAAGTGTTTTTACCCTACATCAAAAGGTACTTTAATCTAGAAATATGTTTTTCATTTTTGATAATCATTTTTTGATTTACAAAAAGTAAAAAATAAAAATAAAAATCAAGGACGTGTCATTTGCAATCACATGTCCAATTATAATAACTATGTCTATGATTTAAAGTGACTTGAATTCAAACAAATGGGGAAAAAGCTATATAGTTCATCCACACTAGAATATAAAGATTATGGATACCCCCAGGAAATGTTGACACTTGACAGTATGATTGAAATGCCAACCAACATCATTCTAATTGGTTTCATATTTTGCATACATGGCATTAGTGTTTATGGGCTTTATACACCTAGCAACAGAATACTCTACATTTTTTTTCCGTAGCAATATTAATGTTTGTATAGACCCACCTAGACTTAATTTTTTTGGATAATTCTTTTTCAATATTAAAATTTGAAGTCTAAATTTATTATTGTAATTTTTTTTAATTACGTGCAAGTGTGTATTAAGTAAACCTGGAAATTCGAAAGAAATAAAAAGTCATTTCCAGACTGAGGGAGTATAAGATGAATGATCAAAATGAGTATAAAATCGAACGTTGGAGGTTGGAATTTCAAAAAGTACTGTAAAAATGAAATCTTTCCCAAAAAAATAAATACAAAATGAGTAGCCCAGACAAATTAACAAACTTAATTATGAAATATAATGAGAGACTGAGAGTTACAGGCTGATCGGAGAGGGAATTAGAGGTGATATCGAAGTGGGAGACAAGAAGAGCATTGGGGATGCCGCTGTGACCTTCACCGCCGCCTCCAGAGAGAACAACGTGGGTTCCGGCGTCGATCGACTGTGGGGATTCGTCGGCGTCATCTGGATCGGTCTCAGATCGGCTTAAATTAAGTGGGAGCCAGGAAGCTCCGTAAAGAGGTACCCCATATCTCTTCAAGTTCGGAGTTGCCATCTCTTTCTCTCACTCTTCTATTTACACGAACAGATCAATGTAAATTAAATTCAATACTACTGTCGAGCGTTGACAGTATAAATGCTACTGTGGCTGCATTTTATATCTTTGTATCATAAACCCGAACAGACCGGACCCGTCTACACCCATATTATAATTTAACTTTAATATGTTTTTTAAATTAATTATGATTAAACTTAATGAGACCTTTTTTATATAAACAAATTGTTCCGCACGGCTACAATCTATCTATACAAAATACAAATGATTTTGAAAAAAACTAATTTCCCACCTACCTAAAAAAAAATATCAACCTTCAAAAGTTTGAGACAAATCTAGCCATTCATTTAGATAAGTTAACTATAATAATACTCTTATTTTCCAAAATTAAATCATACTAAGCAAGAAATAGAAACCGGTGGGAACCAAAGCATACTAGCACTGCTCTTCTTCTCCAAAGCATACAAAGGACATTTCAATGACTCTGGTATTCCGGTGTCGTTTCAGGCGACTCCCCAAAGGCTGTCAATCATGATCCTGCAGATTTGCCCGAATCTACTGTCTCTGCTAAATTGCAGCTTTAGTCCTCACGAGTCACCGGTCACGTCTTCTTCTCTTCTTCGCAAGTATGCAGTAGTTAGTTTTTTTTTTAACACAATTCATTCCTACTAAACTAGCACTAGATCTAAACACAACACCGAGACTGAAAACCCAATTGGGTTATCTCCAAAATGCATACCCCACTATCGAATCATGCTTAGAATCCGCACCAATTGGTTCCTATTGTGCGATCCAGCCACCAAACCAGTATTTGCCTCCATTTCTTTTCAATATAAAAAGAGGATTACAATGAAATGTACACCAACAAAACTGAAACCCCTGTTAAATTATTGGTTTGTTTTGATACAAATCTTAAAATTAAATTTGAGATGGGGTTTTGCTCAATGGGGTTGTGTTTGATCAAATTGCAACAATGGACATTCTCTGATTAAATTGGCTCTTTTTATGAAATTGTGAGTGGGTTTTGAGCAAAAATGTTAATTCTTTTTATGAAATTATAATATGGTAATGGGATAACTTGATTATAAGTGTGAAAATTATTCTTTTGGGTAGCTTTTACTAGATTATCTGCAAGATATAAGTAGCGTTTAGATCTCGAGTTCATTTCTTAGAGTGAGTCTTCAAATTTGAAATCGGGTTCTTTTCATGGAAACTAGGAAATGGGTAACGCTTAATTTTGATTTGGACTTTTAAATTTGGTGTGTTTTTTAATATTTTGATTTTGGTTGATTCCTTTTGTAAATGTGAATGTTGGTTGTATAAGAATGAATAACCTCAAAGTTCGATTTTTTTGTATCCTTTTGTTCTCATGGATCAATTTTGTTTGAATGAAGTTTTGATCTTGTGAGAAATGTTGGATTTTGAAACTTACTAATTATTACTATATAGAATATAATATCTAAAAGTTTGGGATTGAAATTGAATTGTTTTAAATTTATCATGCTAATTTATTTGCTTAACCACGATAGATGAGGTCCTTTTTAGGTTTTATGGCTTCTTCTTTTTGTTTTATTTTTTCAATAGTATGTTTGGTTGCTTCACTTTCCAAACCTTAAATTTGATTAAGGATTAATTGGGCATTTTGGAAGTGTAATTTTGTATACTATTACTTCTTTTGATTTGTTTATAAACAATTGCATAATAAGGTTAAATTATTTTTCAATTGTCGAGGATTTGTTCAAATTTATATTGAAACCCTAAGACAATTGGAAGATTTTGCACTTTAGATTGGTCAAGCCAAAAACCTCGGTTGAGAACTTTCCCTCTATCTCATATTCCTTATTCTAATGTGAACGTGTCTTGATTTTTAATTTCAATTCTTTGGTGTGCGTGTTAATGCTTTAGTTAGTGTGGAGGATTGGTTAACCTTTTGATTGCATATAATTTATTGAGATAATCCGAAAATTATTAAATTTCCTAATACAAAAGCTTACATTTTCAAATTTTATGCTCGGATGATCTTTGAATACGAAATTTGAGAAACATATAATTTATGAATGTGAAATTAGGGAAAGTACCAAAAGATACCGACAAAATAATCTCTCATTGTTGAATGTTCCAATTGATTTGAGAGTAATTGGACACATAATTGAGTTGAACAATTGGTTAGATGTTACTCAATTAAATGTCCAAATCATGGTTTAGATATTTCTATATTAGCTTGAATATATAGTGAATAATTAATGGCAGGTCATATTTTAAGAATATGAATCGCTCAAATAAGGATTGTGACTTTGATAAGTAGGTTTGGAATAGTAAAAACAGGCATATTTGTGGGCCCCACATGTCGGTGAGGACCCACAATGCGTGTGTGTATGTGAAACATTATGTGAGCCTTTTTATATGATAAGTAGCATTGTTGTTGTGGTTAAGTGGCTTTGCGGTACTAAATCGTGATAGTGGGTGAAGCGTAAAAGAAAGGATTATAACATTCCATGAAGAGTCATATACATGTAAAGATTCATGTATGACTCGAAGTGGCTCATCGCCTCGCTTATTAAGTTGAGGCCGTAATATATACTTAGTAGGACATGTATGAATCATGAAGGGGTATTCATTTGTAATCAATGTGGCCCTAAGAAGCATAGAAATTGATAAAATGGGTCAATTATAGGAAGATTCAATTTGAGATGGTTTCGTGATTTTTTGTTTGTCCGTTCCATCAAATTTTACACAATAATGTTGTTTCTTAGTTTGAACATGTTTATGTAAAAATTAAACTCTAAAACACTTGCACATTTACATTTTAGGATCTTTGTTTCACTTCTTCCATCATTCATTCGAGTCCATTTTTCTCTCAAAGAAGGGAGAAATCAAGACTTCGACATCAAATCCTTTTCCTTTTCCTTCATCATGTCCAGCGATCACTAAGGCATATCGCAACAACCAAGCCATGAAAGTTTACATAGGTGGGGGCGAGGTATTAACATTCACTATAATGGCGGAACTGGAAGGTATTAACATTCGCGATAAGCGGCGAAGTTTACATTTGTTTTGTACATTTTATTCAATTCTATAGATTTGATAATGCCATTAAGACTTCAAGATAACGATTTGAAATGGTTAATTTTGTTCTGCTGAATATATTAAGGCTTTTATTAATCGATTGCAGTGTTAAGGTTCATTCTTCTTGAACTGGAGTCTTATCAAATGTTCTTTTCCCCCCTCTTTTTTATTTATTTTTGGTGGTGGGTGAAATTATAGATTTTGTAAACAAGTAAAATGTATGTAAAAACTACAGTGGTGCATCAAAGAAATTTGGTAGGGCTAACTTTGTTGTTTCTCAATCTATTAGAATAGAAATGATATACATGCTTACGATCTTGTGCCTAATTTTTATGTGACTATACGTAATAAATAATTGCCTTTGAAGTTGCAGTTATTGTGCCAGCGGTAGTGGGGGAAGGGGTTATGGTGGCAGTGAGGGAGGGGGTTATGGTGGCGGTCGTGAGGATGATGGCCGTGATGGTGGAGGCAGAGAAGGTAACTAATACTCTACTCCTTTTCTTCTTTAAAGTAAAAACGAATTTCTCCTTCTGAAATTGTAGAGATTTGTGCTTGAATTCTTCTCAATTAGTACTAAATTCCGGCATTTGTGCTTGAATTACACGGCTAGAATGGGGATATTTTACCTACGCAGTGTTTACCCTATAATTACACCCCGCCAATGGGGATATTATTCCTTTTTTTTTGAGTACACTACCAAATTATATCCGCATTCTTTTGAAATGATGTGATGTATCCCAAATTATAAACTAGCCGGATATAATGGGAATATAATTACACGACCAAATTGTAAATTATATCTGTTGCTTGCCTAGAATGGGGATATTATACCCTATTTGTTGCTTGCCTAGAGTGGGGATATTATTCCCTTTTTTGATATGCTATATTTTCTTTGTGTCTACCCTATTATTCTCATGTTCCACCCACCCACCCACCCACCCACCCACCCACCCATAAATGGGTCATTCTTTGAAATTACATAATGGGTCATTGGATTTGCTTATAACAAATACTACAAAGTTTATCGAAATACTAAGAATGCTTCTGATGTTACAATGTTACGGTGTTCATAGTTAACAAATACTACAATGTTTGGATTTAGTGAATGCGCATGCTACAATATTTGGGAGAATTGCTTATCTCTAGCATACCAAGGCATATAATGAAGTGTCGAAATTTTGGTCTTCAGAAAATTACCAGTCCTCTTTTGTGAAAGTTTTTTATATTTTTTATTGAATAGATAAATTAGCCATGCTGCCTATTATTGCTTTTATATTTATAGTAGGATCATGTTTATTTGTTTTTACCCAATTGAGTATTAGTGTTGCCGTTAATAATCAGTGCTAATGGTCCAAGTGTATAAAATTTTATTCTTTGTCTTAAACATGCATTTTTTTCCTTTCTCCAAATACTTGAGATATGTTATTTTCATCCATTTTTCACTTCCATTGTGCTTTTATGTGTTCAAGCATCTTTCAAATGAAATTTATTACTTATTTTGTCTATTCGTTTATTGATGTTAAGTTATATTTAGTAAAAAAAAATTCTACAAGTTAAGGATATTTTTATGCTTTATACATTCCTAAGTTGTTTTTGTTGGTTTTGTTTTTTAAGATATGTTTCTTTGCAATATATTGTGGTTCCAATTAGCACTCATATAGTGGTCCCAATCTTTCCATCATGCTTTTGATTTAATTTTGAGGTATTTACATTCTAATATTCTTAATTTTAAAGTCTTTTGGTATGTAGAATAATGGTGGGTTTAGATTAAGCTTTCTGATTTTTCCGGGTGTTTGAAGAAGAGGGTTCAATATTGAGCATTGATGTTTGAGAATTTCTCGATGGGTTTAGATTAATTTATGGTTTTTATTTTTTTTCGGGTTTTAGAGCTCAATATTTGATTGTCTCTCCATTGTCGCCGACGACCCAATATATATGATAGATATATAAGTCATAATTTAGGTATTGCTTTTTTTCAGTAAAATGAGCCCAAATAGTGATGCTTGAATTCTTGCGTCACTCTTGATTTACTTTCAAGACACATGATATATGGGTAAAGATATGTAATTACCGATTTAGTTTATCAAAACAAGCTCTTATTTGGGTAAAAAGTATCTCAAAGCTAGGCAGTATCCAAGACATTTTAAAAACCAAGTTTAAACCAAGCACTTTCTAATACAAATTATAACCTAAATGTTTAATGTGAAGAATTTTAAACACATTGATAATTTAGCATAGTAATGGATAATTTAACATAAATGTTTTATTTGCTACAAACACAATGATAACAAAAACTCAATTGATCTGCCATACAATGATAATTTAGCATCATCATGAGCTCAAATGTTGTACTTCTTGGTTATTTTCCACTATATGTTTTCTTGGCTTTTTCCTTTCTCAGATTTATGTGTGTTTGTTCGTGTATATGTATATAATTTTATTGTACAACTAAAATTATGAAAATGGTAGTTTCATAAAGAATTATTTGTGCCCCCTTTTTTGATTTCTTTTTCTGTTTGATATGTTTCTCTAATTTGGTTGATTGACTGTGTATTTCTTGAACATTTATGGGAAATCAAAATGGAGTAGTATGAGTCTCTTATAAGCATTTTGATTAGGGTTCGTTTTTTTAAAACCCTTCCCCCCTTTTTCTAATTAGGGGTATGAAATTTTTGTTTTTCAATGTAACCAGTAATTTAGGATGTTTTGGGTTTTGATTGGGTGGTTTTGCCTTGAAATTTCATGAATGACTTCTTATTTATTTTTTGCCAGCTGAGGGGTGTTTTTGTTTGGTATATCTAATTTTTTTGGGATTCTTTGGGTCTTGATAAAGCGAAATATATTGTATCTGTTATTCCTGCTATAAGGTAGTTCGTATGAAGTATTGGACAAAAGTGTGTGTATATGAATTTTACACACACACATATATGTTCTTATTCAGTTGTGATTGTGTACATGCTTTCCTTCTTAGAGTTCCCCGCTTTTTAAGTCATTACAGATCAAATCATGTTGAGTTTTGTGTTCCAGTTGTAACTTTCCCGATTATGGTAATGTTTGGTTACAAATTATTATTTTGATTATGATAGTATGAAAATTGGGTCCAAATTTTGTAAGTTTCCCGATTATGGTAATATCCTTTTAAATTAAAGTTGAGCTATTGCATAAGTACTTGATAAGTTTAATCTCTAATACTCCTACATAACAATTAATTCGTAGTTAAATATTGTGAACTAGGGTTAACCCGTGCCTCTGACACTACTAATACTCGTGTAATTATTTAATACCTAAAGATGAATCTAAATGAAAAATGTGAGTTACATTATTATTTTGAATGTGAAATATTTTTTTAGTTGTGATAGATTTAATTATTATTATTTTGAATGTGAAATAGTATTTTAGTTGTGATAGATTTAATTAGTAATAAGAATATTCTTTCATCACTGAATTTGATTCGTTTCACACTAAAATATTTTTTCAATAGCGAATATGAATCATGAGGTCTCATTGCCCGCGGGACCACGTTCTTATACCATTTTTGGATATGTAAGTTCCTTTTTCAGACTTACTTAAAAATTGAAAAATTAATATTCCTTTTTGAAATTTCTAATGTGTCTTTCAATTTGGGACAAGAGGATTATATTTTGCAACGCACGGTAAAATTATTTTCTTCTTTTATAGCAAACGTGCAATTTAATAGTTTTTTTTATACTTTATATATTTAACCTTCATTTTTCCTTTCTTTAATAGAAGCATTATCGAAAAAAAAGAATATTGGCATTGTCGTTAGAAGAATCGACTTGAAGATTATCGCGTAAAAGCAAGATAAGATTAATTTTACTTTTCTTAAGCTCATACTTTATTTTCCAAGATGAGCATCTTATATTTGTACTTGTTGTCGAAAATCAAAGAAAACATCGAGCAACAAAAAAGGGAAGGAGTTTTCAAAAGGAAAAGAAAAAAGAAAATCAAGCTCCCCAATTTGCGTATGTGTAAGTATGCAATATTCCAAACATTTACGTTAATAGTTACAAATATTTGTTACACAAAGCAATTTAAACAATTTGAACCTAATTTATTAACGACACTATGCCTTCTTATGTTTATAATTATACATCTTTTTAGGGTTTCAATAATAATATCCTTTCTGAATAAGCGATAAACATATTAAGCAAGACTTTCGTGTGAAATACAAAACCAAGCAAATGAATATATATACCCCAAATCAAGAATAAATAGAAAACATTATTTTGTGCTCAAAAAGACACTACGACCTCTTCTCTTTTACACTTAGATATCTATTGTTATTATTTGAGGAACCAATAAAATATCCTCCATTTAATCTCCAATTGCTTCAACGTAAAAAGCGAGAAAGGGATAATGGTGATGTCGTCCAATACATATTGCTTGGTACTTGCATCGTGAAAGAGAAGCAAGCAAAATAATACAATCCCAACCATATCCATTTCAACCAAGATTTTCCCTGGTTTGATCCCCAGGCCATCCAAAGACACTATGAGCGAGATTGTATCGCGATCAAGAATCATTTTATCATCATCCGTCGTTGTTAAAACCGCCATCGAATCTAAGCGAATTCCTCCAGGTTCGATTTTACCACCTCGAGGTTACATTCACCTAACTCAATTTCAATGGGTGCAGAAATCCTCCATCCACCAAATAATATAGAGAATGTACATGACTCCCGTAACATTATATCTTCCATGCCTACATCACCAACTAAAGGGTTAGTTCAATGCAAATTGTTTATAACTATATACCATAAGGTGTATTACGATATATGTGAACTGTTTGAAACAAGTTCATTTATTTTCTAGGTTATTACCAATTATTCAGATCGATCATTGATGAAGCTTGCGTGCAAGAGGCGCCTACAAATATAGCCCTCCTGCCGCATCCTATTTCGTGAAGACACTACCTTGATAAATGAATATATCCTCAATCTTTCCGTTGCATTGGAAAGTCGAAAAGTTATCAAATTCATCCGTTGTGCCTTTCTTGAACATGTTGTTTGAAAGGAAAGATTCGATTTCCCTGACTATTAACGCCTCCTCCGTAAATTCAATCATTATATGATGGCAATGATGATCGATCGAAAGTCCTTTCGAAGTTATACTGTCTGAATCGTCTAATGCTTTTACGAGCTTATACATATGGATGATAGAGTGGTTCTAGTAGGGTCCCAACGCATTTACAATCCATAGGGGAATTGCGACATCAGACGACAGGTTACTACTGACCTTGGTTTGGTCGAAGATCCGATATATACGCGGTTATACATTCACGATGCATGATTCTTTTTAGAGTATCGTTCTCGAAGAAACCCGAATCTGCGAGAGGATGTCCTAAGAACAATCCAGGATAGTCTTTTTGAGATACAACTCATTTTCGGGTAAGTTTAGACATGCAATTTGCAATTTTAAGCGGGGAAGATTTGAACAATCACGATATCCCAAAGATACCTTCATTATAGTGCGACAAAAGACGTCGAACTCATAATTTACCCACGTCGATATGAGGTTCTTTGTCATATTACACGGAGATGGTCTTTGAATTCTCTCGATCACGGGATATTATTATACGGTTAAGAGGGAGTGACCAATTGATGCGAGATAAATGAATGTCATCCAAATTTATTTATCACTACATTACGTATTGTTGTTTCGTATGGTGAGTTTGGATGGGAACCAGATTTTAAGCAGTGGGATGTCAATCAAGGTAAAGCTTCATCAAAAAGACTTACGCAATTGCAATATTATGGGTATCGTTTGTTTGAAAGACCTACTGAGTATTCAACTATTTTGAGGGGTGGAAGATTATTTTAAGAGTTTATTGTAGATGCATGGGCGTAATGAAGCGAGAATCGATTAACTTATTATAGGCTCAACCAACAAAAATTACGATCGATCTATACCAAGATCTCGGTCGAGGTAGTTCTGATGGGTTAGAGGTTAATCAAGTTGGTAAGCAGTAGTTTTGCCTTCTTCTTTTCCTCGGGAGTCCAAGGCAAATGTTTGAAGTCTTCCAAGATTCTATGGCCATAACTCTCGATAACCAACACCGATATTTTTTTAACTATGACCGCAATCCGAATTGGCGAGATAAAGATGCAATCGTTACCACATCAAACGTCAATTGACCGCCTGCACTTGGTGGCCCGTGTATGTGAATTGAAGCGACGAGCTTTGATGATGGAAATTGATAAGAAGAAAGTATTTGGTGCAAAGGTGGCACATGTTTTCACGATTGAATTCCAAAAGTGTGGGTTCTTTGCATGCGTTTCTTAATATTTCTTACAGGGTCGATAAAATACGAAACACGTGAACAGTAAATCGAGTACATGTGTGCGAATTCCCGATCCAATTTCTCGATCCACTTACATATGTAAAATGCATTAAAACTTGCATGATACATGGACCATGTGGTGTTCAAATCTTAAATCACCATGTATGGAAGATGGTAAATGCGACCAAGAGATATCCTAAATATTGGGCGTAAGAAACTACAATGGGCGAAGATGGGTATCCGATATATCAAAGGCACAATGACGATGGCCGAAAACATTGTCAAAAGTCCGGACATGAAGTTGATAATAGAGATGTTGTACCATATAATCCACACCTCTCAGATTGTTTAGTTGCCATATAAATGTGGAAGTTTGTGCGGGAGTAAGGTGCGTAAAGTATATCAATAAATACATCTACAAGGGTTACGATCGCACAACTTTGGTATTGGGGCCGTAGATGAGATTAAGCGATATATTGACTCAAGAGTACATTGGGCCTCAGAGGCGGCGTAATGGCGGATATTTGGATATCCTATGCATCAAGAGTTCCTCCAGGTTATCGTCTAGTAGTTCACCTAGAGGGAAAACATCACGTCTGTTATAACCCTTCCGAACCAATAGGCTGCAATATTGAGCGAGCTCGGGATCGTGAGACAACTCTAACGAGGATTTTTTGCATGCTCAGTTTACTAATGATTTAGCTCGAACTCTCACATACCAACAATTTCCAAAGCATTTTGTTTGGCAAAAGAAAGAACAACTCGACGAGAGAGAAAAAGGGTTTTCATTCGGAAGAATGTATTTTGCCATCGAATGAAGGTGAAAGGTTTTATCTGCGTCTTACGATGGCGGTTGTAGAGGACCTCAATCTTTTCAATGTTTAAAACGAGTTGATAATGTTGTACACCCCACATATAAGGCTCGCATGTATTGCAAAAGGCCTTTTGGAAGGCGATGAAGAGTGGATTCAATGTCATGTAGAAGCATCGATAATGAAAACAGACTCATGATTAAGAAGGTTGTTTTCTATTATCTTGACACAATGCTTTCTCCTATAAATCCGGGGCGTTGTGGAATCAATTTTCTATGCATATTTGTGATGATTTATCACACAAAAATAAGTACATGTTATGGCATTGATGTTCCTACTAATGCTCAAATTTGTGATTATGGTTTATACTTTATTAATCTTTTTTTCAAGAGTGGGAAGAAATTATCGATTACCCACCAATGCCACCGCCATATCTTTAATTGGAGAATTATTGTTGGCAATCGACTTATATGGGAACATAGGCGATTCTGACTTGAAGTTGATCAAATAAATGTCCAGAAAAACATTGATCTCTTGAATGAAGGTCGGATATATGGCTTATAATGCAATCATTTCATCTGCTTATGAAAATAGAGGAACAACCTTCTTTCTACGAGTGGGGGTGCGAACCTGGAAAGACTTTTCTCAATAATCTGATTGCAAAAAATGTGTCGCTCCTTATGCGATATAGTAATTACAAGAAGCATCCTCTGGAATTGCTTCCGGTTTTGTTACATGGGGACGTCTTTGCACATTCAACATTCTGCGCATTCCACTTAACGTATTAGAAAATTCAGGTTTGTGGATTCACGAAGAAATCATCACACTCGGAATTATTTGGAAGGCTAAACTAATTATATGGGATGAGGTTCCAATGCGAAAGATCGTCCATTGTGTTGAAGCGATTAATCGAACCTTACAAGACATTCGTGATAACTCCCAACCATTTGGAGGTGTTATTCTTGTTGTTCTTGGGGAGATTTTAAGCGATTCTTCTGTTATACCTAGAGGTCTTTGTGAGCATATAGTGGCGGCATCACTACGACGTTCTTTGCTTTGGAAAGATATACATGTCTTGACATTACAAGTTAACATGCGCTTGCACGATGACCAATCATTATTATTTGATTTCTCGGCTTTTCTTAATGAGGTTTGAGTATTTGTATCTTTATTCATATTGACATCTATATATCGTTGAGAATATTTGATAATTTACTAATACTTTGTTATTGTGTAGATTGGGTCTAACCCTCAAGAATCTATACAACTTCCGGGTTCAATAAAAATAACTCAAAGTGTAGATAATCTTATCTCGATCATCTACCCAGAGCTAGAAGTGCCAAGTAAGGTCACTCCCGAATTCTTAAAAGAACGCACAATTCTATCTGCTAGAAATGATGATGTCAATGATATCAACCTAATTTGCATTGGCGATTTTTCCGGAAATACATACATCTTATCTATCTCAGCGACAAAATGGTTGAAGATGATGATGTGGATCGACTATTATGCATCGGTACCCAATGAATATTTGAACACACTCAATCCCCGGACTACCACCGCTCAAATTAGATTTAAAAGAGGGTTGTCCAAAGAATGCTTCTAAGGAACATTGCACCGAAAGATGGCCTTTGTAATGGTACTAGACTTATCATAGTCAAGTGTGGTGCTTTAGTACTTGAAGCACAGATTTTAACTGGTGATAAGCATGGCGACTTGGTATTCATTCCCAGAATTTCTTTGACTCCTTCTTCGTCTGAGTTAAGTATTAAAATGACGAGAAGACAATTCCCAGTGAGGTTAGCGTATGCAATGACAATAAATAAATCACAGGGCCAGTCTGTCAAATTTGTTGGGGTAGATTTACGTACACCAGTCTTTAGTCACGGTCAACTATATGTAGCTCTGTCAAGATGCACAAGTTCTTCCCGCTTATGCATACTTCTTCGTGAATTAACTGACAAGTCCACGACAAATATCGTCTATCCTGAAGTTTTGTTATAATTTTATATGTTTGAGGTATCATTTCTTATCTTCATGCATTATTGGTCTTCTTACGATAAAAGTCTTGATATGTTTTGAATTGACTGATAAAAGTTTTAAATTAGCTGACAAGTCCAAAACAAATATTGTCTTTATATATGTGTTGAATAGTTGAATATTTGCTAATTGTTATAAATGAGATTGATGCTTGAATAAGTTGTGGCATCATTGTAGTTATGGTATATGCTAGCAAGACTCCTAATCGGTATACGTGAGTCCTACAGTTTTGTGAAATTGAACTTTCTAGGACTAACAATTTTCCCTATATAAATAAAGAAGCCCCCATAAATTATTGTAGGTTTGTAATACAATATTTTTAGTTGATCAATAGAGTCTTAAAAAACATGAAGATGCAATTACTCAAATTACAATCCGAATATTACACATACAACCTCATGTTTTCTTATCCACGTGATACATTTGTCAACTTATTTTACTGATTATGCCTTCGTAAAAGTTACTCATTTTCTAATTTGCATAAATTTGGTTTACATTTCGCTTTTTCTTTGTAAAGCAAATCGATAATGTTTCGAGAGTATGATGCCTCCAATTGAATAACAATTCTGCTTTTAATAACCGAATACATGATTTAGTAATGTATGAACATCGATAACATATCTTCTGAGAAAACCATTCGGATAACATACGAGTATATATATAGGCGCGTGTGTGTGTGTATGTGAAAGAACAAATTTGAGAAGCTTGATCATCGCAGTTAACATAATAAGTTTGCTTATTATATATAACTTATGTTTTACTTTTACTTGCACCTGAATCAATCAATTTGTACATATATCCTTCTCATTATATTTTGTTATCAATTTCCAAGTAGATTATTTAATTTGTTGATATAACTAAGCGATTCATTTCAATTTTTGCAGTCTTGGGATGATATTGCTATTGAATGGAAACATGTTCATTCAACAACAAGTCGAGGTGGAGAAAAAGTTAACAGGGTTATGTGTATTTTATAATTCTTAAATCGTATTCAAGTAATCACGTGTCAATTGTTTCGTTCTTACGATACTACTAACATTTTGCTTTCTCTTATAAATAGATGATTTTTGTTCTGAAACAATATTTGTTGGTAGTGGGCGTTAGAGATGGATAGCCTTTCTTTTCAAAGGTTTATGTACCAAGACATGGTAAAGCTTGATGATCTACAAGGTAAATGTTATTATATGTATTTTCGGGTATATATTGAAGTATACTTGGTGTAAGTTGTAAAAAATATATTTGTGTAAAATATAAAGTAAAGGGTGGTGCTTTCAACATATTGTTTCTCTATTATCCGCGATATATGTATTTTTTTCTCCGCTTTTTGTAAAGTTGGGTAATTATACATTGTTATAATGATTTTGAGATTGAAATGATGTTTTTTTGGTGGTTTGGATATGTATGGATGATTGTAGCTTTTTTTAAACAAAGTTTAGATTTTTGGATATCTATTTTTAAAGGAAACTCATAGAAATTTCTTGAAATTAGTAAATTCTTAAAACGATATTTTGGTGGTTGGAACATGTATGGATGATTGTAAGCTTTTTTTAAATAGTTTTAGATTTTTGGATATCTATTTTAAAGGAAACTCTGCGAAATTTCTTAAAATTAGTAAATACTTAGCTTGATATTTTGGTGGTTGGATCGTTGATTATTGAATATGTATTAATTTCTGCATGATATGATGGTTTTGGGTATTAAATGATGATTTTTTTTTGGTGGTTTGGATATATATGGATGATTGTAAGTTTTATAGATGGGTTTAGATTTGTCTAAATATCTATTTTAAATGAAACTCTTGATTTTTTTTAAAATCAGAGCGATTAGCTTTTTGCCCAAATTCTGATGGCCCGATGATTTTTTTGGCCATATGTTTGACCAAATTTACCTTCTTTTTTTTTTTGCGGTTGGGTCGATTATTTTTGAAGTTCTTATTTTATTTTAATTTTTATTTAATCGTGCAGGAGCTCCAAACTAATTTGGTTCACATGAACCTTTTAAGCAAGTGGTATCATTATGGTATTTCATAAAGAACAATGCTTTTTTATTTGATGTATTGTCTTAAAATAGTTTTACTTAATTAATCCGTGTTCCATTTAAAATTGCAAATTAAATGAAGGGAATCAATAAATATATATGAAGAGAAGTGCTTTTAAATGTGCTTTAAGAAAATGTGAAGGTCATTGGCATTGGGATTATTTTGAATTTAATAAATGTAATTAACTGACCTAGGTTAAATTTATTGTTGAGTGAATGTGGATGTTGGCTTTAGTTGTTTCCTTAACAAATTCATTTTTTCTTGCCAGTCTCGATTTGTAAATAATGAGTATGTAGATATAATTTGTGGCAAAATTCTTGACTTCTTTATTTTTTGGGTGAGATGTCTATCTTGATTAGAATTTTCTTATTTACAACAAATAATTACGAAATTTTCTACTTTTTATCAAATATATACTCTTTAATTATTGTAACTCACATTTTTCATTTAGATTCATCTTTAGGTATTAAATAATTACACGAGTATTGGTAGTGCTAGAGGCACGGGTTAACCCTAGTTATTTATCATATATGGTAAGAATTTAGGTGATAGAAGAGACAACTTACTGTATTCAATCTTCATCACTATGTTACATGTTACTGTTTTCTAAACCTAAATCTCTTTTCTCATAACATGTCGTCAATAGAAATCGAACTTAGGATATGTGTGTCACGTCCGAAAATAGGTCTACACAATTCATTTTGAATCGTCAAATAAACACTACTAAATTCAAATACAAATCTTCCAATTTACAATTATTAAACTGTCGTGCAAAATACGACAACACAAAAATTGTTAGTTTCAATACAAATAATAGTACTCACACCCCAAAACGTACAGTCGATAATTGTTTTCAGACAAATATTCTATTTAAGTGATATTAGATGAAACACAAACATTAAAGATTTCTAATCATTTCAGAAATTATAGAAGCAATAATAAGTTTAAATTTAGGAATATAAAATGAAATAATACAAGAAACTGCAAATGGATTTTCACCCGTCATGCTGTAATTCGCATAGACAGATTATTTTCATAACTTAATAAAGAATGAATACGAAATGTTATTCATCAGGCATGCGTTAGTCCGTGTAGACACGTTATTCCCACAGATTAATAAGGAATAAATACAAAAGGTTATTCACCAGGCATGCGATAGTCCGCGTATACATGTTATTCCCACAAATTAATAAGGAATAGAATGACAACCCTTATGAGTACGAAGAAAAAAATATCATTTACGAATACGAAATAAATAATATTGTTAGCTTAGTAGGAGATTGAATACTACAATAGTGTAATAGCATAATACTCTTATTTTTTTTTATCTATAATTTCTCTCATGTGATTATAACTTTGGTCTTCAAAAATGGTAACTAGTGTTTTATCACAAAAAAACAAACATTTAAGAAATGTGTAACGGTGCAAGTGTCTAGAACAACCGGCATAAATTGTTCACAAAAGCAGTAATTTTTGCTCGGAAATGATACACAATTTTTTCGTTTAAGCTCCTTTCATAAATGAAATGTATGCATTAGTTTCACACAACAAAAATCAAAATTTTTCGCACATTTTGTGTACTCAACTATATATAGAGAGTGAGAGATAAAAGGGGCGAAAACAAACTCTCTGTCGCCGAGCTTCACTTGGGTACCACCATACTCAGACAATAGAACCGTGTCGCCTTCATTGACAGCTATCGGAATCGAATTTCCGGCTTTATCACGACTCCCTGGTCCCACGGCCACCACTTTTCCAGTTGAGCTACGATTTTATTTTATTACATTAGCTTATTGGTCTGAACCAATAAAAGTCAATATATAATTCAATATCAGTAAATTTTTAAAAACATTACAACAGTTATAATTGAATATCAATAAATTTTTATAAATTCTTTAAATGTGTTAATTGAATACAACTAAATTTTAAAGTCTTTAAAAATCTTAATTGAATACACCTACCATCCTTAGTAAAAAGAATTAGGTTTGTCAAACATTTTAAATAAATTATTTTAAACTATATTTTATGGGTCTATGAATCAATTTTAATAGGGGTAAAAAAAGTTTTGTGATTTTATTTGGACCAAGTTCGAACAATTTTATTATAATTTAAATAGGCGGAATCTGAACTCAAATCAGACAATTTTAAAATAAATTGAGTTTGAACAACCTTTAAATTTGACTCACACAACCCGATTGACAGTCTTACACAACTAATCAGCAGGCCCTATGTACAAAAGCCCATGTAGTAGTTACCCGATCCATGACACTGGTTAGGCAAAATGGCCGAAAACCCTCTAAAACCCTAAAACCCCGAAGCCTATTATATTCTACAACCGTCTTGAAGGTCTTTCGATACTTCTTAAAACAGAGGAACGAATCACTCCCAAATCATTTCGAGTGAGAGAAGAGATAAACGTTCTACCTTTCTGGGTTTTGGGAAGAAGATGGCAAAGCGTTTGATCCCAACTCTCAACAGAGTTCTAGTGGAGAAAATCGTCCCTCCTTCGAAAACTACTGCTGGCATTCTTTTACCTGAGAATAGTTCAAAGGTAGTAACAGTTTATTCGTTTTAATCCCTCTTAAGATTGAATTGTTTTGATTCCCTATATAAGCTAATGTAATAAAATAAAATCGT
Source organism: Panax ginseng (assembly GCA_020205605.1). Lineage (NCBI taxonomy): Eukaryota > Viridiplantae > Streptophyta > Magnoliopsida > Apiales > Araliaceae > Panax > Panax ginseng. The sequence goes on from CM035127.1 coordinate 6,794,864, forward strand.
AGCTCAACTCTGGGAAAGTGGTGGCCGTGGGACCAGGGGATCGCGATAAAGCCGGAAATTCGATTTCGGTAGCTGTCAAGGAAGGCGACACAGTTCTATTGCCTGAGTATGGTGGTACCGAAGTCAAGCTCGGCGACAAAGAGTTTGTTTTTCGCCCCTTTTATCTCTCATTCTCTATATATAGTTGTGTACACAAAATGTGCGGAAATTTTGGTTTTTGTTATGTGTGAAACTAATGCATACATTTCATTTATGAAAGGAGCTTAAACGAAAAAATTGTGTATCATTTTCCGAGCAAAAATTACTGCTTTTGTGGACAATTTATGCCGGTTGTTCTAGACACCTGCACTGTTGCACATTTCCAGTTAGCTGTATTCTTAACTGTTTCTTTTTTGGGTGGTGGATGTGGACATGTGGTGCAGGTATCATTTATTCAGCGATGAAGATATTTTGGGTACACTCCACGAGTGACAATGATCAATTGATGCTTCTTTAATTTGGCCTTGGTGATAATGATTAGTGGAGGTTCTACTTATAAAGAGGTTTCTTTCTGGAGTTTCTAGTTTTGGTTTTTCAGTCTAGCTTCTTCAGTGTTACAGATTCTTGATGCATTGTTGGCAGTTACTTTTCAAATGAGTAATGAAAGAACATATCTTTACTTAGATGTTTGGTTTCTCTTATTCTGGTTCCCTTTTGAATATAAATTTCCGTTTTTGAGCAAAAAGTATGCCAATATTTCGAATTTGTTTGCTACAGAGTATGCTTGCGACTGGTTATTAATTGTATAGTCCCAAATCCTGTGGTTTAATGTGCGATTAATACATCGACCGGTTTAGTTTATAAATAAATGACCGGTTATAATATTTACTATGTGGATTGATATATTTTCTAGATATCCTAATTCCTAGGGTGGTTATACTATTCTTCTTCCTTGATTTTGTTAATCTATTATAATGAAGGTTTCATGAAGCTGGTGTCAAAATATTTGTGATTTAGATTGCGTTTTTTCCCTTATCTTTTGTAATGTAGGAATACTTGGGCACTAGTCTCTCCTTCTTGCTTCCTGCCTCTGTTTTCATGGATACCACCTAAAATATATGTTAATGTGTATTTGATTATTGGTAATAGAAAATGGTCACATTTTTGTTTAGTAGAAGATATGTGATTACGGATAATTGTTATTGCAAGTGTTTGCTATGAATTAAAGTTTATTGAGTATATTTTTTTAATATTAATCTTTTATTAAAATATTATTGTATTAATTTTAGTTGAATGCTTTGCCCATATGATTATTGATAAATGTAATCAACAATCATCAAAGTACTATTGAATTGATTAATTTTGTATTACGTAGTAAATCATATTAATTTTTTTTAATATTTTTATGAAATAACAATTCATAATTTATTTAATTATTTAGCACACAAGTTTTTAGTATGTCGTGAATAATAAATAACAAACAGCTTTTGTGTGGGTAATGAGTTGTTTTAGTCAAATTAAATATGTGGTCAAACAAAAAAAATAATAAAATAAATATCTGTAAATTATGTGGCTAATAATGATATTTATGTTCTAATTATTAAAATATAAATTATATTTTTGTCTAAATAAAATTTTTAAGATGACTGCTATGTGGTTATTTCAGCCTATCACATATTCTTTTGTCATCTTATTATTATCGAGAATTTTGACACTTTACCCGGTATTTAGTTATTGATCATATTTTTGAATATTTAAGATGATCACTTGAGATACTTGTAACAAAAGCCTCTTAAAATCAATCAATAACCAATAATATTATACCTCCTCCGTCTCAAATTATGTGTTGTTTTAAAGAATTTGTGTTGTACCAAAATAAATGAAGTTTGCTATTTTCCAAGAAAATTAACGTGGTTATATTAGAAATTTGTCATATTCATTTATTTTTTATCCTCATAAGTATATAATTTCCAAATTGTATAATTATGAATATAATTGTATTTTTAATAACAAATTTAGCATAATAATTATATTTCTTAATAAATGTGCAACTTGTTAAAAGTGCAGATAATTCTACAAAAATGAGAAACACAATGATATGTATGACTTTGATTAATTACAATAATTGGATTTACTCATATATGATGCATCATCTATTACTTATATTTCGAGGCATCATTCTGTAAATATTTTTTTTGTAAGAATTTTTGTTTATAAGTATAACAATAGGCATCAAATATAAGACAGTATTAACTATTACGATAGATTGGTCATGATGGAACAACTGTACCTATTAAAGTAATAATATATGCCTTAGAATTAATGTATCGGATTATCATTGATTTAACTTTATGATAAATTTGTTAATAGATCAATACAGTATTGACATACAGACATAAATTATTTCTCAATCTGCGTATCGATACTATATTAATTAATTAATTAATATTAACTTTATACTAACCACCTTTAAAATTAATATATACTTGCATGAAGATATTTTGACTTATAGGTGCCAGTACTGCTCTGCAATGCATTTGGTGTAGTGAGTGCCGACTGAACTTGTAGTTGGAAAATGGATTATTAATTGGAAGAATGTCGGCATAAATTGGTACGAGATGTAATATATGTGGATATGACATAATGGACTGTTTTGATTTAATTCACGGGTGACCCAGCCTGCGTATGAAATTCATTCACTTTATATGTTCAAGTTTTATCTCATAATATTAATGATAATTTAATATTATTATAATAGTATTTATATTTTTTTAATAACATGAGTAACTCACTTATTAAAAAACAATTAAAAAGAAACTTAATAACCTACTTTAATTTTTTGTAATCCAATGTAATAGTTTTTCAAGAAAATGGTTAGTATGAAGTTTATTTTTGGATAAGTTGGTTAATTGGCCAATAGAGTGCTAACACACAGACGAGGTTCTATGTGTGTCAGCATTTTATTGGTCAATTGACCAACTTACCCAAAAATAAACTTCATGCTAACTGGATCCGTTTTTCAAACTATGTAATTATTGTTTGAAAATTGATATTTACATAATTTTTTAATATTTTTACATTAAAATCGTCACTGTAGATCATATAGCGACGATTTTTTCTGCATTATACATCTGTTAACGCCAGGATCTTTCTCCACGTCCCAATCACTAAAGACGTCCTGATCCTCGACAATAAACCTGACAAACAAACACCACAAGCGGACGGTACCGACCGGCGGGAGATAGCTTCGCGTGAGTAGTAGTATGTACATTTCACGAGGTTAACTCAAGAGGATGATAAAATCTAGTGTGATGAGATCGATCATTTATTATCAGTTGTGTGAATGTATATATATCAAAACGTACCTCCTTGTGTTTTTTTACTCGCCAGAAATAATATCTTTGCTCGGATTTCGTGCCACCTACTACCATCCGATATATCCCTTGATCCGATGGGTTCTGCCGAATCGCATGGAACTTATCCAACGCTTTTGGCCATTTGCTCACACCACCAAATAATTATAATCTCATCCACATTAATGCATGACGAGATATCTTGGTCAATCATACTATATCATCATTACAAGTCAAAGTAATAGATATTAAGTGACCCGATGGGTTAATCCAACGAATCGACCTGGGTCCTATAGGATTAAATAAAGTTAACACAACGATTAGGCCCAACAAGCCCCATGGCTTAAATATAAAAGCCCAACGGATTAAATTAATAAGTGAGCCCAATTTAGCCGACTCAAATAGGAGAAATATCATGACCCAACATTACCCTCTAGTTTTTTGTTAAGCAGGATGTTTAATGGAAAACTATAAACGATCCATGATATCAGAATTTAATAAAGGCCCAAAATAGGAAATATTTGAGGCATACCCACTTTGGTGCACGAAGAGGGGCGTGAAATGGCTGAACGCCCAGAGTAATAGGCCCAATTAATAAAGGATTGAAATTGAATAGGATTGACCAATAATTAGAAATTCAACTGTGAGGCCCAATCTGATAAGATATCCAAAGGTCGTCCCAAACACGTCCCATTCAAATTCTCATCATTACTGACATTTAATGCGCCATTGCTCGTTCCTGGTAATAGCAAATCGATATAAAGGTAAGCTTTACCAATTCTGACGATTTTACCTGCTAATTTGAAATTCGAACCTTTGAGCTTTCTTCTCCTTCTCAAAAATTCTCTCTCTAGCTTTCGAAACCTCAACAATGGTGAATCCAAACCAGACTTCTCCAGTTTTCTCTCACTCAAACCCTAACCAAGAGGGTTCGAGTTCAAACCCACCATCTCCTACCGATTTCTTCAAAGATGGGGAAAATTTTCCTCATGCCAACATTGCATCCACCGTCACGAGAATCAAAATCGTGCCCTCCGAATTCGATGCAGTTCCGGACAACTACGCCATAGGGGCTCTGCTCCCGGAGGAGCAGAATGTACCAAATGACAGACGCACGGGGTCGCCATGCCTGCCACTTTTTTGGAAAAGGGGATTCGCCTACCCCTTCACGCCTTCGTTGTCACCCTCCTAGGGTTCATAGGAGTGGGCTTTGCTCAGCTGGTGCCCAACTCCTACATCCACATACTGGCATTCATTGCCTTCTGCCATGAGCTAGGGGTTACTCCCTTCGTAAACCTTTTCTTCACCTTTTTCTCGGCCAGTAGATCCCGAGAACGAGGGTTTAAGATGCTAAGCAAACAATCTCCGCGCCCAAACTCTAAATTCGAGAAGAGGTCCCTGATGAGCACCCCTTCGAGCAACAAAGGCTGGCACGAGAAATGGTTCTTCATCACTGGACCAGAGATCTCTTCTCTTCCAGATTGGACCATCCTAGACCGGATCTCTGCTGACTTTGGTGACATTCCCGAAGAGCGTGTGAAGGAAATGGGAGACTTTCTGAAGAAGATCCCTCCACAAGAATGGAGTTTTACCTGTGACCAAACAAGCTTCGGCCAGATGATCATAAATGTAAGTTTTGAATAACTCTGCAATATAATTTTTGAGGTATTTATGTGGAATGTAAGTTTTGAATAACTCTGCAATATAATTTTTGAGGTATTTATGTGGCAAGGATTTTAATATGTGATTATTTGCAGTGTCCCTGATCAAACCAACTTCTTCAGAAGTGAAAGATTTGGGAGATTTTCTGGCGGGGAGGACTTCGGAGGCTAATGAAGAGCTTCCTCTTCAAGAGCCTTCCCGAACCGAAGCCCCCCACCTCGACCCAAAGACTTACCCCCCCTTCTAATGATGAGCACAAGCCGACGAGGCCTCTCATTCTCAAGAAGTCCTCCGACCTCGCCGAAGGAAGAAGGCTGCTAAAAAGGCCAGAACTACCCCTCGCGAGATAGATCCTGAAAGCGACGAGGAGGTTCTTCCCGAAGCAAACCCACAATCAACTCCTCCAACTGACCTCACATTACACACCTAAACCAAATTCAATAAAGAGGAGTCTACTTGACATACCTCTACGATCGAGTGAAAGTCCTTCGTGCCAAAAAATTAAGATCAAAATAATTCCCTCACCGCCAAAGAACTCCGTCCCTCCAACTTCAACAATTGACCCCCAACCAAACCCAAACACTGATCTTTGAAATGGGTGAAGCCAGACCCTCACCGTCCGAAAAAGAAAACAACCTTCTGGACAACCGGCCGAGTTCAACCTTCCGCCTTCTTCAACTTCTCGAGCCTATACCGCCGATCTCCTTCCTCGGAAAGATGCATGCGGATCCTCGCATGGGATTCATATCAACTTATGCTTTCTCTCCAAGACACACGACTACCGAATTTCAAAGAGGATGCCATGGGCTCGCCAACTATGTGGCCCCGATTCAACGCCAACTTTCCCTTTCAACTGCTTCGAGGCCTTCGTCATGAGATCAGATGACCACCGATTCGAGAACGAGACGAATGGAGACTTCTTGCATGAAGGCATGAGCTACTTGGCGAAAGTAAATGGCTCTCCCTCCCTTTGTTTTCCATACTTATCTTCGTACTCATATATCTGGCCGATTAAATAAAATCGAACATGCACAGCAAATGTCAGTATTCGGGCGTCTACGTCCAAGATCTCTCGAGGCTGAATCCGAAGAGGAGGCGCTGAGGAAGGAGAACTCCATCCTGAAGTCTGTCTTGGCTCGGGAAAGGACCCAACGTGAAGGCATCCTTCATACAAATGAAGGACTTCAGAAAGAGTTGGCCCAAGCCAAGGAAGATGCAAAGTCCTCCAAGGAAGAACTGAAGTCGACTAAAGCACAGCATGCAGAGATCGTCAAGATGAACGTCGACTTGGTTCAGAGGAGTGAAATAAGGATGGATAAGATCAAGGAGCTAAAGGCTGATTCTAAGCTCTTAACTAAGACGATTCATAAGCTGGAGCGGGAAGAAACTCGTCAGATGAATATACGCCAGAAGCTCGAAGAAGAAATTCAAGAACTCAAGGCTCTCCGGGACCTTGGGCCTCCTTTAATTGATGATCTTCGCAAACAAATCTGTGAAGAGTATCGGAACTCGGATGAAATTAATGGAGAAATCATGAAGATTCATACGGAAAGTTACGAGCTCTGCCGAAGTCGTGGCAAGGAGAAATTGATCAAAGCCAACATAGATCTATCCTGCTTTCGACTTCTTGATTACTGTGATCTTTGCTGAAGCGACAGCTTTTGTTTCTTTTTGGTTTTATTTAAAAAATACTTGTAAAAATTTTCTGTTATTTTCCCTTTTGTAAATGAATTAAGTATTAATGAAAAGTGATTTTCTTCCTTATGACTTCAGTGTATTTTTACTTCCTGCCAATACTTCAATATGAATTTATAGGGACAAATGTACAAAAAACCCCTTCAAGGATTTAACTTAAATTGTTAATTAACAATTAAGCATGTCATATAACAGATAAAGTGAAATTAAAGAACGAGGCATTCCGAACTCAACACTTAGAAAAAATTCAGGTAATAAAGTAAAGAGATACTCATTCGATTCATCAAGTGTGAGACAGATCTGCTTTATCGTGAGTTTGTTTACCCCAAAAGGCCTAACAACACCGAAAGAAAACATTCGCCTACCACGAAGGGCCTGACGAAGTTTAAGTGTCGATCATTGCCTACCACGAAGGGCCTGACAACGTCTTGAAGATGACACTTGCCTACCGCAAAGGGCCTGACAAGGTCTAAGTGACGACAATTGCCTACCCCGAAGGGCCTGACAATGCCAAATAGTGGCGACAATTGCCTACCCCGAAGGGCCTGACAATGCCAAATAGTAACCACCTGCCGAAGAGGCTACCATCGAATAGTCAGCAAGTCCTCCCGAACCTCCTAACACCAATGAACTGAGCAGCAACAGAGATAAAATTTGTTTGAGAGAAAAGAGGAACTTTTATTGATGATGATGTAAATATTTACAGATTTTCGATGTACTGACATTAAATCTACTGAAAGTACTTTCTAAGCCTGCCAGGGTGCCAAGTGTTTTTGATTACTGAGCCATCTAATGCCTTCAACCGATAAGTCCCCGGCTTTGAACTTCAAAGGATTTCATATATGGTCCTTCCCAATTTGGCATCAACTTTCCCAGATTCTGAGGCGTAGATGCTTCGACTTCTCTGAGGACAAAATCTCCTACTTCAAATCTGCGAAGCTTTACCCCCTTATTATAATGCTTAGCCACTCTTCGCTGATAGGCTGCCAATTTGATTAAGGCTATCTCTCTGACTTCTTCCAGCAAATCAAGATTGGTCTTCAGCCCTTCTTCATTGTAGATCTCTCGGAAATGACTAACTCGAAGACTTGGAGATCCAATTTCAACTGGGACTAAGGCATCAGTACCATAAGCCAGTCTGAAAGGTGAATCCCCCGTTGTAGTCCTTGGAGTAGTTCGATAAGCCCATAGCACACTTAGCAGCTCCTCCGGCCATCTGCCTTTAGCTTCGTCCAACCTACGCTTGATCCCATTCAACAGTGATTACATTGGTTACTTCAACTGTCTGCTTTGACCGAGGATGAGCCACCAAGTCTTTCTCGTCTTTGGATCCCCAATTACGCCAAAATGCTTCAAACTTCGACCCCACAAACTGACGTCCATTATCCGATACTATCACTTTAGGAATTCTAAAACGGAATACCACTGATTCTTTCACGAATTTCAAACACTCCTGTTCCGTTATTGACCTAAGTGGCTTTGCTTCTACCCATTTGGTCATATAGTCTATGGCAACTATAACAAAACTGACCTGACCTTTTGTTTTTGGTAGTGGACCCAGTATATCAACCCCCCAGACAGCGAAGGGTATAGGAGATAAGATCGAGTATAGCTCTTCCGGTGACTGATGAGGTATTGGACTGTTGAACTCGCACTTCTCGCACTTCTTGACGTACTCAGTTGCTTCCTTGAAGATAGTAGGCCAAGATGGTACCTCTGACGAAGCACTTTATTGGCTAATGACTTAGCGACCATATGGTCGCCACAAATGCCTTCATGCACTTCTTCTGAGGCATATTCACTTCGGATGGAGTCAAACATTTCAATAATGGAGACGGTAAGGCCCTTGGAAGAGATCCCCATCAATCGAAACAAAATTGGCACTTTTGTACTTGATTTTCTTAATGCGAGCATCCGTCCGAAGGTAAGACGCCATCGACCAAATATTCCGGTGAGTCAACCAACGGTGGTTGGTTCGGTCGATGCACATTTCCACTTCATGATGAACACTAGGATGTTGCAAAATTTCCGGTACACCGATCCTTCAAAACATTAACATCCGTAGTGGGCTAGTCAGCAAGTGCATCGAAGAATGGAATTATTGTTACGCTCGACCCCTCGAAACTCGTAGGATTGGAAATACTAAAGTCGTTCCTTGATTACGCTAAATACTTGATCATTCTCGGACCTCGAGCTTCAGATTCCCCGAGAAATGTTTAACGACTAACGAGAATCACCAAGATGACTATTCTCGCACTTCAAGACTCTTCGCTAATCGTGAACCTACCAATCTTTCGCCTCATACTCGGATTCGTTGTTAAATCGTCTTTTGGCCCGAAATCGATGGCTCGCTTTACCTTGAATCCCTCCGGACTTGTCAAGATAATCCCTGCTCCACTGATGTCCGAAGTAGAAGACCCATCTGCATACAGCGTCCATGAACTCTCCTTCTGCTGAAGAACGGCAACTGCTCTGTCAGATCCTTCAGCCTCGACCACGACTCCATCAGCTTCAGAAAATGAGCACTCAACCACAAAATCAGCCAAAGCTTGCCCTTTGATGGCGGTTCGGGGATGATATTCAATAAAGAATTGGGACAACTCCATCGTCCATGCAGCTAGTCTCCCCGATACCTCCGGTTTGCCCATAATCTTCTTCAAAGGCTGATCTGTGTATACTATTACCAATCTACCACGGAAGTATTGCTAAAGCTTTCATTAGCGGTTATTAAAGCAAAAGCAAACTTTTCAACGTTTGGGTACCTTGTTTCACATCACGAAGGACATGGCTTACATAATAAACCGGGTCTTCTTTTGACTTCTTCACGCACCAAAACCGCTCCTATTGCCAACGAAGCTAAATGCTGGTACAAAATATAGAGGCTCGGCGAGAACGGGCTTCACCAGCAAAGGCGCCGAAGATAAGTAGGACTTGATGCTCTGAAAGGCGTCTTCACACTCCGAAGTCCATTGGAACGTTTTTGCATTCTTCGGCCCTTTCAATGTGTCAAAAAACGGCAAACACCTTTCTGCTGACTTGGACATGAACCTCCGCAAAGCTGCAATCCTTCCAGTCAGATGTTGAACATCTTTAAATGACTGAGGAGTCTTCATGTTCAGGATTGCTTGAATCTTCTCTGGATTGGCTTCAATTCCTCTTCGACTGACAAGATAACCTAGAAATTTGCCAGCACCCAGACCGAAAGTGCACTTAGTGGGATTCAGCCTCAAGTTGTGATGACGAATGGTCTGAAAGCATTCCTCTCATCCACATACACCTCAATGTTCCTGCCCAACTGATATCTGAAGATATGGTTCATCATCCTTTGGTACGTGGCTCTGGCATTGATGAGGCCGAAAGTCATTTTCTTATAGGCATATACTGAACGATGCGTAATGAACGCCGTCTTTGGTATATCTTCTTTACACATGAAGATCTGATGATACCCAGAGAATGCATCCATAAAACTTAATAAAGCATACCCCGAAGTGGCATCAATGAGTTGATCGATGTGGGGCAGCGGTAGAAATCCTTCGGACAGGCCTTGTTTAGATCAGTATAATCGATGCAGACTCGCCATTTGCCATTCTGCTTCTGGACCAGCACCACATTAGCCATCCACTGCGGGTAGTCGATCTCAAAGATGAAGTCAGCTGCCAACAGTTTTGCAATCTCTTCATCTATGATCCGTTGACGCTCCGGTGCAAAGATCCTCCTCTTCTTTGTACAAGAGACCTTTTTTTTCGACGGGTTCTTTCCATCGATGCTCAAAGAATGTCCTGCTCACTCCCGGCATATCTTGAGGTTCCCATGCGAAGATGTCAACATAGCACCTTAGGAGTTCCACGAGGTTCGTCCGGAGAGGTTCCGGCAAGCCCAAACTTATTTTCACCGTTTTGTCCACCTTGCCCGGGATGAGCTCTATCTCCTCCGTTTCTCCAGCTGTCATGACCAATGGTTCGGAACTACTCTCGGTGAAGGGTTCGATCTCTATCGCCATGGTCTACTTTTGCTTCGATACCCCCACTCCCGAAGTAATAACAACATTTCTGTAACACCTTCTGGCCAGATCCAAATCTCCTTTCACCTCCCCAACCCCATGAGCCGTAGGAAATTTGATTTTGAAATGAGGTATTGATGTTACAACCTTGCAAAGCAATTAAAGTGGGCCTCCCAAAATAGCATTATAAGCGAGAATCTACATGCATGACATAAAATTTGCAAATAATTTCTACTGTTGAGGGTCGTTCCAAATATGATTTGGTAGCTCAATGGTCCCAAAACCACTTTAACCGGGATCATTCTTTGAAACCATAAAGAGGAGCCTCCGCCTCTATTTCCATCTTTCGCCCGTCCAGATTCATCCTTTGATAAGTGTGGGCATACAAGATGTCTACAAAAGACCCATTATCTACCATCATCCTTTTCATATCCACCAACCCACTCAGCGATCAAGACCAATGATCCTCGTATGGATTCGATGACTTCCGAAGGGTAATCCTCATCGAGAAAGAAGATTACCGTATTCGGATAAGGTCTATCGATCTTCGGGAAGGTACCCGCCACCACGATACGAATCAATCCAAATAACTTCGGTAGGCTTCTTTCCAAATGAGCTTGCCGTAAGTACCCCGATGATGACATCTATCACATGCCTTGCAGTCGACCCGTTCGCTGGCAACGCCACCGATTCGGTTATTGAGTCACGGACAGTACTCGATCCTGCTGTTGATTAGTTCTGGCAGCCACATACTGAACTAAAGCCCCACCTTGTACCTTTCTTTCAATGAATTCTTTTAAACTGGCACAATCGTTCGTTTCATGACCCGAAGCTTGATGGTAATCGCAATACTTGCGAGGATTCCCTTTTCCGGGCTTAATATTATCTCGTGGTGGCTCGAAGATAGGTTGATTTTTGATCTGATCCAAGATAACAGCCCTGTCTGCGTTGAGTGTCGTGTACGTCCTATTTACCCTCTGGGGTGGAGCGGACGAACGTCCTCCACCCTGCCTCCAATTGTTGTACCTCTTCGACCCGCCATCATGACGGTCTTTATTCCCTTCATTCTTCTTCTGATCTCCATCGGTTTTGTCCCGATCTGTCTCCTTAAGCCGTCTCGAAGGGCGTTTGAGGTCGCTTCGTGGCTTCCTCCATCATGCGATATAGCCTTCTGGCTTTGTCAAAAACTTCGACGAGACTTTTCGTGGTTAAACATAAGTTTTTCACCAACTTTTCCGGTTTAACCAGATCTAACCCATTCAAGCAGTCCCCACAAACATGTAGATCATTCAAATCGCCACTCACCGATCGCTTGCTTCCGGGCAGATTTCACATCTTCGGCCCAAAGACTCATTAGAGGATTGCCGAACTTGAGCCAATGAACCAGTTGGTTTTTCCCTTCTTCTGTTGCTCCCAAAGCATGAAACTTGCTACACATGTCTTCCCAGGACGAGATTGAATCTGAGGGTAAGGTCCCCATCCACTGCCGGGCATCCTTTCTAAGAGTTGTGACAAAAGTATGGCATTTAGCAGCATCGCTAAAGTCATAATAATCCATGAGTCGGTCGAACGCCTGACTATGGTCGTAAGGGTCCCCCGATCCATCATAAGTCTCGATATGGGGCAACTTCTTGGTGGGGTCAGCTTTTTCTTTGAGAATCTTCGCGGAAAAAGGGGACGCCTTCTTTTCCGGAGTGTCTTTGGTTTTCTGGACTTCGGCAAGCTGCTTCCGAAGCTCCTTCAATTCTTTAACCAGATACTCCACGCCTTCTGGTTGAGATGATGCCTCCTTCTCCGGTGACCCCTTCTTCCTATAAGCGGTATGATTCTTTCAACAGAACCTTCAACTTTAGAGGGGATTCTCTGAAGATGAGTGTCTACAGGGCGGGGTGCCCTCAGTAGACTCTCGGGAGTATGTCCTCTGGATATACTTCGCCTCTGAACCCGGGCACTATGGTGAGAATGTGCAACGACAAGGGCTTTCTTTGCATGTTCTGGAGTGCGATCCCTGGATCGACCTCTTCTTTCGCTTCGCCCCTGTCCCCTGGAATCGGCAGGGTGATAAGTCCTCTTTGATCTCTGAGGAGTAGGGCTTCGGGACCTTCTTCTTTCCCTAGCTCGGCCCAGAGACTGTCGCCCTGAACGAGCAGGTTCCTTCCCACTCCGATGCCCTTGCTCTTCGGATTGAACATAGCTGAGCTCTTCATCTCTCAATTCCGCCATCCGAGCCATCTCGCTTCGGGTATATCCCCGACGCCGCTTCACCAAGACCTCCATGGCTCTATCCGCTTCATCTCGCCATCTTAGCCAAATGGGAGGTTTTGCATCTTGGTCATCTCGGATCGAGTTCTGGCGAAGTGCCTTCTACCCGTTCCGACCATAACCGCACCCGCTTCTCCGTCGGGAATACTAGCTTACGCTTCGCTGGCTTTTCTTTTTCTACCGAGAAATCTTCAGTGACCGTTTGACGCTGTCTTGCATGAACACTTATGGTTGGTCCCAAACGATCTTTGGCGGATACTCATGATCTTGACTCACTAATGACCATCTATTTGTCCTTCAAAATAAGTGTTCTACTCTTTTCCCATGAAAACTGAATAGAATAAAACACAATCTGTGATTGAAAAGTACTCAAGACACTAGAACTCAGTCCTCTTTCTAGCGTCAATGTTAACGCCGGGATCTTTCTCCACGTCCCAATCACTAAAGACGTCCTGATCCTACACAGTAAGCACAACAAACACCACAAGCTTGACGGCCGGACCGCCGGGGGATAACTCAGGCGTGAGAGTAAGTATGTCTGTTCACGAGGTTAACTCAAGATGATGATAAAATCTAGTGTGATGAGATCGATCATTTATTATCAGTTGTGTGAATGTATATATATCAAAAACGTACCTCCTTGTGAAGACTTACTCGCCAAGAAATAATATCTTTGCCTGGATTACTGTGCCACCTACTACCATCTGGCATATCCCCCTGATCTGATGGGTTCTGCCAACTGCATGGAACTTATCCACTGCTTTTGGCCACTGTTCACACCGCCGGCCGACTATAATCCCATCCACATTAATGCATGGCAGATATCTTGGTCAACTGTCATACTATATCATCATTACAAGTCAAAGTAATAGATATTAAGTGACCCAATGGGTTAATCCAACGAATCGACCCGATCCTATAGGATTAAATAAAGTTAACACAATGACTAGGCCCAACGAGCCCCATGACTTAAATATAAAAGCCCAACGGATTAAATTAAGGGTCCTTTACACTAATATACAACAATTAAAAAGTATTTACAAAAATAAAACACAAATAACATAATTACAAAAATAACGCCAACATAATATTACGCGGATCTTTTTTCCATATACACGTCGGTTACATTCTCTCTCATCCCCAAACTGCTCCTAAAATCAAGCGAGTGGAACATAACATTCATATTTTGAAATCGGAGAAATTCAATTCTTCATGCGCGAGTGAGATCTAAGATCACAACAACTTCAAGTTCACAGCAACAACTAAGATCGGAGAAGACGAAATAGAATACAAAATCATCATCAACAACTAAGATCACAGCAATTTCAAGTTCAATTTCAGTAACATCTGAGATCGGAGAAGACGAAATAGAATACAAAATCATCATCAACTTCAAGTTCAAGAACTAAAAAACAATATCACAAAGAACTTCGATACAAATCAACTCCGAGGTATGTGAGTTTAAAGTTCAGATGCATATAGTTACCTATGGTTACTACGGTATTATTCGTATGTATATTGGTTACCTTTATTAAGTTTTTTATAATTAAAATGGTTATTACAAATTAGATATAGCGTTTGGTTGATTCATTCATATGTTTTAGATTATGGTTACTAAATAAATATAAACTGTTTCACTAACTGCTTATTTGATTAATTATAATTTTCAAACGAGTTCTATTGAATTTTTATATTAATGGTTACTCATCATAAACATTAGTTCTTGTCTTATGAATCGTTGTTAGTTCTTTTGTCTATTGTTGTTTTGGTTCTTGTATAACATTATATTGTTCAAAGGTTGTCTTGGTTCTTATCTAATGATATCTTAGTTCTTGTATTTATGATATGTTGTTCTTGTCTAATCTTGTCTTGGTTACTTTGTAACATTATATTGTCTAATGTTGTCTTCATTCTTGTATAAAGCTATGTTGGTTCTCGTCTAATGATGTTTTGGTTACTTTGTAACATTATAATATCTAATGATAAAATTTGATTCTTGTCTAATGCTTCCCGGGTTACTTATGTAACAATATATTAATTCTTGATTCATGATGATTTGATTCTTGGGTAACTTTATTGTGGTTCTTGCATATTCTTTGATCTGGTTCTTTGCTTAAAATTATAATGGTTCTTGTATAATATTCTTGAACAATCTTGAATTGGTTAATGAAAAATGATGAATTAGTTCTTGTTAATGTTGACTTTGATATATTGATTACTAACTAATTACGATTTATATTATTATATATTTGAGGTTACTCATTGACTACATTGTATTGGTTCTTGCCTAATATTGAGGTGTATCAATTATAAAATTATATGTATATATTTACCTATGGTTACTACAAATTCCTATGGTTATATATAGTTCTTGAACAATTAAATGTATATAGATACCTATGTATGAACAATTATATGTATATGTTTACCGACTAATCTTGAGTTAGTTCTTCGTTTAACATTATTTTGGTTCTTGAATAATACTTGATTTGGATACTATGTAAAAATATAATGGATACTCATTAATACTGAACTGGTTACTTTGCATTAATCTAATTATACTTATACTTAAATTTTTATATTAATGGTTATTTGTTAACTACATTGGTTATATTAATGTTTACTTGTTAACTACATTGGTTACAACAATTATTTTTTAACTGCCCACAAACCCTCTATACTGGTTGTTTTTCACTATAACAATTAAATGGATGATGTTTTTATCTTATGGTTACTAACTAAACATGTGTTGATTCTTTCGCTACATTGGATTTTGTTACTGTATAATGTTGTTATGATTACTGTGCAATATTTGATTAATTTATATTGGTTTGTTTTATTATGATGGAAACTAATTGGCTACATTGGTTACCTTTATACAACTATCATAATTTAATTGCTAAACAAATAACATTAAACTGATTGTTTCCATTGTCTTGAATTCTTTGCATAATATTACTAATTAATGTTGAATTGCTTATTGACTAATGTTGACTTTCGGTTATTATGTAACATTCTTTTTGATTACTTGACTAATCTTGACTTGTTTCTTGTGTAAAACTATAATGGTTATTATTAATCTTTGACTTGGTTACTTTGTAAAATTATAGTCTTGACTTGGTTACTAACTAATCTTTGACTTGATTCTTGGTAATGCAAACTTAATTCTTTGTAATGATTAATTGGTTCTTTGTAATATTGGTTGCTAAAACATATTAATGTACACCTTACTTATGTTTTTATATTAATGGTTACTTGTTAGCTACATTGGTTACATTCTTACAAAAGTTTGTCTTTAGTTGGTAACAAACAAATTATACTAGTTATTTTTTACTATAAAAATGCAATGTAAAATGTATTTATCTTGTGTATACTAAGTAAATATATGTTGAGTTCTTTGTCTAATTTGGATTTGGTTAGTATATAATCTTGACTTGGTTCTTGTGTAATATTATCATGGTTCTTGCATTATATTCTTGTTTTATATAGTGATTATTTTATATTGATGGTTCTTGATTAACTACATTGGTAGGTACCTTCATACATTTGTTAGTCTTTAATTTGTAACAAAGTCATTACTGATTATTTTGGTTGTAAAATGAATGTAAAAATATTTTTATAATCTTGACTACTAATTACATATATCTTGGTTATTGTATAATATGTATTTAGATCTTTGTAAGGTGTTTATTTGGTTACTTTATCTTTGTTATTCAGTTTTATAATTGTTTCTTTTATATTGGTGGTTTCTCATTGAATACATTGGTTACCTTCATACAACTGCTAATCTAATTATATATATTGGTTGTTGTATACTATTTAATTGGTTACAATATAATGTTTATTTGGTTGCAGTGACAATTTGACAATTTCTGTCAAGTTTGGAGTGTCGAATTTTGGCGTTTTCAGATCCTAATTTCATTGGAAATGGGTCAACGATTAAAAGTCACTAGCTTTTCTGGTGAACTGCAGGGTTTTTTGGTCGAATTCCATCATTTAGGCCTTCAAAATTGCATGTAAAAATTTGGTTTATTTTCTGGTTACTAAAATTATGTAATTTGGTTACTGTCTAATATTGATTTGGTTACTTTACAATGTTTATTCAGTTGTTAGACAATGGCTATTGACAGTAACCAATACAACAAATTTAATTGTTTACGGGAATATATAATTGTTTCTTGCTAAGTATTATTAACCACATGGTTGGTAACATTTTTGATGGTGTACAGTAATCAAAATTGATGTTGATTAATATTTTAATTTTTGATTCCATTATGAGTTATCAATATAAAGTAAACATATACATTGAACAATTGGTAAGCTCGTTACGAAATATTTTTATATAAATTTGGTTATCCATCTAAAATAAAATGGTTACCTCTATATTTATATTTAGTTACCAATGGCGTAGACCATTTCCAAATAACTTTTATAACTATGTAATTTAAAAGTATCCATCATTAAATAAATGGGAACCTCACATGTACATTAAGCACTTGATAATCTGGTTACGATATAAGTTTTTAATTATTTGATTACTTAACAAAAACTAAAATGGTTACCCTTATAATAACTCCTCACACATTGATTGTCTGATAATAGTAGTCAAACACAATTAAATAACGATAAAAACAAATATAATAAATAAGTAACCAAATAGTTACATAACAATAACCATAATATGTTTTAATGGTAACCAAAACATAAAACAACTCACAGTATCCAAAGATCCTCAGTAATGAATGTGATATTGTTTGTTTAGAAACCCAATTATACTATGACATGTACATTTCACAATTGATATATGTCACGAAACAAGATTGTAACTCTCAAGTTACTATCAAAACAATAGTTAGTTACCTTTATATACATATTTGGTTACCAATCAATTGTACATCTCAAATAATGTATCCAACACAACTTAAAAGATACAATAAATAATAACTAAAATACCTCATTGATTGTACAATAATAGTAGTCAAAAACCATTAAATAACAAGAAAACAAATATAATAAATAAGTAACCAAATAGTTACATAACAAGAACCATAATATGTTTTAATGGTAACCAAAACATAAAACAACACAATATCCAAAGATCATGTAATGAAGGTGATATTGTTTGTTTAAGAACCCAATTATACTATGACATATACACTTCACATTTGATATATGTCACGAAACAAGCTTGTAACTTTCTGTGGTTACTTATCAAAATAATAGTTGGTTACCTTTATATACATATTTGGTTACTAACTCGTATACATCTCAAACAATGTAAGAAACACAACTTAAAAGAAACAATAAATAATAACTAAAATACCTCATTGATTGTACAATAATAGTAGTCAAAAACCATTAAATAACAAAGAACTATAATGTAACATAATAAAACAAGAACCACATAATTATATGATAAGAACCAAAACAAGTTTTAATGGTAACCAAAAAAGAAATATCATGTAATAAAACTCGATTCGAGCGATCCATGTATACTAAACAATTATATATTAACCGTAATAAAAAATAAAAGTAACCAAAATCCCACATCGAGGGCACAATAATAATAATAGCAAATCATAAGATAACAATAACAAAACATAATAAAGAAGTAACCAAATAGTTATATGAAAGTAACTGTAACAAGTTTTAATAATGATAACCAAAAGCAAAACAACTCAGATATCCAACCCGGTTTACATAAACTCCAATAAACATTACAGACTCACAAACATTACAGACTCACAAATCATAACAAATTGTTATGAATATCCAACAAAATCAAAGAAATGCGAAATAGGGAAAATTTAAGCCTTGAACTCCCAAAATTATATTTGTACAAATTCGGATGGGGAAGAGTTGCCCGGATGTCTTCGCCATCTTTGACAATATCGCAAGTTTAAACTGCCAATTTGGTATCGAACGAATGTCGCCAGAGATTTAAAGACTCATAGTATGACAATATCACTTCAACCATGTACATATCGCATGGTAGGTTCCAAAAGGAGGCGGTTCCATCGTCTGAAGAAGTAGATTCAGTCAGAAGAAGAAGATTTTAGAGAGAGAAATACCAGAACAAAGGATATGGGAGTTGGGAGAAAAAGAAGGAAGAAGAAGAAGAAGATTTCACGCGTTTAAAAGAAACCACCAGATTTGCCATATCAGCCCATTAATACTAATCCCTTAAATTAAGGAATCCTAATTGCACTATTATTGTAAATAAATATGGAAAAGTGTAATATTTTTGTAATTATTTTATAGGTGTATGATTTTTGTAATTATTTCTAAAAAAGTACTAATATATGTAATTCTTCCTTAAATTAATAAGTGAGCCCAATTTAACCGGCCCAAATAAGAGAAATATCATGACCCAACAACATCTATAACGACATAAAAATATCAAAAAATTACGTAAAATATCAATTTTTTAATTTTATTTGTACTTATACTGTTACTTGAGGGGCGAAGGCGACACAACACACTAGTTATGAGATGCTAAAATTTAGCTGTCCTGTAACTTGTCAAAATGATCCAAATCCAAATAAAAAAGGACATTTGCAATGCTGATACTGGCAAGGAAATAGACCAACCTGACCGCAATTTGCCAGCCCCCCATCAACCGTCTTCATTCCATTGCTCCTCCTCATGTCTCTCTCTGCGCATCAAAATTAATCACGTACGAATCCACTCTCTTCTCCATTAACAAACACCAACATTTTCTTCCCCAAAGCCCAAACATCTCTTTCTCTCTCTACATTTAAATTAAATTTAAAACCAGAGTGAGGGAGTGTGCGTGCGTTTTGATCATATGACGTAAGAAGCGATGCAACCGTGCAACAGGCTACCCAGTAGCGGACAAAACAGCCCCTCTCCGCCGCATTCTCCCCGCCGCTCGCCCAGGCCCCGCCACGGCCGTTCCAAAAACACCCGCTTCACTTCCGCCGGACAGCATGGGACAACCCTAGCTCAGCGCCTCGCTCGGAACGTACTTTCCGTCTTACTCCGGAGACAGGGAATTTTCCTCTTCGCCCCTCTTCTATACATTTCCGGCATGCTTTTCTACTTGGGAACCATGTCGTTCGACGTCGTTCCTTTCATCAATCATCCTGCTGCGCCGGGTTCAGTGTACCGGAGTCCCCAGCTTTACGCTAAGCTCCGCCTTGAGATGGATGCTCACAATTCCACGGCCGATTCGGTTAGAGATCATTTACCAATGTTTTCCTGTTTCTATCTTGGTTTGATTTGATTATGTGATCCAAATTAGAAAATTTTCATTTTTATACTATTTTATATGCTTAGGATTGAAAGGGACTTTTACATAACGCGGCAGTTGATTTGACATTTTAATCATTTCTCTTTCATTCTTTATTTTTAAAAAAACAAACAGTGACTCATATTTTTTGTTTTAATTTACTAGTGATTGATTTTGGATTAGTAGCGTGATTCTGTTTTGATGATAAAGAAACTAATTTTATGACATATCTATGATAACCTGTGTACATCAGAATCCATAAATGGTAATAGTACTATTGGGTGTTCTTTTTCCAACACTAAATCTCAGACAAAAGTTAGTACTCAAATAACAAAATCTTGTATTCCAAGAAAAAATCGTGTGTACATGAAAATTGGAGATAAGTAATTTATAACGGAGTAAAAATATAAATAGATAAAATTATAAAATACTCGTATCTAAATTTTATGTTATCATGTCCTCATAGAAGACCTCTATTCCAAAATAGTTTTAATAGTCTGAAAGTGAATCCATAGGTAAATGTGAAAGTAAAAACGCAACAAAACTAAAATATAAAAACAAATTGAATAAGAAAATAATAAAATAAAAATTTAAACTTAAAGAATAGAAAATATTGGAGAGAATAAAATTAAAACACATTCATATGTAAAAGGGAGGGAAAAGAGAAACAAAAAGCACAACTTTCCTCCACTCACTCCTGACACAGGCCATATCCTCAATTGTAATTTGATTCTTCAAATCTCTTTGTACAACTTTTTTCCAAGTAATTTTAGTCCTACCCTCTCACCCTTTTTATATCTTCCTTGACTCCTCTTCCTACCGGTGTATCTGTAGGTCAAATATGGATACTACCAAACCATCTCAACCATGTTCCCTCATCTTCTCCTCATTCGGTGGCACGCGAACATTCTATTGATTAAGTTATGAAAAAAAAATTAATGTCTAAATATGTTAAATGCAAACCCCTATAAGAAGCAAACAAGGAAAGTAGGACTGTCATTTTAAGACTGGGCTAACTATCTAAGTCTCTAAGCAATCTTGTTTTTGAATGTACTATCTTTCTTACAACTACAAGTATCATAAAGATGCTGATTTGATATTCTTTTGGTGGTATCTTAATAACTTTACCAAACTATGGTGCAATGTGATGAACTTCAAAACTGTTATTGTAACTTGTAGGTGATTTGTTATCTTAAACAAAAATTGTGTATTATTTAGGTTGTGGCTTGCATATAATCTTGACTGTATGCTGAAGTTTCAAATATAATTCATGATCTTCATGTTTATTTTGAGTTGATGTAGGAATATATAGGATCTCAAATTCTTGATTATTTATTTATTTTTTTCTCTACTGCTATATATTTTTGACACAAGACATTAAATTTACAATAGATATCAACTATATGGAAGCATTCTTACAAAGGTGGTGAGTGGAGGCCATGCACAAACAAATCTTCTGGAGGTATGAGCCCATACCATCATCAAACCAAACCTAGGAAGCTCATTGTGATGTTTTCTGTTCTTTATCTTTAATTCTAATTGTTCATTCTTTTTTCCTTTGCATATTGCAACTTAGGAAGCTCATTATGGCCGTGTGTGTGTGTGTCTTTTTCCTTGTATTTTCTACTTTAAAAAAAAATCTACCGAGCACGAAGTAAAATTTGATTTTTGTTCCTTTTCCTTTTGTTTCTTAGTAATTGCAGCCTATCTGCAAAGTTGGATAAGTTATTATGCCTAGTATGAATTTTTTTCATGCCATAACATTCAACTATGATTATTGCTACTACTATATTTATTTTTAGATCTATTCTGATACCCAAATTTTCCATATGGGAAGTTTTAATGTTTGCATTTTTTTGGTTTGCTTGATTTCTCTCCTATCCATGATTCATTGACTAACACATGAGTCATGACTTGACCTTAGACCTGCAAATGTATTGTCATTGACTTTGTGTGATTGAAAGTGTATCAATGAGTAGGAGCTAGATGCATTGTGCCAGTGGCTGCTTGTCCATATTTTTTAGCAAGCAAACTTGTTTTTACAAATTCAGATTTGTACTGTAAAATTGAAAAGTATGGTTTGTTGCTGTAGTATTGCTAGAGGTGAATTAATGTTACAAAAGCTTACTACTGATTCAAAAGATTCCCATTTTAGACTTTTCTACTTTCCTGGTATGAATTATATGATCTGAGAAGTTTATATCATTTTTCCACCTATAGACACAGTTACCATTGAATTTTTGTTTTTCACATTATTCTTACATGTTGAAATCAGAATGTTCATTTGAGAGAACCAATCGTAAGGCTTGTAGTTCTTGATCTATCTTCATTTATGATAATTGCAAATATTGTATTCAAGGCGTTGCTGTTCTTCATTGTTTTGGTAGCTTTCTGTTTCCTATCATAGAAATTTTAGAAATATTTGGTATATACTTTCTGTGAGGTTCTTATTTCCAGCAACCGTGTAGGCTTTTGTATAGTGAAGGTGCATGTATTTTACTAGCCTAGCTCTTGAAAGCAGAGTAAAAAAAGAAGAGAATTTGATAAATTAAATTCTAATTAATAACATTACTCCCTTTTTAGTCTTAATTCTTGTTGAGAAAAGTTAGAACATTGCTTTTGGCTTATAGGGTCACCACTTTCACTACATATACTATCAATAGCAGCCTCATGTTCAAGGGCTGCATCCCCACCATAAATTTCTAAATTTCTGTAGACTTGTAGAGGTTAGCTTAATACCATAACTACCAAACTCGCAGTAGTTAGTTCCACGGTAATAATTACTACCTGCAGCTCCACCATGAACGGCGGTTTGGCGGCCACCACGACCACTAGTAGAACAGCCCATGTTGATGCATTGCTGCCAAGCTGTTTATCGTGGTTGCTCCTTTACCACCCCATTTATTTTTTTGGCAATAAAGTTTACCCGACCAAACTCTTGTTTTTTCTGGTAATTATATTCTATATTTGATTATAACAAAACATTTTTTGCCTAGTTATGTTGTATATTTAGTTCAAGCCTTTAATTTCTTTCCTTCAACATATATAAATAAAACATGAATCTACATTCTATGTTGTAGTATATATCTGCCACTCATGGTTATATTTGCATATGTAGGTCTGTTTATATGTGTGCGTTTTCACTTCTTAACAATGTCGTAGTTGGATTTCATTAACATGTTGATTAAGGCTGTCTATCACTGTAGGATTACCTGAGTCAAATGGGTACATTTATGTTGAGGCTAATGGTGGCTTGAATCAGCAGAGGACATCGGTAGTTTTTGTGCTTCTGACATGTTTAATCTCTTACTTTGGCTAAAACTTTTGTATAAACTGCTTTACTCATTTGCTTTCCTGCACGGTTGCTGTCTATGTTATGTAGATATGCAATGCGGTTGCTGTGGCCGGGTATCTTAATGCAACACTTCTCATTCCCAGTTTTCATTATCATAGCATTTGGAGAGACTCTAGGTTTGTAACATGTTTGTACTTGTTCCTGTTTTACTTTTTATATTGTAGAACTAGGTTGCATGATGGTGCAGTAGTTTGATTAAAGCAGATGTACTGATATGTAACTTCCAATATGAAACAAATTTTGAAAAATTGCATATCCATTTATACGCCTACTTTAGCTGCCGACAGAATGTTATCTCGTATTTGATGCTCTTATACTAATTTTATTAAAATTTATTATGGTGGCAATTATTAATGACCACATTATGTATCTTTAGTATGCAAATATATTTTTGTGTATATCCTAAAACTTGCCTGGATTGAGTTAATGGGTTATCATGAAGGTTCATAGCTTAGGTCTGTGACCTCCATTGCACTTTGGAGGGGCTCATCTAAGGTGGTTTTCCCATGTGGTGGCACCAACATCATAATATATTTGTGGCTATTCATATATAGAATTTCTGATGAGGTCAGTGACACGGTTAAAGTTTTGGTTGTGCTATGTAACCATTCTGATAAAAGAATTATCACTAGTGGATGTAACTTTGGATTTTGTGTCATATAGAAACATGTTTACTATGTACGTAATGTATATATTTGTTCTAGACTATATCACAAGTGCTTCTTCAAATGATTGGAAATATTCAGTTTGATATGGAGAAGAAAAAAATTAATGTTGGATAATTACCTACTCCCCTTTTTATCTAAAATAATTACATACCTCCCTTGTGTAATGACGCGGATCGGAATCAAGGCTCTATTCACTGTCCAAGAGTACCCATTTGGGTCATCTTGGCCCACCATAGGCCCACTTTAGGCCCACCTAGAAAAGTCATGACAAGTTATTAGTACTCTTGATGGTGCCTTACGTACAGACCAATCTGACCCACATATTACGATATGGGACTCAGATGGTTAAATCAAGGACAACAAGTTTTGTGCTAAAAAAATCCTCTAGGGAAAGTCAATTGGGATAGTTACACAATTAGGACATAATTGATATATTCAAAATTTGTTTGTCCTTGCATAGCCTTTTCATTAATTTTTAAGCTTTGGACCTTGCTTATATGGGATATTAGTAGAGGATATGATAAGAGCTAACCTTCAGAAATTTGTTACAAAGTGGCTGCTCTCAGATGTGAACTCACATTTACCGCATTCTCACGTGACAGCTCAAATTTTCTGTCACTGCTCCAAGAAGCAGACCTTGTAATATGCCAAATAATAGGAGCTCTAAATAATTTTGGAATTGACTTGTTATGATGCCTTATAATTCTTGTGTGGAAAATCTTATTTCTTTTTCAAGGGAATGCATGTGAGACTAATCAATGGTGTAAATTTCATTAAGTGAAACCCTTGTTTCTTTAAAGGAATTTATTTTCTCCTTTACTTTGTACTGAAGGTATTTCACTTTGGACATTGTTAAATTACTAGTATTTTCGTATCTGTCCAGTTTACTTATCTTGTAATAGCAAAAGTAATACAAGTATTGCTCAGCCAAAAAAAGATAAAAAAGAGCGAGGGCTCTCTTTAACTACTACGATGAATCTGAAGTGTTTCACACTGTTTTTTATGCACAGCGAATTCAAAGACATTTATGATGAAGATTTTTTCCTTAATTCTTTGGAAAATGATGTACGGGTGATCGACAAGATTCCTGGGTACTTAATGGAGCGGTTTGATCAAAACATTACCAATATACTCAATTTCAAAATAAAAGCGTGGGCACCCATTCAATACTACAAGGATACAGTTCTTCCCACATTACTTGAAGAAAAGTAAGTTAATATTCATTTTCTTTTCTTCCCACACTCTTTCAATCCCCATCCCTCCAATTTAAAGTTTCTTAACATTTACATGTACTCTCGATAAATATGTGGATATTTTTTGTTAGCAGATTCTTTGTTTTCACATGTTCTTTTTGTTGGTGGTACTCCCATGGATATGTTTCCGAGTTTGCCTTAAATGCAACCACTTAATTACAGCTGGATCTACTGAAATCTAAATATCTTGAGAGAAAAAGGACAGTACATACTGTATTGATCTTGATTATATCATAAGAAAGTAGGCATTTTATATTCTTCGAGGCAGACATGTATGAAAGATATTATTTCTTCTAAGGCTAAGATGTTTATTCGAAGTACAAGTTAATGAACTCAATGTTGCTCTATGGTTAAACATTCAAATATAACTGAAGTGAGAAAAACAAAATACTGCTATTCTCTTATTGGGTATGAGCTTGGTAGATTTCATAAGCTCTCGACAGCATGCGATGTTTTGTTCTACCTGTTTTTTCAAATTATTGGGCTCAATTGTCTCCAACTTGCCTTCTACCTGCAGAAATGATATTGGATGTGGATAAATATATGCTTATTAGAGAATTCATTCAGTTGTGGAGCCATATATATTTCCATGTTAAAAAAAGGGGAATGTTAGGGGTCACAAAAGTGTTTCAAATGATGTGGTATTAAATATTTTAATGATAATTTATGGCATTGCCAACCATAAGAGATTTACCTAGCAATTTCAATGATAAAACATTATTTGAAACACTTTTAAAACCAAATATTTTAGACCCTTAGCATTACCCTTTAAAAAAAGGCACTTAAAGGTTTAAACTCAGAAGCTTTTAGAAGTTTACATGTTTTTTGGTGGAATAAATTGTTGCAAAGGAAAATTAAGGCTGCATTGTTTTTGGAGGACCTATAACCTTATTTAGGGTAGCGTATACTACTATAATCTCTCTTTATCTAATTAACTTTCAAAATATCTTTTTATGTAGATCACATGCCTTATTGTGAATGTTCTAATTTGTCTTAGTTTACTGGGTTCATTGTCATTTGAACTAAAATGTCTGGATAGTTATATCTAATCCTTTAGACCTCTCATTCGTTTAATCCCTATTATTTTCATTGCAAAAATGGTTCGTGGCGGCTAATGGCTAGTAGTTCGCATTATCATGCCGTATTCGAAACTTTTTCACCCTTTCTTGCATTTTTATTGGATTCATCTCTTTGGCTGCAAAGTTGGATGGGTTAATTTTTCTAATTTGAAGTAATCCTTACAAATTGTTAATTCAGGGTTATAAGGATTTCTCCTTTTGCAAATCGTTTGTCATTTGATGCTCCTCTTGAGGTTCAGCGACTTAGATGCTTGGCAAATTATGAAGCTTTACGGTTTTCTAGTCCCATATTAACTCTGGGTGAATCTTTGGTTGCAAGAATGAAAGAACACAGCGCAAAAAATAATGGCAAGTACATTTCTGTGCATCTTCGCTTTGAGGAGGTTGGTTTATATGAGTAGGAATTTATTCTAAACGTTTTCCTTATTTGATCACCACCAGCAGTGGGATTGTCGTTAGAATCTTGTAGCAAGCATTTATAATCTTCTTGCACAGGATATGGTTGCTTTCTCTTGTTGTGTATATGACGGTGGAAGGAAAGCAGAGGAAGATATGAAGGCTGCAAGGGAGAGAGGTTGGAGGGGAAAATTTATGAGGGCTGGTCGAGTTATTCGTCCGGGAGCAAACAGGATAAATGGCAAGTGTCCACTAACACCTTTAGAGGTACTTGTTGCAGACAGCATTTATTTCTCTACAAAATTGGCATAAAGGTTATGTGCCTCAAATGACTACATCTTTTTAGTTTCAAAATTTTGGGTTTTATTTCTGGCTGCTATGACAAGTCTTTGCCATTATATAGATGCTCAATAGAATGTGGTTTGTTGCAGCCTTGCCTTTTACAGTTTTACTTGTAACACATGTTCCACAATCAGAGATATAATAGGAGTTCGATGGACAAGTATATTATTAGATATGTGAGTAACTAGGTTTACATTTCTTGTGTGTCATCAGGTAGGTTTGATGCTTAGAGGAATGGGATTTGATAAGAGTACATCTATATATTTAGCATCTGGAGTTATATACAACTCAGAGAGTAATATGAGTCCACTATTAGAAATGTTTCCCCTCTTACAAACAAAAGAGACACTGGCATCTGATGAAGAACTAGCTCCATTTAAGGTATATGAATTTTCTTTTAGTTTTACGTCCTTTTGGGCTATATATTAACGAACATGCTTTGACTCAAATATATTGCTTCTAGAACTTCTCTTCCAGGATGGCTGCGATAGACTACACTGTGTGTCTTCATAGTGAAGTTTTTGTGACAACTCAAGGTGGAAACTTCCCCCAATTCCTGATAGGCCACAGGAGATATTTGTTTGGTGGACACTCGAAGACGATCAGGCCTGACAAGCGCAAGTTAGTGGTGTTGTTTGACGATCCCAATATTGGGTATGCATTCATCTCTTAACTATTGTATACCTTTATCCAGTGACATTTTCTGGGTTAAGATCACCGAGTTTCCTACAGTTGAACCCTAAAAGTGAAGGGTCCGTTTGGTAACTGTTTCTACTTGTATTTTTTTTGAAATCCGAAGCATAAAATAGTGTTTGGAAACTGTTTCTGCTTTGAAAAAAGTGAAAGCAAAATCCACTTGGACACCAAAAAAGTGAAAACACAAAAAGTTGCTTCTTCAATTTTAGCAACACAACACAAGGAAGCATTCTAACTTTAATGAGGTCCATGCATCGAACCTTGTTAATAACAAAATTTTAAACTCTACCTCTTTATAAAAATAAATAAAACTAACATTGAAATAAAATTATCAAACATTGTTGTCTATTAGCTTACATTAGAAGTTTATCCAGATACTCTGCTAACAAATAACTGAGCTCTGGGGAAGACAATCTTATCTCCGTATATGTCCCATTCCGAAAAGCTTTATCTGTATATAAGAATTTTATTTCATGGAATCTAGGCTTGGTTATATTGTAAACCATAGAAGGAATGGTTCAAGTGTGTTATTTACATTTAAGACTATTTGACACGTACACATAACATATTCCTGTATTCTCTTTAGAGGAATCGATCTGCTTTTGAAGTCATATTAAGTATCGTATGCTTTATAGTTTCATCATATACCATTTATGTCTTTGCTTTCAGGTGGAAAAGTTTGAAGCAGCAATTGCTGAATATGCTAGCTCATAGTGATTTAAAAGGAGTCGAACTCAAAAGACCAAATGACTCCCTATATTCATTCCCATGCCCACATTGTATGTGCCGTGTGAATAGAACAGAAGATTCAAGGCCAACAACATCAGTGACATAATGCTTATGTTCATATAATAATATCGTGTGCACATCTGGACTGGCGGTTGACCTTTCGTCTTTCCATCCACGAAGGGTCGATCAAACTTGGATCATTATTTTTTAGGGGAAATGCATGTACATGATGCCAGAAAGAGAACTCAAAGGCTATCTGTTGCAAGGGGTGGTGGAAATCAAATTACGTACATGGTCACATGTTGTGGAACAAGCTGCGAGATGACACGTTACGTTAGTTTACTACAAATTCCCTAAGTTTTAATGTGTATTTTTTAGGGTAAAGAGATTGATTTGTACGTATAAACACTAAAACAGGATGAACTAACTGTATGTACTATGTATGTATACATTCACCAAATATCAGGGTAATGATTCTTTTCATAACTTGGTAGCAAGCAAGCAAGCTCTCATTTTGGTTAATGTCACTTTTTGTTAGAATAATTAATGTTCGAGTGACTGAGATATATGTTTCTTACAGAATAGGAGTGAATTTCATCAGAAAACTACGCAAAAAAAAGGATAAATACTGATTTTGAATTGTCCAAGATTATAATTATTAATCGAAAGAAATGACTAGATTTGATATTTTGAATTTATAAATTAATTTGTGAATCAAAAGATTAAAATCCACAAAAATAGTATTGCCTGTAGTATTTATTTCATCCAACATTTAATAAACTAATATTCATTAAAAATTATAGTATTTTTGAGGCGTATTTTATTATTAAATTTATTGATTTAATTTAATAATAATGATATTTCTTTAATACTACATTTGTATTATTATTATCGAAAGAAGAAATAAAACTCGAAATCTAGATTCTGAATATTAAATTTTCCCAAAATAAAAAGTCATTACCGAACCGCGAAACTATTCGTTTTGCATAGCGATAGAATAAAAACAACCATCAACTCTTGAATTCTCGTCCTCATCCTCAACCTCAAATCAAGCATCAAATTACAAGAAAGAATGGGGATTGATGGAAATCTCAGTTCAGACCAACTCAACTTCTTCAACTCTCAGGGTAATAATTCTTTTCCTTCCTTAAAACCCTAATTGTTCTCTCTCTTCACTATAAAGATGATGTTGGATACTTGAATTTTGTAAGAAACAGGGTATCTGGTGATCGATTCCTTTTCAAGTTCGGAAGATATAGAGTCGATGAGGAAGAGAATGGACCAATTGCTTGATGATTTTGATTGCTCATCCACCGCCTCCATCTTCTCTACCAAGAACCAGGTTCATTTATCATACACTACAAATTTTATTATTTTTTGTCTATTTAAGTCTTATATCCATCCTTGAATTGACTAATACCCGGTTGATATTTATGCTAAAAAGGAGTACCTTTTTCTTTGGGTGTCTTTTCCAGCAACGTACTAGTGATGATTACTTCTATGAGAGTGCTGAAAAAGTTTCGTTTTTCTTTGAAGGTACTTATTAACTTTTGACTCTGTTCCGAAAAACTGAAACTTTCATCTTTTTATCCATTTTTGTTTTGGTAGATGGGGTTTGTGACAAGCCTTTAACCTTTGCTTGATTTATAGTTTATACTCCCATGTTCTGATGAAGCTGTGCTTTGAAAATATATTAAAGTGTTATGATTTCAGTTTCATGTTTGCTGGTAGCTACTAATATTACCAGAAAAAGAACTTTTTATCAATTCTTTTGGTTACTTTTTTAAAGAGATATTACTCCAATATCCTAGCCAAACAGTGTCTCTGCTTTTGTTGATAAGTATATCCTTAATTCAGGTATTTTGCATTTTGATGAATGTGAGCTTGTGAATTGTGCTGATTTTTTTTGTTTTTGGGCAGAAAAAGCTTTTGACGAGGATGGTAACTTAAAGCAACCAAAACAATTATCCATTAACAAAGTTGGTCATGGTATGCGGAGAATACATATTATATTCTTTTACTTAACAAAGAAAAAAAAAGTGTCGGTGTAGTTTTGCTTGGATCTTATTGGCTGTATCCTCAGGTGTTGAGTTTAATGATCACTTTGTAGTTGTTTTCAGTGGTTGAAATCTATTCTCTTGGATTTCTGATTGTGCTATTGTGCTACACGGCTTCTTGTGTGGTATGTTTTGCAGCGTTACATGAGATTGACCTGGAGTTTAAAAAGTTCTCTAGCTCAAAGAAAATGTCGAGCTTACTGTTCTCATTTGGTTACAAGAGGCCAGTTATCATTCAGTCGATGTATATATTTAAGGTACTTATTCTTTAGATGCAAAATATATAGAATACCTTGATCACCCTGACACTGCATTAATGAAAGTTTGATATATACCAAAAATGTGCCCATCAAGGATGGTTATTGTTGGTGAATATAACATAAAGAATAGGACTATTCACTTCCAGAGGGTGCACATTCAAGAAATGCTATTTCTTTCTTTTTTGGGTTGTGAATCCACATAAGTGTTCACCTACCATGTTCTTGCCTGAGCATGAATTTCTTAATTATAATTGTCCATTTCTTTTATACGCTACTGGATCTTTGTATGAGATAATCTGAAGAATTTCTTTTTCAGCAACCAGGCATCGGGGGTGAAGTAGTGCCACACCAGGATAATTCGTTTCTTATTACTGAACCAGCAACTTGCACGGGGCTGTGGCTAGCCTTGGAAGATGCTACTATTACAAATGGTTGCCTCTGGGCTATTCCTGGATCTCATAAAGGTACTGGCTACTAGTATTTATTTATTTCTATAATGGACCTGGCCTGTCCGAGTCCAAATGTAGGCATAATTGATCTTCTTGTTTTTTGTTGTTCTTAGATGGCCTTGTTAGAAGATTCATTAGAGATGAGAACGGTGTCCATTTTGATCGGCCTTCCTCAGCCTACAACCAAAAAGATTTCGTGCCCATTGAAGTGAAAGCTGGCACCTTGGTGGTCATTCATGGTGATCTTATTCACCAGAGGTTGTTTACTTGTAGATATTAGCAATAATTAATAGCTTCAAGTGTCTTTTTTTTAGATTTTGTTTTCTTTGACATTTGGTTTACTTTGCCGTCAGTTTTGAAAATCAGTCCTCAAAGTCAAGGCACGCTTACAGCTTGCATGTGGTGGATACTGATGGGTGCAAATGGGCGCAGGAAAATTGGTAGATATATGAGAGATGTTCCATTTTTTAATTTCGTTCTTGTTACTGTGTTTCATTTCCAGCTTATGTATTCTCAGGACACTGGCTGTGTTTTATTTTCTTAGTATATAAATATACGTACACACACACACCATCACGGCATTCCTACTTTGAATTAAGAGGATCAAAATAATTTACAAGAGCCAAGATATCAGATGTGTATGTTTTTATTTATTATTATTATTATTGTTGTTGTTATTATTATTATTATATATGATATCTTTTATAAATGTTGGAACATATTAGAGGTCCTAATTTTCTCGATAATTCTTTAGGATTTTTTTTTCTTCAGAAAATTATCATTTTTTGAAGTAGTTATATCTATAATCTATCCACCTATTTCTTTCTTCGTTAGTTATTTATGGCTACTTATATGAAGTAATATAATGCTAGACGTTTCTGTGCAATTTTTGGAAGGGTTATATCAGTCTCATTTCTCTGATTCTCTCGCTAGAACTTCCTTACTATTTGTGTATATGAGCATGAATATGCTCGGCCTGGTACAACTGACTGATTGACTGACTGGTAATAAATATGGTTAATTTGTGTATTTTAATTGCAGTTCTATGCTTCTTGCAGGAGTTTCTGTAATATCCTTATTTGAGACATTTGACTATTGTTTATGATAAATATTTTTTCAGGATTAGAAGAAAAGTTGATCCAGAACCACTCTATGCTTCTTGATTAAACCCGACATTCCAACATTCAGAGGATTTGCTGGCATGTGTATTGAAAGAAAAATTAGTTACCCTCGGTTGCATCCTTTGTAGTTGTGTGTATAATGGCTTCTCTTCTTTTAACAAATAAAGAGGCACAATAGTCTGGTTGATTCAGCATGATCCTTTATAACATTTTTCGTTGCAGTTTTAGCTTCTTTAGATTCCTATTTTAATCATGGTTTGTTTGAAATTATTGTCAGAAATTTGCTGCTTTTTGGGCCTAGCCTACTATATAAGCTTATGTAAGATGTATATTTCCCGACATAAATTGTGGCTCTGCCCTGTTACTTTACAAATAATGTTTATGCTGGAGTGCTATATTTCATCAGCAGTATTTTGGTATGAAGTTCAAACTTTACAAATAATGTTTATGCTGGAGTGACAATGTCATTTTATACTACTATACATCACAAGATATTTTTTCCGTGGGAACAAAAAAATTAACTGGGGCGCTTTTTATACGAGGGGAGTATTTTTATCTGAAAATATAATAGTTGTATAAGTAGAGGGGAAATTATATATATATATATATATATATTTAACAAGTCACGTATGTGACTGTATGTGAGCGGTTTTATGTGATAGTAACCATAGTACTTGGATGGAATTGTCCAGCTATGCGCTGGCAGGATGGGGTACATGTACTTTTGTTGTTTGGCCGGTATCTGTTCAACCATTTTTCTTTTGTCTATTTGGGACAAGACATAATAGGCAGTGAAGGACAAAACCAACTTACTCCTTTTGGCCTAAATAAAGCTATTCATTTCCGAGACTAAATTTTTACCCCTCCTACAGCTCTTCCCTTAAGATTCTGCCTCTGTTAATCTCTTTTCTCTCTCTCGTGTTGCATGCACTAGACATGCATTGATGAACAAAACTTGAAGAAAAAATTCAGTAATATGCAAAGACGGTCTTCCACCCTCTGCGTCTCACTCGTTATGTTACTGTTGTTATAGGCAAGTCTGTAATTATGGCTTGTATCCTTTGTCACTAATGTTACGGGCATTTGAAGGCATTTCATCCACCATTACCCTTTATCAAAAATAGTAATACTAGAGGTTTAAACTTGTCTTAAATACACATGTTATCATTACAGTATCACAAACAGATCCCCAATGCAATGAGATCGAAGTCGCATTTCGTAGCTTTATTCCTGATTGATAAAACATAATAAACAACCCTAATGGCTAATGCATACGCCTGAAAAGTTAATATAGTAAAGATCAAACATCAAACTCTCTCACATCTATTTCCCTTCCACCTAACAATCATTGCCCATCTTAACTCTTCACTCTCATTGTAATCTTTTTCCAATCAACATATATAACTACTTGCTAATCAACTTCTATTTCTTCATTTCTTTAGGGGAAGGAACTCAAAAAATTGGATTGGAGTAAACTTGTTACTTTTGGTTTTAATGGGTACTGAATCATTTGTTGACACTTTTGGAATGATAATCCGACGATCATCATTCCAAAGCGGGAAGAGCTCTAGTGTTTGATATTCTCCTTCATCCTCAGGGGTCATGGCATTTTCTCTGTTCGATGTCAATATATTAAGATTCTGAGCCTTTGTTGTGGGAGGGATTGAAGAAAACTCCATTTGTGGCTTTGCAATTATGCTGCAGCTGGTGCTACTTTTCTGTTGTAATTCTCTCCCTTCAAATTGAATGATGTCATTGTTTCATTTTCTGCCACTACTGCTGTAGGTATAATTGATAATGACTCCTAAATGATACATCAAAATAAACAGTGTAAGTGTACACAAATTCCAAGAATTCTAACCTTTTCATTACAACATCCCCAACAAGAAAGAATTGAGTGCAGCTTTTCAGCCTCTACTTTTGTTTTTTTTTTCCCATCATCCCAAAATATTTTCTAGCTCTTTTCATATACTATTAATATAATTTTTTTGTTAACCAAGTTGAAAAAAGAGAGAAGATACATCTGAAAGTGTACTGAAGTTTGAAGGGGTCACTGGCCAGTTCTTTTTCTGTCCAACTTCAAAACATGTCCTGCTGAACCCTGTTAGACCTATACAAAAACAAAATAACTCAGCTCAATACAACAAAACAGAAAGCAACAAATTTTCATATTAACCTCTCTCTCAATGGATTGAGTAGTTTGGCACCTGGTATTTTTCTTTTAAAGCTTTCAGTATTAACACGGAGTCGTTGTTCTTTTGTTAGAGGCGAAGAATTTAGTTGTTGTTGGCGACGACGTTTCTGCCTTTCTCTGGCTTTGTGGTTCTGAAACCAGTAGAACACATTCTTGCCTTCGATCCTACCAAACCAACCAAGCTTTAGAGCTATTTGTTGGATTTCGTTGGTTGAGGGTGTTCGCGTTCCACTTTGATAAATTTCCTCTAGTGCATGTAACTGCTCTGGAGTTCGACTCCACCGTGAACTTGTTGCCATTCCAACTTCTTCTATTTTGATGATATGTTACCACATTAAGGAGTTGTTGATAATGGAGAGAATATATACTAGCAGTAAATACTAATATTGAATAAGAGGGCTCAAGTTTCAGGCGTACTGTTAAATGAATCAATCGGACTCATTGCCATCACCATAACCCACGCTCCGTATTGGTGGCTATATTTTTGTGCGAGTGTATGATGAGTAATATTTGTGTGGACGAGGAATTAATTAAGGATGATACTACTACTTTAATACCTGAAATAAGAATAATTTTGTTAAAAAATTGATGCATTACTTGCTATAGCTTTCTTACTACTACTACTACTACTACTACTACTACTACTACTACTACTACTACTACAGCACAGTACGGATGCAAGGATTAGTACTCCCATATGGCTACTTTATATACTGATCCAACTATATATATATATATATGTGTGTGTGTGTGTGTGTGTGTTTATGTGTATACTGTATACATATATGTAATGCTCTATAATAAGTAGGTTAGTGTAGTGGTTCCTCGTATCCCAAGGTTGAAGTGAGGCCGAGTTTCAAGAGACGTAAATTGAAGAAGGGAGTGAAGTATTTAGATGGCAGTGAAGGGGAAGGAGGAGTAAAGTCTTTTGGTTTGAAGAAAAATCAGTGAGCAACTAGGCTTGCCACGCTACGTATATATAGTATAAATACATTATATGTGTGTGTGTGTGTGTGTGTGTGTGTGTGTAGATATAGATAGATAGGTAGATATAGATTCTTAGAATTTGAGAGAGAGGCAGCAAGGACAAAGTAAAACAGAGGAGGGGGTTAAAAAGGAAGCGTGAAATTCTGGTGAGATGTTGAAAGAAGGGGACTAAAAGCGAGTAAGAATGATGAGAAGAGTAGTGTCACCACACACACACACACACACACTATCAGCTATTCAGCTTTTAACATAAAAGTTGCAGTACTGCTTTCCTGTTTTCCATTTATTGTTGTGTTCAGGCCCCTGTCTCGTGCCTCGCCTTTTCTTCTCATTCCAAATTGCCTCCCCCTCTTATATTATTTATACGTGTGGAAAGGAGAATATATGTATAATGTTTTTTGTTGATCTCAACCACTCTCAGTAATATCTCAATTGGCCATACGTACTACTCCCTTAGTATAGGATTCAAGGTCATCCAACACTCTTTTTTATTATACTATTACTGTCTACACTGCGTAAAGTAATTATTGTTGAATTATTTCTTCATGTTCATCATTATTATTATTTTAATTTCTTGTCCAATATAGTGGGAACACTCTGTCCTTTCCTTCAATTAGCCCGTCTCCTGTTCAATCTCTCATTAAACTAATGTACTGTCCCTCACTTATTACAGATTTCAGTTGCTTCCTAAGGTAGCAAGCTGTATGTCTGTCTATACAATATACATACAAAATTAATACACTACTACTACACTTGGAATAGGTCCCCTCGCCCCACCAAGCCAAAGGCCCAAAGACCACCTTTCTTCATAGGTATTTTTCTTTTTTCAGAGTAAAAAAATTCCAAAGGAATTATTTATGGAAAGGAAAGACTCCAAAAGATAAAACTCCCAATCAGGCCGTCAAGTCAAATCACCAAGGAATGTCATTAAATTCTTTTACCTGCTTCTTAGCTTTCAATTTCCCTTAAAAAAAATATTTGTTCCAACTACCTGCGCAGCAAATTAGTAAGCCAAAAATGAAAGAACTGTTCTTAAAACTGAGATATTTTTCTTTCTTCCAAAATCATTTCTCATTTAGAAATAAGGCAACAGATTGCCAGTGTTTTACAGCAGTTCAATCATAAATAATTACTCCATTTGAAGTTTGAACTAAATAAATTTCTGGTAAACTTGATCAGTTAACCATTGAAAGGCAATAGGTCATGCTAAATCTGGAAGATCAATGAGATGTTAATTCCACATGAAAGACAGCAGACTTTTCGACAAATTGGGTAGTATGGGTTTGACATTACTCTAGAAGCTTATTACACGTGCCAACACCAATAGCTGCAGCAAGATGCCAACCAGCATGAAGGAATGGAGTTTGTGGGAAAGCATCATCAGCAATGAAAAGCGCACCACCTAGTAATGATGATATCTTATGCACATTGTGTGCCATCTTGAGGCCTGGATCTTTGAGGGCTCTTTTCGCAAACACAACCTGAAAGGAAATTCACATTTAAATTTAGTATATAGCACCATGAACCACAAATAAGTTACAGCCTGACAAATTTGCCAAACTGTAGTTTTCATCAAAACTAGAAGCTTAATAAATAGAAAATTACAACTGGTGTCAAATAGATAGATGACATGGATAGATTTAAGTGTGCCTAGTGAAATGAAGATCAATTTTCAGGCTTTTGTTGGTCTGAAGTAATCAAAAGAAAATCATGTTTCAATTATCATACTCTTTGCAATGATTATATTACAGCAAGCCAGCTAAATTTATAGGAAGCGAGTCCCCCCACACCCAAACTCGCCTTGACATATTACAACATGCAAAACCTAAGTTACATGGGCCTGGAAGGAGTGTCCGGTCGGACATGGGATATTTGAAGAGTCAAACATGAGTACTTCTTAGTTTTGCCAACTTTTTACAGTATAATGAAGTGTCCAACCCATATACCCTTTGTCCGACTTTCGAACACGGGTACTTCAGGACAATGTGAAGAGTCCATGTAACATAGTACAAGACTGAAATTGAATTCAGTACAGCACAAGCCTGCAGCAGACTGGGAATAGCATTGACACGCGGGACAAAATTGTTGTTATTATTGTGGTTATGTAGCAGGAATCAATTGATTCAGGTTGGATTGAGCAACAATAAGAAAATGAACCCATAATAACGTTGGCAATAATTGAATTTGAACTGATTTTTTTTAAAAAAAAATTCCAATTAGGGGATAAATCTTCAATTGCAAACAATCTTTTATGAAATGATTAAGCAGAGCAGATGGATAACTACCACATGAACTCCGTTTCCAAAGAGCATATATAGTAGTGGTTTGCCCACCAGAAGCACGAGAAAATGCACACACTAACTGAATAGATGTAGAAACAGTGTACCCACTTCTGTGCTACCATTGAGCGCCTCCAGATGCACTTGCACTCCCAAAATGATGATAACAAACCCCATGGATGAAATAATTCCACATTGTGTTACAGAATATCTCTTAAGGAATTTGGAGAATGGACAAATCTAGGAGTTCCAAGTAAAATTCTTCTCATATTATCATTGTTAAAGACATAAATGCAAATCAATTATAATAGAAACAATAAATCAGGTACATTCAACTTCAATTCACTCTACCTCCATCATCCCAGTGTGAACAGCTGAAACCATCAGAGGCTGGATTGGTAAAATCAAAGCAGATGCTGCCATCAACAACTTTGGGTTTTCATCCCGGAGTGCCATCGACAAACACTGCAAAAGAATTTCAGTTAGCTTACCTAGGAAAGAAACTATCAAAGTGTAAACAGGTGCCACAGTTTATTTCAATATCTACAAAGGAAACCCTGTGACACTAATTAAGTAACAAGGGAACTATCACAACAGCCAATACAATGAACTGTTCACCTTACTTTATCTTTTGAGTACCACATTCATACACAGAAAAGCCTTGTCCATAATAATGGAGTTACAAAACTTGACTAATAGCTCAACTAATTTTTACTATATCTGTACTGGTTATCTCAAGCTGGTTTTAAACTATATCTATTAAAAAGCTGTCCCTAGTATACCACGTTCCATATAAACGTATTTCAAACCAACTAAGTGATCCGAATAAACCTACCCCTACCGTATTTCGTACCACAAAAGTGATGTTATCTGTTCCTATTTATGTTCAACTTACTGTACCGAAACACTATCCAGGTAACAATGATCACTGCACACATTCTGTATCATTGACGTGTTCCCACCCTACTTCATAAAAATTTACATTGTTATGGAATCCATATAACAACACTCGTAAATTAATTTTTAAAGCCCATGCAACCATAGCTGAGGCATAGGAATATAAGTACTGCTTTTCTTAATATTGAGTTTTATGAGGTTCTGTGATGAATTTACTCATCAAATATTCACACCCATGGACATATGTAATAATGCATTATATCCCTAATTTAACTTCTAAGTTGCAAATGGATTATATCTTACCACCGTAGCCGTAGCTATCATTGTATAGTCGGCCCATCTCAGGTATTTCTTCAATCTGCCTCTTGAAGCATGATACAAACTTGAGGCGACTCCTACTCCAATTAATGAATGAGCGTAGAGCTTACAGTTCAAATTCTTTCTGCATCATAGCAAACTAAGTGTGAAGGCATAATGACATTCAATTATATTAGTGGATATCAGGCAATTACATTATAAGTCATACCTTGGGGTCTGGATTCCAAGAGCGACAAAAGGAAGTGATGTAAGCACATTAGCAATCGTTTCTGCAAGATTCCTATCACCTGAAAGCAATGGTGAAGCAATTCTTAGCGACCATGTAGAGTTTTTATAAGAGAGAAATATGTGCCACTCACATTTAGCATATAAACTAAGGCCACATTTGTCTGCAAGGATTTTTGATGGGATTGGACTATTTTGTCTTTTAATGAAATTAATTCTATGTTTGGTACTAAATTTGCAATATAGACTATTAGTCCTAGAATAACATAACACCTCAAAAGGCGTACTACTAAATACCACCTCCCCATAGGATTATATAGTCCTAATGACCTAAAGATTAAAAGATTTAGGACAAAAATACACTTATTTTAGCTATCCCGTGTATAATCCCACTCTAAACAAACATATAACTATCTTTTAAAAGATAAAATAGTACCTATGATTGTTAATACTAGGACTTTAATCCATGGGATTGTAATCCTTTAAAAATAATCATAGAAAACAAACTTGGTTTTAAAAAGTTACTCAATACTATTTACATTACCATGCAGACAACACCTGATGGGCCTCAGACATGAAGGCCTTTGCTGCCATACTCTCCTGCATAAACATGTAAAGCAAATTTTACTTAGAGTAAGCACACAACTCAGATTGATAAAAGTGCATAAACTCTTATGTTGCAATTGTCAATTCTAGTAATGAGCAAATTCTGAACTTAAATTGGAATTTTAGAAAAGACGAAATTAACTTAAAAAGTTTGAAACT
The DNA here is from genome assembly GCA_020205605.1 of Panax ginseng. Classification (NCBI taxonomy): domain Eukaryota; kingdom Viridiplantae; phylum Streptophyta; class Magnoliopsida; order Apiales; family Araliaceae; genus Panax; species Panax ginseng. The sequence goes on from CM035127.1 coordinate 6,835,137, forward strand.
TACTGTATGAGTAGACAAATTACAATATCATATACATGTATATCTACATATATATAATTCTTATTTCTACAAGGAAATATGCTAGTTCCACAAGATTCCTCTCATATTAATAGTAGGTAAGTTCCACACTCATGTGAGAGGACCTTGTGGAAATAGTCCTCCCAAAACATATATATATATATATATATATATATATATTACATATGCACATACAAATATCATATGATACATATAATTAACAGACAAGAATTTCTTCACTCACTGCACTATCAATAGCTGACTGGCTCCAACAGCTGAACTTTCACGTCTTGACTGATGGAAGTCCCCATGCTGACTTATCTCTTCAAATGCAAATGGTGAATGAGGCACTATATGAACTCCATGCACACCCTCTAGAGCTCTACTCGTGTTCAAAGCACTCTGGGGACTCATAAGCTAAATGGCAATCAGTAGAACTAGACTGATTGCCAGCAGGATCATGTGGGTCTCCGAACGGAGATGGGTGAATGCAGCAAGAAATCCTGCTTAAGCAACAGCATATCATAAGTATTTATTTAAATCGATCAACAAACAAGTATGGTTTATACACTGCTCTAGGGTAAATATCACATGGTATCGGTGGAGTATGGCCCATCTCCCCATATTTTCTTCAATATTCTTGGGCAAGTTCTTAAATTAAATAAAGAAAGAATGAATAGCTTGGCAACTTCAGGGCAAATTCTCTCTCTGTACCAAAATTAGAGATACATATTCCTTTTTTGTTTGTTCTAAAATAAGAGATACATTTACATAAAATTCCATAATACTACCGAAATTGCCCTTTTCTATATAGAAGTGTAGCGCGATTTCATTCACCTTCCGGTGGAAGCGAATCTCCCCCGTAAATTAGAACTTTAGGATTTGGAGAAAGGAGAAGATGGATAGATATTTAACCTTTTCGGTAGGACTGTCACCCAAGAGACGTATCAATAATGGAGTTATAATCCTATGTGGGATCAGCTGTGCGAGAGGTGAACTCTGAATATTGCCTGGTGCCTTACTAATGTTTAGCTGCGTGTATTTTATCTCACTTATGGGGGAGAATTTAGGAAATTACAATATGTTAGTTTAACAATTTAGTCGTTTGTGTTATTCAGTATTTTAAGTTTTGAGTTTTTTAAGGGTAAAGCTGGAAGTGAAAAATAGTCTATAAAAACATTCATTTTTGAAATGTATTTCTAATTTTGGAACGGAGAGAGTATTACATGGTCTGGTGGAGTCTATTTTTCTTCAATGTTCTTGGGAAAATTCTTGAATTAAATAAAGAAAGAACGAATAACATGTCAGTTCCCAACTTGTCCAAATAGTTCTCCTTTATCTTTCAGAAAATTGGTCCATAATATGTATTCACATTAACTTAACCATAAATGCAAATTGCAATCCTAATCTAAAACCGAAGTTAACTTAAACAACAAATACAACTTCAAGAACTATCTAAAGAAGCTAGTACTGACAAATCAATCAATGTTTGTATCCAAGTACGATTAAAAGAAAATTCAGACCGAGAATGTGACTCGGGTGTTTTCCAATTTAGAATTAGTAAGATGATTAATTTTTCATTTTAAGGTAAAAAAAAAAAGAAAAAGAAAAAAAATGTTGTGCACATGTTTTTCTATAAATTAAACACCCCTGGAAGATAAATTGACAATGAACCGGATCATACACCATGATGCTTGGATAATGGTTGTTTGGCCAGGGAATTCATGATAATGCAGTTACTTGAAACTATCAAGCCAAACTATTAGTCAATTTCGCAAACCCAGATTCAGACCACATATTTCTGGCATCACTCATACAATTCTAAACAAACCGACTTTATTATCGTTGATCACAACACTTCAAAATTCTTTGACAAACCTTACCAGGATCACAAATTATCAGTACACCCGATTCCGGTTAGAATTAAATAATGAACAGTTAACAACAGATTCGTCAGTTCATTTTCAATTTACAAGCAAAAAGTAAAAGCAACATAATAAAAATGAAAAATTCAGCTGAATTATTATTGGCATGGATCACTAAGAAATCAGGTTCTGCAGATTTAGGAAGAGGGAGACAAACCTGGCAATGTGGTTGAGCAAAGGGGGAAGGGCAGAACAACAAGTAGTGAATTGGGAAGAATTTATGGGTGGGGGAGTTCAAATAGCGAAGAGCCGCCAGCGTGTAGAAAGAAAATCAGTGTATAAGACAATTTTAGGAGAGAGAAGAGAAACAGGACACGGCGAATCTCTGTACGCATATTCTGTTCTGTGTACAGTACACTGGTGAATGTGCTTGAATCGGATCCCTTTATTCTTGTGCGTCGACTAACAAAATGGGTTATTGGGCCAAGTAGCTAAGTCCCACTCCTGTCCAAAAGGTCAACCTTTTTGAGCCCATTCAACCCTTGGTCGGCAGAGCGGCAGTTTAGCTAGACAAAATTTTCTTTTATTGGGGCAATAGGGTAAAATATATTACAAATATTTTTTTATTTTTTTATATAGCACCAAAAAAATTGGAACAAGTGAATTATTTTGGTCTTGTTCAATTAAAATGAAGAAATGATTTTTTTCCAAGGACAAAGTTCAGTGAATTATATTATAGTGATAATAACAATTTCTAATGCATTTTCTTTAAACAAATAATTGTTTTGATAAATATGGTAATTATTCTTTTTTAAATGGTATTAAAATAGATTTTAAACATATTGCAAAAATCATCCAACATAACACACACCCGTAGTACATGATTATGGATGGTAAAAAAAACAAGAATTGGGTTTTAGGCGAGTCTTATTTGATTTGGATTCAATTGAAAAGATTAAAATAAAATAAATCATTTCACAATATAATCTAACTAAATCTAATTAACATTTTCCCCTGGTTGGTGGTACTCGATAGAAGCCTTAGAATTTTGGATAGACATTTACCATTTCATTCTAGGGTTAGGAGGAGAAGCTTCTTCATGTAAAGTCTTTTTAATTTTTTTAACTTAGGAATAACTCAAGCATATAAATTTGCACAATAAATAGAGATTTTTACCACTATATTATCTTTGGTCTACGAATGTTAATTGTTACAAGTTGTGTGAGCTACATATAATATTGTGGAGTCAATATAATTGACTCCATTGGAAAAAATAATTGTTTTATAATATAAAGATAAATTTTATAATTTTTCTACTATACGGGTCAAATTAAAAATTTATAACTTTAATTTGTCAATCAAATTTTAACCACATATGACTCATATCTTCTCTATATATGTATATCTCTCTATAATATTTTAAACTAAATACTCCCTCCGTCCCATAGTTATAGGCTGATTTTCCATTTTGAGATGTCCCAATATATAGGCTACTTACTATTTATAAAATTTAGTTGGTTTATTGTTTTACTTTTATGCTCTTATAATAAATATTCAACCATTACTCTTTTTTTGAAAAACAACATTCAATGTCATTATTTTTATCACCACATTTAATGTTGTTGTATTCTTTTTGGTTAAAGTTTATGGATTTTAATGGTCAGTACACGTCAATCAATGAAGTTGAGAGTTCCAGTGTGATAAGTAAGGAGTAATTAACTTATTCATTAATTCCATATTAAGTGGTATATGTGGAAAATTTATGTTAAAAATTGTCACTTAACTGATTTTCTTAAACTATGTGCCAAAAGAAACCAGCCTATAACTATAGGACGGAAGAAGTAATAATTTATTTTATATTATTTTTAAAAATAATTAATGAATTAATTACTTATGAATAATTATAATTAAAAAAATCTATTATGAGTCAATATAGTGTATATATACCATATATTATTACTTACTATTATATTGTCATTGTAATATATATAGTTTAATAATAATTTTAATCTTAATAAAAATTATTTTTGACTTCGCCGCTGGTTGGGTGTACATGTGTAGTTAGTTAGCTGGGTGTGGTGTGAAGAAACGCCATCCACGATTTAAAAGTTGAATTTATATCTACATCCATCCCCGTAGACAACGGCTATTAATACTCCACAGCCCGGCCCACATTCCCCCAGCTTGCGCCAAGCACAATATTTACTACTCCACTATAGTACACAAATAGTATTACTATTATATACTAGTAGTAGTATTTAACAGATGCATAAAAGCCAATATGAGTATTAATTATGTATATGTTTACCAAAACATTGGTGTGTTTAGATACAGAAAAAAAGGTCCAGACTTCCAAGATCCATAAGACATACACTTGCATACTAGTATAAGAACTGAAATTCCATAAATCAGGGTCAAGATCATGTGACTATACCCATAACATAAGGAGCACAGAATTCTCTCTCTCTCTCTCTTCTTTGTTAATTCCTCCTCATAGCTAGCTTCCCTCTCTAATTACTCTCTCTGTCACAAGGGGCCAGGTTTTACGATACATAATATTTGCATGCTTAGCCAATATATCAAGTGTAAACTCACAGAATCTTAGTTGCAGCATAGCATGGTCTTCTTCTTAAATGCTCTAAATTAGAGTGCTTTACCTAGCTACAAGATTATCATATCTAACTACAAGAGTTAGTACTGCTGCTGCATGAGCAATGACAGTCTCTACTCAAGGACAAAAAATATCAACAATAAGAAGCACAAGGAATACAAGACATGATTTTGCTACAGCTAGAAGAAGAATTTCTATTTTCTACTTCTGCCTCGTCTTAATTTTCATTCAGTTATGTTCATCTTCGGCCAACCACGAGCACTCTGCTCCCTCCAGTTGGTCTCAGGCTCGGAAAACCCCCTTTTTCAGCACCGTATCATTTCACGCAGCTTCAAGTCCATCTCCGTTAGCTGCCACAGATTCCGACGATAAGAGAATCATTCACACAGGTCCAAACCCTCTACACAATTAGATAAATATACATATTGAGTTTAGTTTTGCAACTCTTAATTCTAATAGCTAGTTTTAGAGGTAGAATTCAAGTAATTAAGAATGACTGTGCTAGTTCTTTCTGTTATCAGTCAGCCTTCCTTTCTTCTCTTTCCTCGTCTGAGATATATAGAATTAATGGTAGCAAAACTTTAGCTTTTTCAGTCCAGGAATTTAATGAGGTAATATATGGGCAATAAAGCAAGGCTAGCTAGAACTATTGTTAATGCTCCTATTTCTTCTCCTTCTGTACCTTCTGTTAAAACTTACTGTATATATTTGTATTGAAGATTGAACTGGTGTACGTAGTTACTGTTCTTAATTATTCATCTACAACTATTGCGACCCTTTTTAGTTCTTATCTTTTCTTACATAAATTGACAAGTTGGGCACCCCTACCTACCAATTTAAAGACACTATGGTCCTTACCAACTACACTGTCAAACCTGTAACTGGTGCAGCAGCATTGAGGGACAATTCTGAGTTTTCACTATCTGTTTCTTATTCGGGCGGGCCTTGTGCATGCCAATATAAAAAAACTAAGGGGGAGCCAAGTTCTTGTTTTTTTTTTTTTATCTCCTGTCTGCTGACTGTAAAAAGTTTTACCAGGTCTCAATGCCCAAAAAGGCAAAGCAGAATGAAGGTAAATATAGTAAACTTATTGATAGACAATGTAAAAGCATGCAAGTTATGTATCCAGTTTAGCCTTTTTGCTGATAGATACCCAAAGGTATGTTGATTATTGGGTCATTATCAAGTTAATTTGATGTTTTGTATTAGTGGATACTGTTACACAATTAGCATTCATTTTGCCTAAACATACACATTGTTTTGATGCATGTATACCTTGATTAATTGTATATATATTCACAAAAATTAGCACTGAGAACAATAATTTTCCAGATACAATTTAAAATGCACTGATGTGGTGGTTGGTTTCGTGTTAAATGCAAAATTTCAAAACTCTCTTTTTGAAAAATTTTAAACCCTGCTTTTTAATTAATTCCCCACTGAAAACATATAGTACGAAATTAAGCTAAACAGAAAATAACTGAAGCATCACATCTCAGAATTTGAGATTAAAGCATCACTCAGTGAAATTTCACCAGTGTGGTGTGGATAATTTTAGAAAAATTTACTGCTACAAACTTTTAGGAAAATTATTTTATGCCTCTTTCTCAATTTTAAATATACTCTGTATTCATAGAAGTCCTCTCAGGCTCTCATCATCTGTTATACCCCCTCCATCCCTTAATATAAGCGGTTTTAGAGAATATAAGTTGTTTAAGAATTTCAAGTAAGCATTAATTGTTTAGTTTTTAAATATTAATCCAAATATTAAATATAACTTTAGTTCTCTCACTATTTTTTACCTAATAAATAACACTTTCTTTTTTCAATACAAGAACAAGATATTAATATATTTAATGTTATACAATTATTTTCTTAATACATGCGCACACAACTCTAAAACAACTTAATTGATTTAAATGCTTCCATTTTGTTTAAGGAGGGGATGCCAGCCAACACGCATTCTCAAGGTTAGGAGTTAGGACACTGCCAACTCCAACATGCATTAATTACATGGAGTAATTATTTCGAGTATGAAGTTACGACGAGTAGTGTGCTAATTTATGCTATCCACACTTAGTGTTGATGATGTTTTAAGGAAAATGTTGAGATTGATGAAGAACAGTAGAAGTACAAAATAAATGTTTAGTGAACTCTCTTTTATGGTAATTTATTTTAAAATTATGATAAAAGGATAATTTTAAAATGACTAAAACTAAGAGGACTGATATTTGATATTCATAAAAAAAAAAACTAAATTTGGATAGTGATAGTCAACCAACAAAGCGTTGCAATTTGGCAGAAAATTTTGTAGACTAAAAAGTTTGGGGTGGATGTGACTAAAAATTAAAAAGGGCCGGCTAAAGTAGTTTTCTAGTTTACTAGGTAAGATTGAGAAATATATAATACTATTATCCCATAATATATATATATATATATATATAGTTTATATCTTTAACATTTTATATATTTGTGTATATTCGGAATACAATATATATTATCGACACTATTTTTGTTAATGACTCACATTAATTTTCTCGGATAATATAGTACGTACGCATTTATTGTACGAATGTCACCTTTTTGCCTAACAAGGCCATGCATGTTCTCAAGGTGAGATCTAGAAAGATAAGCTAACAGAGACCCATCTTGGAACGAGATTTTTTCAACCAGAGCCTTAAAATATTCTTAAAATGGTTGTGAAAAACAAGTTTTGAATGGTTCAAAAGATTCTTGGAGGGAGAGAGATGGTCTCTAAACTGTGAAGGATAGTGTTAACGTCAGAATTTTTTCTTCACGGCGTTTGATCACGTAAGACGTCACGATCCTCGCGATAAGAATACAATCCAACACTTAAAAGCTTGACGGCTAGGACCGTCGGGGATAGCTCCGGCGTGAAAGTCAATCTGAAGTGATCACAGGTTAACAATGGAGGAATAAATATCTAGTGACTTGAGAGCGATAATTTATGAGTTACCTTTCACCGTAAGGTCATCCTTGCTTTATATCCCCAAAGTCCCATTTTTCCTCAGATGTCTGGTTGACTTTTCGGACCATGACTTTTTTCAAATTTACTAAGCCCTGTCCAATCCTCATTAAATCTGATGCGAGAGATGGCGAAAGTTCTATCCCGAATCTACACCTCACAAAGTTCCGAAGCCCAAGTGGAACCATACTCATCTAATAATTCTACCTAATCGCATCCGGACCAATAGAGAAGAATAATCATAACCGCAGGAGGAGGAGCCCATTAAGTCTCGGCCCAATAAGGAAAAGGATCATGGCCCAACATTGCTTCCCCAGGTCTTTTATTAAACAGAGGTTTAATGAAAGAGTATAAATGAAATCGATCGAGAATAAAAGGAATTATAATGAGATCAACAAAGGCCCAAGATACAACTTACACAGAGGCCCAAAAGAAGCCCACTCCTAAGTAACAATGAAGACTAAAACCTTACGCTACTTTTTTTAACTTCACAATCATTTGTTGGCATTAAATGAGCCACCTCAACCTTGTGAAAAGTTGAAGAGAACTCTAGTATAAAAGTCGCTTTCTCCCAAATTTGACAGTTTACCGACTCAATTCGAAATTCGGATATTCCTTACTCCTCTTCTTCTCCAAATTTCTCTCTGACTAATTAATTAACAATGGCTTCTCGAATCTAATCAAAATTCTCCACTTCAAGATATATTTCACTACCATTGTTTCTTCCTAATCCGAGCTCTGTGCAAAAAAGAGGCTTCAATTCAAATCCCAAATCTGTTGATACTCACAATCGTAATCAACCACTAAAAACTATTCCCAATCCTTCGTAATTCTTCAAAAGTGAAGAATACTTCCTCATGCCAACACTCCTTCCACCGTCATTTTGAGAATGAGTTGGGTAACCTTCGAACCCATTATCGATTCGGGACACCCATACGTGTAAGGGGCTCCACTCCCCCTAATCATACGAATATACCAATGACAGAAGGTTTTGGACCGCCGTCTGGATGACCCTTTCTCGAGAGGGAGTTCGCTTAGTATCCATGCCTTTGTCATCATTCTACTAGGGTTAAATGAGGCGTGGGATTCACCCACAATCTTAGAACTCCTCCTATATCCGCATCCTGACATCTTTCGCCTTTTGCCACGAACAAGGGATTCCACCTGCTGAAAACTTCTTCTTCACCCTGCTCATAGCTGGTAAATCTTGAGAACGAGGCTTCGAGATGCTGAACAAATAATCTTCCCAACCTAATGCCAGGTTCGAGAGGCGAGCATTAATGGACACTCCTTCGAACAACCAAGGATGACATAAAGAGTGGTTTTTTGTCAAAGGACCCGAAGTCTCCTCCATACCTAACTGGATCACTTCCGATCGTATCTCTGCAAACTTCAGAAGTATTTCAACGGAACGAGTGAGAGAAATGGCGAGCCTTCTAGAGAAGATTCACATTAAGGAAGGGAGCTTCGAACTTTTGAGTAAACAAACATGATTGTAAAACCATAACTGTAAGTCTCGAACCCACTCTATTGTTTAAATCCTAATTTCCATCAGTAGTTCTCGCAAACAATTGTTCTTCATCTGTTGCAGTGTCTCTGATCAAACCAACGTCAATCGAATCAAGGGATCTGAGGCAATTTCTCTGCGGTACATCTTCGCCAACCTCTACTGAGATGTACCAATGAAGAGCTTCAAGCCACCGAATCAACTCCTATTGAAGGGACAAGCCAACCTCGGCCAAGAAAGCAAAGTCGGCCAAAAACCCAAACACACCCCCACATGAAAATCACACCGAAAGTGCCTCCTCGATATGCCTTCGACGAATCGGACCCGAATCTTTCAGCGTCGAAAGAGAAAAACCAAGCAAATTCTCCCTCAGAAGGACCACAAGTACCTCTAACGAAACCGATCCTCCGCCAACCTCCCCGGTTGAAATCGTTGTTTCGACGAAGAGTCAGAAGAACAAGTGATACGATCACCCAAACTTGCTCGAAAAAGACAACCAACCTCCTGACTTTGGGCAGAAGAGAACTTCCCATTTGAGCTCTACAACTCCTTCGTCCATAATCTGACAACCACCAGGTTCAAAGAATAGCTCTATCATGGACACGATCACCGAGGGATTGAAGTACCAAGCTAGAGTAAGCAACTTATCCATTTACATCTCGGCCCATTAATTTTGAATGATAGACTAACACGATCATCCGCGAAAGAAGCATCGTCTTGGATGCCTCACTTAAATACCAAGAAGTAAGGCAAGAGAAAAATGCTCAAGAGAGAATACCTAACAGAAAGTCTGCTTTGACGAAAGATAGAGGTAGTCTCAAAGTTACTTTTCACAATAATGAATGCCTTCAGGAAGACCTTGCCCAAACCAAAGAAGATTTGAAAACGTCCCGGGCCACTCACCAAGTCATCACTGATATAAATATTGATCTGTCATGCTAAAGGATCAAAGCATCTGGTACATCGTCAGAAGCTCGAAGAAGAGCTCAAAGAGCTTTGGGCCCTTAAGAATTTGAGTCTGCCACTGACCGAAGACTTTCGTAGGGATATCCAGGCAGAATACCGAAAATCCGCCGAGCTGAACAATAATATCGTCCATATGTATGCGAAAGGATATGAAATCTGCCGGAGTAAAGGCAAGAAAAAGCTCGGGCCAAGGTAGATCCATCTCTTCTAGACTCTTTAGATGGTGACGATGACAAGGAAGAAGCCTGAAGATGACCTCTCCTTATCTCTAGCTGTAGAACTTTCTGTGAAAATTCTAACTTTATGTAAACAGTTAATATTTAATGAAATATCAACTTCATGCCTTATTACTTCTGTATGAACATTTCTTGTCAATAATTCAGTATCAATTAATCTGTATGAACTTAACTTAGAACATGAATTATATAAGGTGTATAACAGTTAATTTATGAAATGAAGTGAACTGAATTTAATAGATAGAATTTAATGAATAGTATTGAATGAACTGAACTCAACACTTGAACAAAATAAAGTAATGTATACTTATCGTTTCCGAGGTGTGAGATCGGTCATGTGTGAAGTGAATTCGGTTGATCCTCCTTGTACCATCAAGATCTTGCTCACCACTTGGGGTAGAACAAGTATATAAGGACCAAGATATAAGGACCTTTGTCTACCACTCGTGGTCTGACAAAGTCTAAGAATGACACTTGCCTACCACGAAGGGCCTGACAAAGTCAAAAGATGACATTCGCCTACCACGAAAGGCTGACGAAGTCAAAAGGATCACTGTAAGAAGAGGTTACCATCGAATGGTCACGGAGGATGGGGTCCGACAAAGTCTAAGAATGACACTTGCCTACCACGAAGGGCCTGACAAAGTCAAAAGATGACATTCGCCTACCACGAAAGGCCTGACGAAGTCAAAAGGATCACCTGCCGAAGAGGCTACCATCGAATGGTCAACGGGAGGCGGGGTCTGACAAAGTCTAAGAATGACACTTGCCTACCACGAAGGGCCTAACAAAGTCAAAAGATGACATTCGCCTACCACGAAAGGCCTGACGAAGTCAAAAGGATCACCTGCCGAAGAGGCTACCATCGAATGGTCAGCGAGTCCTCTCGAACCTCCTATCAAAACCAAGTGACGACAATTGCCCACCCTGAAGGGCCTGACAATGCCAAAGTGACGACAATTGCCTACCCCGAAGGGCCTGACAATGCCAAAGTGACCACCTGCCGAAGAGGCTACCATCGAATGGTCGGCGATTCCTCCCGAACCTCCTAACTCAGGGTGGCATTTCTTTGTACTGTCGAGAATATGGATGAGCTACTGGAGTTCCTTATGAATGTTTTAAACTTGATCCCATAAGTTTTGGCGTTTGTTAACTCGATCCTAAGCAATGAACCCGATCTGACTACCCCAGACAGCAAGAGGTATAGGAGATAAAATCGAAATATAGCCTTTTGGTGGCTGATGTGGGATCGAACCATTTGGCTGACAAATATCCACATGAACCCTCCAAACAACATTTGCAGCTTCGGACGAGTACCCGAAATTCCTCAATAGTGGGAGATGGGTCCAAAGTAGAATACCCGAACTCTTTCTGTGCTGAATCCCCAGTTCTTTCAAGAATATCGTTCCCGGAAGTGCTTTGTAGGTCAACAACTTGGGCCAAATAATTGTCACGAATATCTTTGTGAACTTCCCGAAGAACACACCCTGCTTCGAATGGAACCAAATGTTTAAGTAATGATGACGAAAAAGGTCCTTCGATAAAGATTCTCATCAATGAGAACAAAATGGACACTCTTGTACTTGGTCTTCTTTGCCAGCATCTGATCCAGAAGAAATGGCGCCATCCGTCAATCAAAGTTATAAGCATCTGTAGTGGCCGACCGATAATGCATCGGCGGTGGAATTGTTATTGTGATCGACTCCTTAATAGCCTGCTATACTGATGTCCGAAATAGAATATCCATCTGTATGCAATGTCCACGAGCTCTCTGCTTATCTTTGAAATCATCTTAACGGCTTTATCGGACTCTCACCGCTTTCCATCCTGAGGCTATGACTTTAGATGGATTTCCCGAAGACAAGTGCCCATGTGGCTGCGCCATAATGGACTCTCGGGAGTGTGATTTACGGATCTACTTGGTGAAACTTTACATCACATGGTGAGCCTTCGTCTGCTGCGACCATAATCCCAAAGACCAATAGGTGGAATACCCTTCTCGATAAATCAATCGGAAAATGGTTGTTGGGTCTTCATCTACTCGCTTGACCGTAATCCCGAAGACCATAGTATGGAATACCCTTCTCCGGTCAATCAATCGGAAAATGGGCATTTGGGTCTTCATCTACTCGCTTGACCATAATCCCAAGACCAATAGTAGGCGAATACCCTTCTCACCAATCAATCGGAAAATGGTTGTTGGGTCTTCATCTACTCGCTTCTGACCATAATCCCAAGACCAATAGAGGCGGAATACCCTTCTCACCAATCAATCGGAAAAATAGTTTGTTGGTCTTCATCTACTGTTTTCACCATAATCCCAAGACCAATAGGCGGAATACCCTTCTCGGTCAATCAATCGGGAAAATGGTCATTGGAGTGCGCTTCGATTCCGGTGGAAGGCCTCGAGACATGTCTTTAAAGTGTGAACTTCTTTCTAACTTGATCGGTCTGTCGGTCGACCACTTTAGATAGGATTAGCGGTATGCCTTACCTTTTTCTCGACCATGGTCGGTCTTCTATGGCGGCAAAAAATCAATCTTCTTCCAAAGATCATCCGGGCTCTCGAACGAGAACCCTCGAAACTCTCGCTGGAAGCGAGTGCCAGCATGAACACTCTTTGAAGGACCCAATCAATCCTTGACGGATACTCACCGTGTGAAGCGAAGTCATAGCCATCGATATCCTTTAGGTAACTCGTTCTACTCTTCTTCACCATGGATTCCGGCGTGGAAGTACCTACAATTTGTGATTGAAAACTTCAAGAACACTGAACCGACCCCTCCTTCTAGCACCAATGTTAACGCCGAATCTTTCTCCACGTCCCCAATCACGTAAGACGTCCCGATCCTCGCAGACAAGAAACACACATCAACACTAAAAGCTTGGATTTGGCCAGGACCGCTTGGGGGATAGCTCGGCGTGAGAGTCAAGACAAAGATCACAAGGTTAACAATGGAGGAATAAATATCTAGTGACTTGAGAGCAATAATTTATGAGTTACCTTTCACCGTGTGTCATCCTTGCTTTATATCCCCAAAGTCCGGTTTTGTCTGTGATGAATGACTTTTTCGACCCACAACTTTCGGTTGATTAACTCGTCTAATCCTCATTAAATGCAATGCATTGATGACAGTCAAAGTTCTATCCCAATCTACACCGATCAAAGCCCAAGTGGAACCATACTATCTAAGTAATTCTACTTAATCGCATCCTAATTCAATAAGTGAGAATAATCATAACCGCAGGGAGGAGCCCATTAAGTCTGGCCTAATAAAGAAAAGGATCATGGCCCAACAGATAACTTTTTATCTTGTGCATGAAGATATTTTTTCCCCCATGAAAAATGAATGTTTACCTGGAACTATATATATAGTCCAGATATAGCGAAACAAAAACGAACCGATTATAACAATAATTTTTTTGACAATTTTTTTTGTCACTATAGCATTAAAAACAGCTTTCTATACTATAGCGATAGTTCACTATAGTCGATTCGTTCTTAGTTCGTTATTTCCAAATCGCTTAAGAGAGCAGCTGGACTATATTCATTTAAGAGGGTAGGGTGGAATATGAAAGTGCAACTACCTCTCCTCTCTCAGTTTTATTAATTTGTGTACTTGTGTAAAACTTTAGTTTATTGCACCCACCCACCCACGCACCCACGTCATTACTCATTACCATATTTGCTGGTAGTGCTATTGCATTATATATATGTTCATGGGTACCTTGAAGATCATCTGCATTGCGTTTTTATTGACGCAACACCAATTTGGAAGCTATAATGGAAAGAAAAAAGAAAAAGGTCCCACTGGTGGTTCACAGCCTGGTTGGCAAGGTTAAATTCATCAGAACATGTATCTGCAAGTTTTATATCAACCACCCACCCATGTATGTATGTATGTCATCTTCATGATTCATCATCGTAGTTGATTGTTAATCTTGGAATGTTTTTGGTTGATGAGCAGTAAATATTTAGAGTTCATGAAAGAGTTTGGTCAAACATAAAAGCTTAATATGATATAGTATTAAATTTAGAATCAAGAATATTAAATAAGTCGTAAATTTGGTATTTTAAGTTAATCTTACATGTACGAGAGTGAATTCAATAAAGATTTTTAATTTTTTTTTAAGTAACATATTTTTGTAGAGTTTGTAGATTTTAATGACTTTTAAAATAATTTTTAAAGACTCCATAAAATAATTGACAGACTTTTTACCAAGAATTTGGTAGACTTTTCTATACTTCTAATATATCTTGCAGTTTATTTAATTGTTAAAAAGTCAACAAAAATCTATTACAATAATATTAAAATATTTTGACTACGTCACAATCTAATTTGAAATAAAAGACAATATTGTTAAAGTTGAATTATTAAATAATACCCAGTATATTACAAGAAAAATATCATATTTCATAATTTTTATATTTCATAAAAAAAGTCATTTTTTACTAACAATAATATAAAATAACAATCTCGATTTTAAAATTGTTTATTGTCGTTTTTCTATCAAGACATTATTACTAAACTAAAATTTATAACTTTTAACAAATAACACAATTAACAAATTTATTATTTTAAAAATAAACATAAAACAAAATGCCTCCTTAATACTTACAAATGTAATAATGAGTTTTTTTTATAAGAGAGAAAAAATATAAAATAATTTTAAAATATTTGTTAACGCACTCCCTCTTTTTAGAGAACAGATCCTCTGTCCCCAAATTTTATGTCTCCTTGTGTCCCTCCACTTAAATTTTGACATATAGTCTCTTACTTAACACTAATTAATTCTAAAATTAAATAAAAGGACATGTGTCAAAATTTAAGTGGTAGGACACAAGGGGGACAGAGAATTTGGAGACAGAGGATTTACTCTCCTCTTTTTAACCCCACCTGTAAGATCCCAAATAATTAATAAATGAAATTTAATTTTCTCTAATTATTATTTTGAAATAGTAAGGGTTGATGTGATTAATGTGGATAGTTATGGGTAAAATACGCAAATATTTCAAAATAAGCAAAGTGGTTATAAAATATTCCTTGTTGTTTTAGAATATTCGTTTGGTGGTGGAATATTCAATGACTTTGTCGGAAATATTCGTATGCGACCAGTACAGCGACCATGTGTGGGGCCCCATAACTAAAAAAGCGATTGGAGGAAGAAAATGACAAATATAAGTTGTTTAAAATTAATTCAGGAATAGTTATTCTGGTTTACATCGTTGGAATACCCGGTGGTTAAAACACACGTGAATACGCGTTGTTGCACTAGAAGACACTTACGGTATTGCACCAATTATTGACTCTTACGTAAGTGAAGGCACTTACTCAATAATGGTTACGATAATTATTTATTCGGTGTTTTATTTTATTGATTCAATAATTGTCTGCGTTGATATTTTATATTCTTTGTTGTTTTAATAATTGTCATTACACAAGATTTTTTTATTGTCGAAGCGATAATTCATATTATCTCGAATAATATTATTAGATAACATTATTGGCAATGTCTAGAAAGTTCTGCTCTAAGGAGAGGTTTGGTCACCTAATCAAGGCAGCAAGTAGGAGAAATTCTTATTGAAAGCCCTCCTTTCACAGAAGCTACACAGTTGTCGATATTGTGATTCTCAGAATATTATTTGTGAATAATTAATTATTGATTCATATGATGAGGAAAATATTGATTTTATGTGGATATAGATGGAGAAAATTTTTAATGTGACAATTGTTAAAAATTGAAATTTTATCTTTTCCGATAAAATAATTCATTTAAATATATATAATATTATATTTTAATAATATAATAATGGTGATATTTTTACAACGAATGTGGGATATATGAGTATACGAGGAGGAAAGAGTATTTTTATTGCAATAAATGTTTAAAACATGTTAAACATGTCTGTGGACCCCATTTATTATTTGAAATTTGATTATAAATTTCTAAAATCGCCTGCTTTGTGGATTTCGGTCAATTTCGCTTGGAATTTGGAAAAACTTTCTTCTGCAAAGTTGTAGAAAATTGAATTTCCTATAAAATTTATGAGATTCAATTTTCCGACAAAAGAGCTATTTATTATGAATTATTGAAGTTCAAGTCTCAAATAATTGAGTTTTGGAAGTTTTAATTATTTATTTTATGAAAAACGGTTTTTTTACTTCTTCTAGAAGGAAGCATGTGGTTTGTATTCAGATTTTCAGATTCTAAGAATGGGCGTAGAAAATTTTTATATATATTATTATTATAATAAATTTTCTGCTTTGGTGTTCTAAGCAATTTCCTATAAATAGGTGCTTAGGTTAGAATTGAAAATCACACCAGAAACTGAAGTTTTCTCTTTCTATATTATCGGCGTATTCTTGTGAGTATTTTGAGTATACTTTGAGTATTGCTATACTGGTGAAAGTTCAAGATATAGCCTTTATCCAAATTATTCCAGGTTAAATCGATCTTCCGAGGTAAGGATATTATTTTTTTTCGTAATGATATTATTTCTTCAATATCATTATCTTCAAAATATTGATCTGGAGTTTTTATCAAATTTGGAACTTTTGGTGTCTGAAGTTACTATTCACGATAATGACCTTATTCACGATATATTTGACACTATTCACGAATCATCGGACTTATTCATCGAAAAATGAAAATTTTTCTTTTCATCAAAAATATCTATTCGGATACTAGCTTTGATTGTATCCATGTTTTGATCATTCTTGAATTTTACACCACTATGATTATTTTGAGGTATTTTTTGGACGTGGATAAAACAAAAAGTACGAATCCTTAATCCTTAATCCTCATCATTTTGTTTCAATTGGATTCGTTTTTTAAAAAAATATTTTTCATCATCTTCGGTCTTAAATGATGATATTATTGAATATCTTTGGCCCAGTAGTGCAAAGATGAATGATTTATGATGAATATCTTTGGCGATGAGTGCAAAGATGAATGATTTCGATGAATATCTTTGGCCCGTAGTGCAAAGATGAATGATTTCGATGAATATCTTTGGCCCGTAGTGCAAAGATGAACAGTGTTTAGATGAACATGACCAATCGGTGAATGTCCTCGGCACAGAGTGCAAGGATGAATATTTGATCCCGGATATATATTGATTGATGTTACGAGGATAAAAATAGACGATGAACTTTAAAATTCATACATAGAAGATAGTAGTTTGCATTCTCTACTTAACTCTTCTAATGAATTATTATTTTCACTCGCGAATATTGATTTAAAACTTGTTGTCTATTGTATTCTATTATATTTTTCCTGTTGAAGACTAACGATAATTTTGGTGTATATTATCTTAGTCAGTAATATTATTCTTTATCGGGCTAGCTCACCCTTTTCCTTTTTGTTCCATTTTTCTTCTCGGGAGGCGAGAATATAAGCGAGTACGAGCTCTCGGGTATGGAATGAAAGTTCTAGGAGGAGTTGTTTAGTAGTCCTCACCATTGTTGTAAAATAATGTATCAATAATTATGATGAGGATTTATTTGTATGTGGATATTGTCAGATGACAATATCTCGTATTTAAGCTCACAGCTTTCTTATTGTAATAATAAAGTTGTAGTTGTTTACATGCAGTGTATTGACAACTCGTAATGGGTGATGTAGACCTATTTTGGGGGTGTCACAATTGGTATCGAGCTTAGGGATATGATCTCCCAAGCGGAGATCGTGGGGAATAGAACTAGGAGGGAGAGGCGAGTAAATCCTTCGCTAGTGTGTCCTACCTAAGCTTATTTGATAGTCGGTCAAGATATATAGGGATATTATGTGATATATTAATTTCCTTAATTAACCCTTGTTTTATGGCAATGATTTGAGAATGTCGATTGAGAATATTAACAATGGAAATGAGACCAGTGGAGACGCTCAGTCTACCAACGAGGAGAACGTCAACAGGTGACAATGTTCCTCCCGTGAACAACACCAATCGGTAAGATGATGAACGAGGGATATTTAGAAGCTTTTTGCGCTTCGCAAAATCGATTTGAGGAAGACTCGTGTTCAAAACATAGGAGGAAATGATAGCAATTCACGGGTTGTCACAACCAAGCGAGTTCAAAGAGTTGGGACCACCGAATTTAAGGGAAAGTCGATCCGATCATGGCAAGTAAACATGGGTCAAGCAAATTACCAAGATATTCGATGTCTTGGGATGCACAGAAGAATGAAGGTTCCATTCGCCACCTTTTATGTTCCGTGGCGAGGCGGAGACTCTTCGGTGGGGAGTCAGTGAAGCGTACCCATCCAAATTTCATGACTCAAGATGTCTTTGGGAGACGTTTGAAACTATTTAATGACAAATACTTTCTTGAAAGTGTTCGGTCATATGAAGGAAGTGGAGTTTATTAGATGGAGAGCGAACAATATGGCGGTGTCTCGAAGACGAGTATAAGTTTGCGAGTTATCCGTGTTTGCACCTCATTTGGTGGAGAATGAGGAACGATGATGGCGGATGTTTACGAGAGAGGTTTGAAACCCAGATACGTCGTCGATATCTCATCTCTCATAAATTTTCTCTCTATTCGGATGTTGTTAATGTGGCTCAATTGTTAGAAGCGAGATAACGAGTACGGGCCAACCGAGGTACCACAATCGAGGATCATAACTAGAGAGATAGCGATCAACAAAACAACAATAACCAAAGGAGAAAGAAAAAAGGCGACAAAAATGGTAACCACGCTTGGTGGTAATCATGGTCATGAAAATAGAAGAAGCGAGTCGGGAGGAGATTTTAAAAATAGGAGATTCAACAACGACCATGTGAAGACGACGATTACAAAGAAGAATCGGGTTCCAAGAGGAGGAGAAACGACCACCGTTATATGCTATAAATGCGGAAAGAGGGACATATCAGGTCAAACGCCTGACACAACAGCCGGGTATACTATAATTGTGGAAAGGAAGGACATATCGCTTTCGAGATTGCATTTGAGTAGCGAAACCTAGTTCAATGGGGATTTGACTCAAAAAGATCGTCCCCGAAAAAGTCAAAGTGAACGGTTCTTGGAAGAAGCGTTTGTTGTGGGTCAAAATGCGAGGAACCCAAACGAGGTGATCACGGGTAAAAGCTATTTATAAATTCTTGTGAAGTTTATACTTTACTGAATCACCTAAGTCTACCCATTCATTTATCTCTCCCGCTTGTGCTCAACGCTTAAACTTGACTCGGGAGAAATTAGACTTTGACCTATCTGTGGAAACTCCGTTAGAGAAACTTTCATCACATCCACTGCTTATAAATCTTGTCAATCCATGTTGGCACCCTTATCTTACCCGTTGACCTTATCTCTTTAAAGATATTTGCTTTTGATGTGATTTTAGGGATTGATTGGTTAACTACTCATCATGCCAAAATTGATTGTTTTCGTGGGTTGTTAGCTTTCATATTCCTAAACAACTTTTGTTCAATTCAAGCAACTAAACCATTAAAATCAATCACCGTCATATCTAATCTTAAAGCTATTCGTTTATTAAAAAGCGGATGTCAAGCTTTCTTAGCCCATGTTATGGATTTGAATAAAGACACGCGTCAAAATTGAATAATATTCTGTTGTTATTAACTTTCCGGACGTATTTCAAAGAACTTCCGATCTACCCCCGTAACGTGAAGTTGAATTCTTTATTGACCTTGAACACAGTACAAAGCCCATTTCTAAAACCCCATATCGAATGGCTCCTATTGAACTTCAGGAGTTAAAAGTCCAACTACGAGGAGTTGTGGACATTGGTTTCATTCGTCCTATTACATCTCCTTGGGGTGCTCTGTTTTTATTTGTAAAGAAAGAAAGAGCGGGGAGTATGCGACTTTGTATTGACTATTGGGAATTGAACCATGTCACTATCAAGAATAGGTATCCTCTACCTCGTATTGATGACTTGTTTGACCAATTGCAAAGGAGTACAATTCTTTTCAAAAATCGATCTTCGCTCGGATATCATCAATTTGAGATTAGAATCGAGGATATTCCAAAGACGCGCTTTAGAACTTCTGGGTGACGGGCATTATGAATTCTTAGTTATGTCTTTCGGATTGACTAATGCTCCTGCGGCTTTCATGGATATGATGAACCGAGTATTCAAAGAGTATTTGGATCGGTTTGTTGTTGTCTTTATTGATGACATCCTCATATATTCCAAAAGTCGTGAAGATCATGAAAGACCATTTAAAGTTTGGTACTCAAAGGCTTCGTGAAAACAAGCTTTATGTCAAGTTAAAGAAATCGCGAGTTACGGGCTTGAGGAAGTAGCATTTCTTGGGCATGTGGTGTCAAAACATGGAGTATCTGTTGACCCGACGAAGATTGAAGCAATCCAAAGTTGGGAGCAACCAAGTCGATGTTGATCAAGACGTAGCTTTTGAGAACTTAAATTGGTTATTATCGGAGATTCGTGGAAGGGTTTTCTAATCTCTACTCCGTTAACTCATCTAACTCGGAAGGATACAAAATTCGTTTGGAGCGAAGAATGCGAGAATAGTTTCCAAGAGCTTAAGAGAGACTTATTTCTAAGACTGTTCTAACAATACCATCCGGTTCGGATGGATTTGTTATCTACAATGATGCTTCGGCAAAAGGGTTAGGATGTGTTCTCATGCAACGTGGGAAAGTCATAGCCTATGCCTCATGACAACTTAAAGAATATAAGAGGAATTATCCTACTCATGATCTAGAGTTGGCGGCAAATATGCGTTTTATTAAAGATCTGAGAGGCACTATCTATATAGGGAGAAAGTGGAGATATATTCGCACCATAAAAGCCTTTAAATATTTCTTCACTCAAAAAGAACTTAACATGCGGCAACGACGTTGGCTCGAGCTATTGAAAGACTACGACCACACTATTCAATACCATCCTAAAAAGCGAACGTGGTAGGTAATGACGCGTTGAGTAGAAGATCATATCAGAAACGAGGCGATGATGTCAAGTATAATGACAGAGCCAACTTTAATAGAAAAAGTTAAGGTCTTCAAGCCACCCAAATCGGAAATGATGCATATGAAGAAGAAAGTACAAGAAGGAGCTATTCCTAAGGCGAGAATTGATGAAGAAGGAATACTTGAGTCCACTCTGGACTTTGTGTTCTAACGATTACGATTTGAAGTACAAGATTATGATGGAGCATACAATACACCATTTGCAATCCATCCTCGAGTAACTAAAATGTATCGTGATCTTCTACATACATTTTGGTGGAATAATATGAAGAGAGAGATTGCAAAGTTTATCTCAACATGTTTAACTTGTCAACGTGTAAAGGCGAGCATCAAGTGCCTAAAGGACCATCAGCAACCACTTGAGATTCCGAAATGGAAGTAGGAACACATTACCATGGATTTCGTTCACGGGACTTCCCACGGTTTTCTCAAGGCATAAATGCTATTTGGGTTATTGTTGATAGATTAACCAAGTCTGCTTCATTTCTTGCCGATCGGGAGACTTATTCCCTCGAACGCCTTTGCTTCAAATGTACGTAAATAAGATTACGAGATTGCATGGCATGCCAAGATCCATAGTTTCGGATCGTGACCCAAGATTCACTTCAAGATTTTGGGTTAGCTTAAAAAAGCTATGAAGTCGGATTTAAGATTCGATTCGGCATACCATCCTCAAACGGACGGATAATCGAGAGGACTATTCAAACTCTTAAAGATTTATTAAGACTCGTGTCCTAGACTTCAAGGCGGTTGGGATAAGTATTTACCATTGGTGAAATTCTCCTACAACAACAAATTGTCGAGCAAGTATAGGTGTGGCCCCATTCAAGCATTATATGGATGAAAGTGTCGCTTCCAATATGTTGGGATGAGGTGGGTGAAGCAACATTGTTGGGACCCGAGAGTTAAGACGTATGACTCACCGAAAAGATCCAAATGATTCGACAACGATACAAACCAAGCACAAGATCGACAAAAGAGTTATCACGGATCTTCATCGAAAAAGGATGTGAAATTTAGTATAGGGGATCATGTATTGTTGCGTGTTGCCCCATGGAAGGGAGTTACAAGATTCGGGAAGAGAGGAAAGCTTAATCCACGATTTATTGGTCCATTTCAAATTCTTGACCAAGTAGGAAATGTAGCCTATAGACTTGCGTTACCTCCAAGTATGTCTCGTGTTCATAATGTGTTTCACATATCTGTACTTCGTCGTAAATATGTGAAAGACCCGAATCACGTTATTGAGTTAGAACCGGACGAGATAGCCGAAGACTTAACGTATGAGGAAGTACCTGTCAAGATCTTGGATAGGAAGGAGCATGTCCTACGCACGAAGGTCATACCACAAGTTAAAGTCTTGTGGAGAAACCATGCTATATAGAAATGACACGGAGTTGGAAAGCGGAAGTGAAGCGAGGTATCCTCATCTTTTCAAACACACCAGTATCGTCACGTCAATTTCGAGACGAAATTTCATAAGGAGGGAGGTTGTAAGATCCCAAATAATTAATAAATGAAATTTAATTTTCTCTAATTATTATTTTGAAATAGTAAGGGTTGATGTGATTAATGTGGATAGTTATGGGTAAAATACGCAAAATATTTCAAAATAAGCAAAGTGGTTATAAAATATTCCTTGTTGTGGGGAATATTCGTTTTGGTAAATGGAATATTTCAGATCGCTTTGGAAATATTCGTGCGACCAGCAGCGACCGTGTAATGTGTGGGCCCCATAACGAAAAAAGCGATTGGAGGAAGAAAATGACAAATATAAGTTGTTTAAAATTAATTGCGTAGTTGTTACCGCTTACCTTCGTTGGAATACCCGTTGGTTAAAACACGATGTCTACGTTGTTGCACTTGAAGACACTCAGTATTGCACCAATTATTGACTCTTACGTAAAGAAGGCACTACTCAATAATGGTTACAGATAATTACTTGCTCAATGTTTTATTTTATTGATTCAATAATTCTTTGCGTTGATATTTTATATTCTTTGTTGTTTTAATAATTGTCATTACACAAGATTTTTCATTATCGAAGCAATAATTCATATTATCCGAATAATATTATTAGATAACATTATTGGCAATGTCTAGAAAGTTCTCGTCTAAGGAGAGGTTTGGTCACCTAATTATGCGCCAAGAGAGGAGAAATTCTTATTGAAAGCCCTTTCCCGAGGAACCGCACTCGTCACGATATTGTGATTCTGTAATATTATTTGTGAATAATTAATTATTGATTCATATGATGAGGAAAATATTGATTTTATGTGGATATAGATGGAGAAAATTTTTAATGTGACAATTGTTAAAAATTGAAATTTTATCTTTTTCTGATAAAATAATTCATTTAAATATATATAATATTATATTTTAATAATATAATAATGGTGATATTTTTACAACGAATGTGGGATATATGAGTATACGAGGAGGAAGAGTATTTTTGTTGCAATAAATGTTTAAAACATGTTAAACATGTCGGTGGACCCCATTTATTGACTGAAATTTGATTATAAATTTCTCTAAATCGCTTGGTTGTGGATTTCTTGGTCAATTTACGCTTGGAATTTGGAAAAACTTTCTTCTGCAAAGTTGTAGAAAATTGAATTTCCTATAAAAATTCACTGAGATTCAATTTTTCCACAAAAGAGCTATTTATTATGAATTATTGAAGTTCAAGCTCAAAATAATTGAAGCTTGGAAGTTTTAATTATTTATTTTATGAAAAACGTTTTTTTTACTTCTTCTAGAAGGAAGCATGTGGTTTGTATTCAGATTTTCAGATTCTAAGAATGGGCGTAGAAAATTTTTATATATATTATTATTATAATAAATTTTCTGCTTTGGTGTTCTAAGCAATTTCCTATAAATAGGTGCTTAGGTTAGAATTGAAAATCACACCGTAAACCCAAGTTTTCTTTTCTATATTATCGGCGTATTCTTGTGAGTATTTTGAGTATACTTTGAGTATTGCTATACTAAGAAAGTTCAAGATATAGCCTTTATCCAAAGATTCCGGTTAAATCTTGATCTTCCGAGGTAAGGGATATTATTTTTTTTTCGTAATGATATTATTTCTTCAATATCATTATGCTGAAATATTGATCTGAAGTTTTTATCAAATTTGGAACTTTTGGTGTCTGAGTTTCTATTCACGATATCTGACTATTCACGATACTGACACTATTCACGAATCACTTAAGATTATTCAAAAATGAAAATTTTTCTTTTCGTCCAAAATATCTATTACGGATACTAGCTTTGATTGTATCCATGTTTTGATCATTCTTGAATTTTACACCACTATGATTATTTTTGAGGTATTTTTGGGCGTGGATAAAACAAAATACGAATCCTTAATCCTTAATCCTTGTCATTTTGTTTCACTTTGGATTCGCTTTAAAAAAAATATTTTTCATCATCTTCATCTTAAATGATGATATTATTGAATATCTTTGGCTTTGTAGTGTAAAGATGAATGATTTATGATGAATATCTTTGGCCAAGAGTGCAAGATGAATGATTTCGATGAATATCTTTGGCCCGTAGTGCAAAGATGAATGATTTCGATGAATATCTTTGGCCCGTAGTGCAAAAGATGAACAGTGTTTAGATGAACATGACCAATCGGTGAATGTCCTTGGCCCGTAGGCAAGGATGAATATTTGATCCCGGATATATATTGATTGATGTTACGGGGATAAAAATAGACGATGAACTTTAAAATTCATACATGTAAGATAGTAGTTTGCATTCTTTACTTAACTCTTCTAATGAATTATTATTTCAATTGCGAATATTGATTTAAAACTTGTTGTCTATTGTATTCTATTATATTTTTCCTGTTGAAGACTAACGATAATTTTGTTGTATATTATCTTAGTCATAATATTCTTTACTAAAGCTAATCGAGCTCACCCTTTTCTTTTTGTTCCATTTTTCTTCTCGGGAGGCGAGAATATAAGCGAGTGCACGAAGTCTGGGTATGGAATGAAAGTTCTAGGGAGAGTTGTTTAGTAGTCCTCACCATTGTTGTAAAATAATGTATCAATAATTATGATGAGGATTTATTTGTATGTGGATATTGTCTAGATGACAATATCTGTATTTAAGCTCACAGTTTTACTATTGTAATAATAAAGTTGTAGTTGTTTCTGTACCGTGTATTGACAACTCAGAATGGGTGATGTAGACCTATTTTGGGGGTGTCACACCATCTCCTTTTCTCTCTCTCCTCACCTGCTATAAATAGGCATTTACTCTATCTTTGTTTGATCTCATCTATTTCTTTCTCTTTCTTCTCGGTTCATCTTCTCCCCTTTCTCAAATATTTTTTGGGAAATCTTTTAAGATGAGATCAAACTTTGGAAATATTTAAAGATGAGGTCAAACTCTACTGAAGAATCTATGACTTTTAATTTGAATACCAAAATACTTTATAGACTTTGTAAAAATCTCAATTTAATACTCCCTCCGTCCCAGGATAAAAGTCCTTATTACTATTTTAGGTAGTCCCATGTTAAATATCCATTTTCATTTAATAACCAAACTTTTACATAATTTTTCCTATTATACCCTTAGCATTAAATATCTCATATTTTTCTTATTCTAATTTTCTCTCTATATTCAATAAGCATAATTAATTATATGCTGAAAATATTTTGAATTGAAAAACTAAAAAGACACTCTCTGATCACCTGCATTGAAAATCTCTCGTGCACTTAATTTGTTTCATTGATTTTTTATTCCTACCACATTAGAAACACTTTTGTTCTCATATTGATTCTATTTGTATTCATGCACCGATTATTAGAAGTAGTTTTATGAGAATTGGATGTGGATTGTCGTTTCATTCCTCTTCTTAATATGCGTGAAAAGTCCACCAGGACTTTTATCTTGGGACGGAAGGAGTAACACTTAACTTTTAAAGACATTACAAAGTTGTGATTAAATAGCAGTAAACTTTTATAAATTTTTTAAATGTCTTAATTGAATACAATCAAACTTTAAAAATCTTAACACCCTCAGTAGTTCAATGTGAATATATTCAACAAAAATTTCAAGACCTAAAGCAAGCAAGGGAAAGGATTTTAATTACCATTACAAAGGAATTAATTATGGCGCTGAGAAGCCCGAACAAGATCCCACTCCCATTTGCGCCTGCATATAAAATGTAGTATCACATGTCCAATCAGATCGATCAAAAATGTTAAAGGCATCATGCATGTAACCGTGCGTCTATACAGAAATTTTCCTACCATGCATATATTAGCTCTCTTCCGCATTGGTTAGCCTAGCCTCATGCATGCCAATATAAAACCCACTTAACTTTAATGCTGGCTATAGGGAGCATGAACTCACACACATATATGGCTTAAGAAACATATTAATACATATATATATATATATATGAGACCAGCTGTTGAAAGAGAGAGTAAAATAAAAGAAGAAAGTACGTAGATATAATATACAAAGAGGAACCCGTCTTGTACCCCAAATACGTACGTACTTTGTTTGGGTTCAAACTAATAATAAAATTCATCCAAGGATTATTAAGTAAGGATTTTGAAAGATATATGATTAATTTAGACCCCAAATACTTGCAAAACAATTGTCAAATAAAATTCCATATGAGGTAAAGGAATCCCAAAATATGTATTTAGGCTCTTTAACATGATGTTGCTACTTGTATAAATACTTATAATATATTATCTTAATAACATTATTTATTAGATATTAGTATATATTAATGGTATTAATAACATTAATATTCTAATAACATTATTGTTATAGTTTACATTAATGTTAAAATGAATATTTTTATTTTTTTATTTTTATTTTTAAGTTTTTTAACAAAAATAATAATTGAAGTAATGTATGCTAATAAGAATAATTTATGATAATAACAATAATACAATAGTTATAATAAATAAATAATTTAATCTTGTGACCGTATATTTTGTTAAAATAATAAGTACTTTATTTATTCAATATATTTTAATGATTATTTAAATTTTATCTTTTGCAATAAATAACGAAATTGGAGAGATAGAATTAATAGAATAACAAATAAATAAACAAATAACAAATTAAAACTCTGACATGACCCTTCTCACCTGTTTCTATAAGAGAAATTAGACAGAGAAAGAAAAATTGAATTTATCTTTTCATTTGTAAAAATTATCTTATTTTTTCATTAGCATTAATGTATATTAATAATAATAATATTGTAAGTAAATTGATATTACTAATAACATTAATATATCCTAATATCTAATAAGTAATATTATCAACATAATATATATTCTATATTTAGCTAAGAAGCAAAATCATGTTAAAGATAATTACTAACAGCTATTAATAATATTACTAATAATTAATAAGTTGTATTAATATTATTAGTATTGTTACTAATTGTAAGACCTCAAATAATTAATAAATAAAATTTAATTTCCTTTAATTATTATTTTGAAATAGTAAGGGTTGATGTGATTAATACGGATAGTTATGGGTAAAATACGCAAATATTTCAAATAAGCAGGTAGTTATAAAATATTTGTGGAATATTAAATGCTGTCGGGAATATTAAATGCGACGTAGCCAGACCATGTGTGGGCCCCATAACGAAAGCGATTGGATGAAGAAAACGACAAATATAAGTTGTTTAAAAATAACGTCGTAGTTATTACTGATTATCTTTGTTAAAATACTCGGTGGTTAAAACACAAGAAGACACCAGATATTGCACCAATTATTGATTCTTACGTAAGAAGGCACTTTACTCAATAATGGTTACGAGAATTCTTCGCTCGATATTTTATTGATTTAATAATTCTTTGCGTTGATATTTTTTATATTCATTGTTGTTTCATAATTGTCATTACACAATTATTTTTCATTATCGAGTAATAATTTATATTATCTCGAATAATATTATTAGATAACATTATTGGCAATGTCTAGAAAGTTACGTCTGAAGGAGAGGTTTGGTCACCTAATTGCGCTACAAAGAAAGAGAAATTCTTATTGAAAGCCCTCTTTCACAGGAACCGCCTAGTTAATCAATATTGTGATTCTCATAATATTATTTATGAATAATTAATTATTGATTCATATGATGAGAAAAATATTGATTTTATGTGGATATAGATGGAGAAAATTTTTAATGTGACAATTGTTGAAAATTGAAATTTTATCTTTTTCTGATAAAATAATTCATTTAAATATATTATTATATTTTAATAATATAATAATGATGATATTTTTACGATAAATGTGGGATATATGAGTATATATGGAGGAGTATTTTTGTTACCAAAAATATTTAAAGCATGTTTTATGTGTCGGTGGACCCCATTTCTTGACTGAAATTTGATTATAGCACAGAAAATCGCTTTTGTGGATTTCACCAATTTACATTTGGAATTTGGAAAAACTTTCTTCTGCAAAGTTGTAGAGAATTGAATTTCCTATAAAAACACACGAGATTCGATTTTTCTGGCAAAAGGGCTATTTATTATGAATTATTGAAGTTCTGAAGCTCCGAAATAATTGATTTTTGGAAATTTAAAATAATTTAAATAACAAAAACGTTTTTTGTGCAAGTCTTGTGAGGTGGGCTATTTGGTGGCTGAGGTTTTGAAGCAAAATAAGTGTGCGTTGGAATAAAAATTATATATATTAATATTTTATTAAAT
The DNA here is from genome assembly GCA_020205605.1 of Panax ginseng. NCBI lineage: Eukaryota > Viridiplantae > Streptophyta > Magnoliopsida > Apiales > Araliaceae > Panax > Panax ginseng. Next base: position 6,863,987 of record CM035127.1, read on the forward strand.
TTTCTACTTTGGTGTTCTAAGCATTTTCCTATAAATAGGGTGCTTAGGTTAGAATTGAAAATTACACCAGAAATTAAAGTTTTCTCTCTCTATATTATCGAGCGTATTCTTGAGAGTATTTTGAGTATATTTTGAGTATTGCTTTATACTGATGCAAGTTCAAGTCATAAACTTTATATCCTGTTTCAAATTTGTAAGTCTTGATCTTTCAAGTAAGGGATATTTTTTTTTCAGAATGATATTATTTCTTCAATATCATTATCTTTGAAATATTGATCTGAAGTTTTATCAAATTTAGAACTTTTGGTGTCTGAGTTACTATTCACATATACACGCCTTTATTCACGTATCACGACCTTATTCACGAATCTGACACTATTCATCAAAAAAATAAAAATTTTTCCTTTTAAATCTAAAATATCTATTGTGGATACTAGCTTTGATTGTATCCATGTTTTGATCATTCTTGAATTTTACCCTACTATGATTATTTTTGAGGTATTTTTGGACATGGATAAAACAAAGTATGAATCCTTAATCCTTAATCCTTGTCATTTTGTTTCACCGGATTCATTTCTTTAAAATATATTTTCATCATCCTCGGTCTTAAATGATGATATTATTGAATATCTTTGGCTGTAGTGCAAAATGAATGATTTCGATGAATATCTTTGGCCCGTAGTGCAAAGATGAACAGTGTTTAGATGAACACGACCAATCGATGAATATCTTTGCACAGTAGTGCAAAGATGAATATTTGATTCTAGATATATATTGATTGATGTTACAGGATGAAAGATGAGCGATGAACTTTTAAATTCATACATAGAAGATAGTAGTTTGCATTCTCTACTTAACTCTTCTAATGAATTATTATTTCATTGCGAATATTGATTTAAAACTTGTTGTCTATTGTATTCTATTAGATTTTTTTCCCCCTGAAGACTAATGATAATTTATTGTATATTATCTTAGTCATAATATTCTTTACTGGGCTAGTTGAGCTCACCCTTTTCCTTTTTGTTCCATTTTTTCTCAGGAGGCGAGAATATAGCGAGTACGAGTCAGGGTATGGAATAAAGGTTCTAGAGAGAGTTGTTTAGTAGTCTTCACTATTTTTGTAAAATAATGTATCAATAAATGTGATGAGGATTTATTTGAGTATAGATATTGTCTAGAAGATAATATTTGTATTCAAACTCACAGTTTTACTGTTGTAATAATAAAGTTGTAATTATTTCTGTACCATGTATTGACAACTCAGAATGGGTGATGTATACCTATTTTGGGGGCGTCACCCTAATAAATTTTTAAGAGATAAAATTAATATTCTTAACTTAGTTGGTAATCAAATGTTTTGTTAGTTTCAGGAGTATGAGAGGTTTTAGGTTCAAATTTTGAGAGAATAGATTTTTCTTATCTCAAACGTATTAAATTGACATGTCGACGTGTCATGTGTACAACAGTACAAGTAACGCCACATGACATAATAAGATTCACAATTCAAATTTTCAGATAGTAAATGGTTCGTTTTACATTCACTAAAAAAAGGTTGTAATATCTAAATACTCCTAGGCCATGTTTGTTTACTAGGATAACACTTGAGAGATTAGACTATTAATCTCAAGTCCCTTATTTGTTTTTAAAATTAAACTTGAGATTATTAGTTCCAGAATAACAAAATAACTTATAATGAAAGATTATTTAATATTATATCTAATTAGGTATTATAATCCCACCGTGAGAGATTAATTTTTTTTAGAAAAAAATAACCTTTACTTTTTCTAATATGAGTAAGCGATATTACTGTATGTTCATTGAATACATAATTGTTTGAACATTGAATACATATAACTGTATTGTATGTTTAAATTTTTCTTTTTCTTGTAAAAAACAAACATAATAACGTTTGAACATTGAATACAGTTACTGTATGTTCATTTTTTTTTATTTGTTATTACTATATGTTCATTTTATTTTTATTTTTTTTGCCTATTAAATATTGATAGAATATAAATTTATTTAAGTTAATTTTCATAATTATCTTTTAGATTGATTGACCATATCTTTTGTATAGTTGGCTCTCCTAATTTGTAGTAACTAATATCTTGTAATTGTAATTATCCTAGCCTAGAATTACGTTGATCAGAGTTGTATATTAGGAACATTGTTCAAGGCAATACATACGAACAGAATTCCTTTTACTTTCATGGTATCAAAGCCATAGAAAAGCAACCTCTCCTCCTTCCTCTTCCTCTTCTTTTTCTTCTTCTTCTTCATCGTCATCTCTTCTTCTTCATCAATGGCTGAAAAGTTTCATCCCGCCACCACCATAACAAACATCAAAACAACCATTCCCCTCCATGTGATTACGAGTCTGTCAAATACACTAATTGGAAGACTTTATTCACAATCCATGCTAAAGCCACGCTCACCTACGAGCACATCGTGCCACCACCGGTCACTGATAAGGCGACAACTCCGGCCTCTACAAAAATCGAGGCTGCACTTCTGGCCGAAAAGGCTCATTGGGATCGCGTTGACAGAATTCCTTTTACTTTCAAATATAATGAATACAAAAATAAACATTGAATATTTGAATACAGTATTTACAAAATAGAACTATATTATGACCCATTTCTTATTATAGTTTAATAATGCTCATGAATTATTACTATCATTTTTTTTTTACTAATTTATTACTATCCTTTTTTGATATATAAACAAGTTTAAATTATAGTTTAAAATATGTTATTATTAGTAAGGGTATAATAGTACAAACGATATTTTTTTATTCAATTCTTTAATAAATTCTGAAAAAAACGAACATAACACGAGATTATTTTAAGTTATTCTATGAATAATTTTATAAAAATAAATATGTAAATAAGATTATTTAATCTTATAATTAATAACCTTAAAATTATAATTCCAAAATTATAATTTTAAAAACAAATATGACCGGGATAACTTTTACTACTCCCTCCGTTCCTAGAAGAATAAATTATTTACTTTCTTATATTACCCCTACTTTCTCTCATTTTTTCAATAAATTCTCTCCATTGTATTAATAATTTTTAATTTTCCATAAATGAGTAGTGATGTAATTTCAAACAAAATTTATTTAATAAATAATACTTTTTAATCCATGTGCCAAAATCTTAAACGATAACTACAATGTTGTTCACATGTCATAAAAAAAAATTATCTTTGCCCGAACAAGGGATCTCATTTTGAACCGCCAAAGACGACAAAATTGTCTTTTGTCGTCCAGCTATTTCGCCTTACTCCGAACAGTCATTTCTTAGCCAATTAAAACCAAACACGTTCTTATGGAAAGGGTAATCTAGTCATATCATATCACCGTATTTTGCACGTGTTCACCCTCTCATTAGTCATTAGTATCTTTATTTGTTCATCGGAGAAAAATATGGAACAGATTCAGATTTCAGACTGATAAGGGAGAGAAAGGGAGGACTGTGTTGTTCTTTGAATCTTTGCTCAGCTCAGCTAAAGCTAAAAGCTTTAAGCTTTAGCAAAAAATTATGGCCTCACCACCACCATGGAGATGGCCATGGAAGAAAAATTCAATCAAAATTTCATATTCTTCTTCTTGTTGTTGTTCAATTTCCTCATTCAATTCTTCAATTGTCTATAACCCCTTCTTTCTAATTCACAAATACCCAACTCGTCTCACCTCTTTTTCATGTAGTGCTTCTCCTAATAATGCTAGAAAGAGATTGAGAAAATCTGATAACCCACCGGTTACAATTGGGGATGATGATTCAGAGAAAGATGCCCCTTTGAATTTAACAATTCCATCTCCAAAAAAGCCAACCCTAACTTTCAAATCCTTGTTTGGAAAGAGAGCTTTGTGGCGAAGGATACTTTTTGCCTCAAAGAAAGTAAGAAGTATCATTTTGCTCAATGTCATCACTCTCATTTACGGTAAGCTATCCTGATTGTTTTGTTTGTTAATGTCAGTTTATTCTTGTTCATTTTACTGTGATAAAATTAGGAAGAAAAAGCACTGCTCTTTGAGAAAATCTTGTATAAGTAATTTAAAAGAATTTTGTTCCTGATTACCTAAACTCAGAATTGTTTTGACTATAGTGATAAAAAAATAACTGCCCATTGGTACCCATATGTAATAAATTCCCACATTTAATCCCTTGATCCTGTATGCATGTAGTTCTTGCTTAAGTTGATTCCACTTGTTAAAAAAAACTTGATTATTAGGACTCCATGTATCAATTTTCACTGTCCAGTGAAACTTCATAAGGTGTGAAGCTGATCAATGATTACATACTTCTATGTTACACATTATTGAGGAAATCGTTATATTTTAAAAAAAAATTAACTTCCTTGATTTGCTTAAATAATCAATTCTAGATGCAAGTATGTTGTCAAAAGTCGAGAGTTTACTGACTTTGCTCCATTGGACTTACTATAGGCTATTGCTTCATTTCAGAAAAAGACAACTGTTTCTGATGGCACGTCCATGATAAAATACTCAAACTTTGCATACAAATTAATAGAGAATGAAGTTGAACAAAGAGTGGCTTACTTCCTTATGGCATCATAAATTGATTGATATCCTGCATTTTTTAGCAAAGACAATAACAATATTTTTTTTGTAGCATAATAAGGAGATAAAACTTCAAAGTTTCTAGCCTTTTTTTCTCTTATTTTTATAGATAAAATTGAAGACTCCTAGAATCTAGAAATCTTAGATTCTAGCTGTGCATATATCACAAACTGACATATCTTTCCCTTCTATGTTGTAGCTAGTAACATACCAGTTATAAAAGAGGTTGAAGCAATCATGGACCCAGCAGCCTTCACTGTCATGAGATTTTCTCTAACAGCCATTCCCTTTATCCCATTTGTATTACGAGCAAGAGGTGATGTTCAGACCCGAAATTCTGGGATAGAGTTGGGATTCTGGGTCAGTTTAGGCTATCTTATGCAGGCACTTGGAATGCTTACATCTGATGCTGGGCGTGCATCTTTTATTTCTATGTTTACTGTAAGAAACTCTGAAATTCATCATAGTTACCGTGCAATGTTAGTAAATTAGTTTTTATGTACATCAAGGTGTAGCTTTGATGAACTGTGGATGACTTGTTCAGGTAATTGTGGTTCCTTTGCTTGATGGTGTATTAGGAGCAGTAGTTCCTGTACATACCTGTTTTGGAGCTCTTATGTCTCTGATAGGGTTTGCATTGCTGGAATCCAGTGGATCTCCTCCAACAGTAAATATTCTGTTTATCTGTCTGTAGTTTAAGGCATTGTTTGTGGCACATGATTATGAGAAGGACATTGAAACAACCCGGGTCAAATCCCTAGTCCGGAACAAATCTCGGGTCAAATCCCAAGTTCAAATCGAATCAAATCCATCAAAATAAGGCCTCAAACTACTAGTCCTTATATGCAGACAAATTTTTCCCCTATCTTTCGATGTGGGACTGGGGTGTTACAAATTCCCCCACTTAAATTTTTGACGTCCCCGTCAGAACCGATCACACACACGGCCCAAAGATCTTTGTCTCTCTAGCCATTGTGGGATAATACTGGCCGGCTTTGTGTCCCCACCTCCGGACCTCCATCTCTCAATTGCGGGATAATACCACCAGCCTTCGTATCCCCACCTCCAGCAACCCGATCGGATGACCCGACCCGAGCTTTCGAGAGTCGGCTCTGATACCATATAAAACAACCCGGGTCAAATCCCGAGTCCGGAACAAATCTCGGGTCAAATCCCAAGTCTGAATCGAATCAAATCTATCAAAATAAGGCCTCAAACTACTAGCCCAATAGTATCTTCTTGGGTCATCTTAGCCCACCACAGGCTCCCAAAATGTCATGACTTGAAGGTACTATTGGTAGTAACTTATTTCCTTATATGTAGACAAATTTTTCTCCTATCTTTGGATGTAAGACTGGGGTGTTACAGACATGATTACCATTTATCTCTTATTGAGCTGTTTATTTTACGTGACCAATATAGATGCATACATATGTGCATGTCCTCACAGTTTTGTTATTGAAATGTTTCAGGTTGGGGATCTATTGAACTTTTTAAGTGCAGTGTTTTTTGGTGTCCATATGTTAAGAACTGAACATATCTCTAGAAGCACTGATAAAGAAAACATTCTACCGCTCCTTGGATATGAGGTAACAATTTGTACATTATGTTGGAGTTTAAAATTTCTGCTTCTTCATTGAAGTTTTCTCAACACAAAAAGTGAAATGGTCTAATATTTATATCTTCATTCACGATCTCAACATTCAGGTGTGCGTTGTTGCTCTCTTTTCGACTATGTGGTATTTTGTAGGAGGCTGGGTTGGTGGCGTTGAAGAAATAAACCCTCTTCTTGGACATTGACAATGTTTATTGATTGGATGGTAACATTTCCATGGGTACCTGCGCTATACACTGGAATATTCTCTACCGGATTATGCTTATGGGTGGAGGTATGACTCCTTGTATGTATGTTATCCCTTATCACATACTTTGGATTTTGAAGAACTTAAATTGATCATTCACATTATTACACTTTGACAAAGACTGAATAATGCTTTTAGTTCTTCAGTCTATTGAAAACATTAATATAAGTGAACAGACACAATAAAGTTGGAAGCTCTTTGTTTATCTCATAAATCTTAACACAAACTCAAACTGAAAGGTTTATTTGTTCTCATAAAATGATAACCATAAAATAATGGCATACAGTTAGGTTTTTACGGAATACTTTTAGAATGTAATTAATCTAGCATATTACATGATTTCTTTTTTTTTTTTTGTATTATTATTATTACTACTATTAATCAAGGTTAAGTCCCTGGAATCTTGTTGGCACTCGATATAACAAATCTGCAGCTAACATATGGTTATGTATTAACTATTATGTTTAGTTTGTAAGTTTGAAATTTATTTTAGCTACGAGAAGTTGAAACTGTAGTCAAAGAGTGAATAGGAATTGCTTAACCTAAGCTTGGCTAGTACTCTGTTGCTGCTGTAACTAGCTAACTAACACGAACAGGCTGTAATGGCCACTACACGTCTTCTTTCCTGGCAAGTTTTTGGTGGTCTAGTAATGGGGCCTGATGCCTCCAGTAAGTATGGCGTTTAGTAGGAGTCCCTGTCTATTTTATATTTTTTGGGGCCTTTTGATTTTTTATCGGACTGTATAATTGACATACTTAATGAGGAGTGTTTCATTATTTAGTCTCTCCTGCTCGACAGTAGTGTTGTAAAGAAATAAGAAATAAGAGTTAGAGAGAGAAGGAATTCTTAATCTAATTTAATTGATTTTGCAGATGGCTGCAATGTGTGATGTGTCGGCCACGGAAACTGCAATTATTTATGGATTGGAGCCAGTATGGGGGTGCAGGCTTTGCATGGTTTCTCCTTGGCAAAAGGTGGGGCACCTCAGGGTGGATTGGGGCCACTCTCGTGCTAGGTAAAAAGAGAAAAGTTCTTCTGTTTCAGATTCTTTAATTATTTTGTTTTGCTTTCATATTTTAAGCTTGATAGCAGAAATGGCTTAATGTTGGTCTCAGGAGAATAGATGTAATCTTTCATATATTGTTCCTATTTTCCATGGAATAGTTCAGCCGAAGGAAGTGATAGAAATTTAATATTTGGACTCTTTCCTTGATCTTGAGAATGTATATTGGCTTATAAATGAAATTATAGATTCTACTCATATTCGGCATGCAAACCACCAAGATTGTTTATTACTTGGATTCCAAGTTTTGAATATTATTTTGGGAGATGTTATTTGTTCACTCTTGAAATCGATGCTAAAATATAGTGGACTTACTTGGTGATGCTCTGGTTGTAGGTGGAAGTTTAACAGTGCAGATACTTGGGGCATGCTCTCCCAGTTTATCCAGGGAGCGCGAGGAGATAGAGGATCAGTTGCTGGTTTCAGAGAAACAAAATGGTCTTTCTACATCTCCGATAGTTGTCAGCTCCAGCTCCAGAAAGGGTATTTCACTAAAGAAGTAGAAGCACATATATGTGCATGTACATAAGTATATATAACATTTATCAGAAAGCATAGATTTTAATTAAAAAAATTTCCTGAATAATTATAAAGTTATTAAATGTACCTTGTAAATAGAAAAGATGTACTCTTCTTAATAAAAGTTGGTTGATTTTTAGGGTCATTTACTCTATTGCTATATATTTTTGTTTTATTTTTTTAACATGAGAACGTTATTTTCTCATATTGTGAGAGCGAAAGACATGTATGAATGAATACACACAAGCACACTTGAGTGGTAATTATTATTATCTTAATTAATGTAGTAGCAAACTATTAGATTCACCCTCAGCTGGAATTGGAGAACCAACAAAATACTACTCAACTTAGCTTATCCATTCGGGGTCTGCTTTAAAAGTATCCCTCCTCCTATACGTGAACATCATTATGCACACAAGGGCAGATCAGAGAGCATAAATATGTGGAAACTTGTAATCGTCAAAATGTGAATCACTGCTCCGTCCGTTTTTTAATATAAGACGTTTTAAAATTGTATATAAATATTAAAAAAATAATTTTATAACATTTGTTGGGTCATGATATTTCTCCTATTTGAGCCGGGTAAATTGGACTCATTTATTAATTTAATCCATTAGGCTTTTATAATTGAGCCATGAAAGTCGTTGGGCCTGGTCACCATGTTATCTTTATCCTATAAGACTGGGTCGGTTCGTTGGATTAACCCATTGGATCATTTAATATCTATTACTTTGACTTATAATGATGATATAGCATGACAGTTGACCGAGATATCTGTCATGCATTAATGTGGATGAGATTATAAGCCGCCGGTGGTAAAATAAAGGGACAAAAGCGTGGATAAGCTCCATGCAGTCGGCAGAACCCATCAGATCAGGGGGATATGTCAGATAGTAGTGGGTGGCACGAGAATCCAAAGCGAAGATATTATATCTTGGAGAATAAGTCTTTACTGAGGAGGTACGTTTTTGATATATACACATACACAACTAAGAAATCGAATCTCTCTCATTAAACTAGATTTTATCATCCTCTCGAGTTAACCTTGTGAATGCACATATACTAACTCTCACGCTTTGAGCTATCCCCGTGATCCGTCCGTCTCGAAGCTTGTGGTGTTTGTCGTGTTTATCGTCTGCGGGATCGGGACGTCTTTCGTGATTGGGGCGTGGAGAAAGATCCCGACGTTAACATTGGCGCTTGAAGGAGGGGTGTTCTAGTGTCTGTATTTTTCAATCACAGTTGTGTTTTATTCTATTCGGTTTTCATGGGAAGAGTAGAACACCTACACCAAAGCGACGGTAGATGATTGTCGGTGAATCAAGACCATGAAGTGTCTGCGCGAAAGATCGTTTGGGACCAACAATAAGTGTTCATACTAAAGACGTCGTCAAACGATCACTAAAGATTCTCACCAAAAGATAAAAAGCCAAACGTAAGTTGGTAGTATTCCCGACGGAGAAGAAGTGGGTCCGCTGGCTCAAAAGCAGTAGAAGGCACCTCACTTAGAACTCGATCACATCGAGAGATGACCAGACGCAAAGGCCTACCACAAGCTAAGATGGCAGATGAAGCGGATATTTATTTATAATATTAGTGCAATTAGGATTACTTAATTTAGGGAATTAGTATGCAATTAAGATTCATTCTGACGTGTTGGGTATGACGAAGGAGGTTAGTTGACAGAAACTGTCCGCAGGAGGCCATATGTAGTTATTTTGTTTGATGAGATTGAGAAGACTCATTCTGACGTGTTCAATGTGTTCCTTCAAATACGGGATTATAGTAACCAAACTTTCATATATACCAAGGTAACCAAACTGTCATATCAAAGTAACCAATCAACCTCCATACTTTCAATTTTTTCTTAGTGCAATTGGTTACCAAACCTTCATACCAAGGTAACCAATTCACATCCACACCTGCAGTTTTTTCATAGTGCAGTTGGTAGCCAAACCTTCAGACCAAGGTAACCAATTCAGTTTTATTAAGTTACCAATTTCGTTTAAATGTGATGCAGTTGGTAGCCAACCATTCATACAAATGTAACCATTTTAGTATTTATGAGTAACAAAATAGTTATAAAAAAAATTCAGAACAGTAAAAGTTACATCTATTTATTTTTAAACTTTTTGTAGGGCGAATATGTTAGAATATTATATTCCTTATGTGGCCTTTACTATTTATATAATTATTGGGCTTACATATTGTATTAATTTAATAACTTTATTTATGGGTTTGGTAATTAATTATGTGGCCCATAAATATTATTACTAGTATTAATTTGGCATAATGGACCCTAGGGTTTCATAATCTTGATGGACGATTTTGACCCTTAGCTATTCTATAAATAAAACAGTTAGGGTTTGGTCCCAATTGTCGTCTCAAGAATTTTAAACACACCTATACATCCATCTTAAGATTGAGAGAGGCAATTGAAGACCTTCACCTTTAAGCGCAGCGGAAGCGTGATACATACGAGATGACTTCTCTCAATTCATGTAAATACTTATTATTATGATTAACTGATTTTATTTATTCTATGCAATAACACGTTTCTGTATAATTTATTCAATATCTGGTATCAGAGCATGGTTATACTATCGCATAGAATATATTAATTTATATTGTTTCGGTGAAAAAGGGTATTGATGATTATAACATCAATTTGTTTCAATTTATTATTCTGTTGTCACGGAAAAGATGTTTCTGAAAGTAAGAAAAATTGTTTCAGTTTTGTTATTACGTTTATTATCCTGTACTATGTGATAAAGTACTACATTATGTATTGTGATCTTAATTCCTGTTATTGCCTTATATTTTTTTGTTTACATGAATCATGAGTACTTATTTACTATATATATAATGACTAATTATAAATTCAATTTATAATGACTAATTGCCCCCCAAAGTGAGATATCCTACCTGTTAACGCCAGGATCTTTCTCCACGTCCCAATCACGTAAGACGTCCCCGATCCTCGCACAAGAAAACACAAATAACACCAAAGCTTGGATTTGCCGGTTCCGGTTTGGGATAGCTTTCAAAGTGAGAATTAGAATGTGTTCATAAAGTTAACAATGGAGGAATGTATGGTCTAGTGTATCGAGAGATAATAATTCTCGATTGTGTGTGTGTATGGGAGAATATGAATAATCAATATATGTGAGAACGCACTCTGCATTTATGGCTTCCTCTTGCTAGGTTATACTATCTTTGCTTGGATTATCGTACACCCACTACTACCCCGACACCCCTCCGATCCGATGGGCTCTCGCCGACTATATAAGGTTTATCTACTCGCTTTTGGCCATCGTTTTCTCTCACGCCACGGCTATGATCCCATCCACATTAATGCACTAAGCAGAGCCTCGTCAACCGTCATGCTTTTTCATCATCACAAGTCAAAGTAATAGATATTAAAATATCTAATGGGTCGATCCAATCGGATCGACCTTACTTTTAAAGATTAAAACGGATATAATATGGTGATTGGGCCCAAATGACTTTAATTCGGATTAAAAATAAAGGCCCAATGGATTCTTCATGTGAGTAGGCCCAATGTACCCTTACCAAAAAAATAGAAATATCACGCCCAACATTGCCCCCTAGTTTTTTTGTTAAATGTAATGTTTAATAGAAAACTATGAATAACCTAAGATAATTTAATAAAGGTCCATAGTGAGATATAATTGAAGTGTATCCAATCGTTATTCACGAAAATAAAAGGAGAAGAGGATGGAGGCCCAAATCGGAAAAACCCTATTTAATAGATACATGGACCTTAACCGGACCCTTCCCATTCAAATTCCAAATCATCAATAGCATTTAATGAGCCTACTTGAACACCGTGGTAAATCGAAGATAAAAGGTAACTTTATCAACTTTGACGCTTTTACTCGCTTTCATTTGAATTTCGAAAGCCTTTCCGAACTCTCGACTTTCTCGAACTTTCTCCTTTCTTTCGCAAATAATCAACAATGGCTTCCTGTGATTCTCGTATAGGTTCTCCCATATTGGTAAACCCACTCACCATTGCTTTGTTCCAAACCCCTACCACCATCCGCTTTGAAGGAGCCTCACATCGAACCCAAAAGTGTCGAAATCATAAGAACCCTCCCCCCATAAATCCCAAAACCCCCTCCGAATACTACAGGAATACCGAGCGATTCTCGCACGCCAACACTCCCTCGATTGTCACAGAGGCTGAACTGAAGAGAATTCGGTCCCGATACCACATCCCTTGGATACCCACGCAGCTAGGGTTCCTAGATCCGGTGAGAAGATGTACCAACGGCCGAGGGTTGACGGTAGCCTCTGTGACCCTCTTGGAGAAGGGGTTCGCTTCCTCTCGATATCTTCATAGTAACCTCACTTTGGGGTTTCTGGGGGGGGTTTGCTTTAACTAATCACCAACTCAGACATTCACATCTTGGCCTTCGTGGCCTCTCTGCCATGAATCATGGAGCCTCCTCGACTCCTTCTTTACGATATACAAAATAGTACAATCTAGGGAGAAGGGGTTCAAGGCCATTAGAAGCATTCTCCGTCAAAGAGAAGTTCGAGAGCGTTCACTTGTAAACACGCCTTTGAGCAACAGTGACATATAAAATGGTTCTACGTCAAAGGCCCCAAATCTCTTCTCTCACCGAATCGGGCCACCGACGGTAAGATCTCTGCGATTTTGGAGACATTTCAAGAAAAAGAAATGGAAATGATGGAACTTTTGACAATTTCCCCAAGGAGGAGTGGAAGTACGGACTCTCTCTCAAGCAAGCATGGTTATACGACCATAAATGTAAGTATCGGTCTATTTTATATGTATAACGAATTTTTTGAAAATGCTTTTATGATGTGGATTCTAACACGTAGTTGTATTGGTTATGCAAGATTTTGATCAAACCGAGCTCTTTAGAAATAAAAGAGCTCAAGATTTTTGTCCGGGAAGCCTTCTAAGTCGTTGAAACTCATGCAAAGGTTTCCCCCGGCCGAACCAATCCCTTAAACATGTACAAAGGATTTCCAAACCGACGAACCGTGTTCAAGAGGTTCTGTTGCTTTGAAGAGACTCTCCCGCTCGCCGTAAGAGGAGGCGATCGAAAAACCTGTAACAACACCCTTTCCAACCCCTTCCGGCCACCCTGTAAATCGAGCCAACCACAACGTCCGGTCACCCGACGAGGGGCCTACTCGATCGTCTCTGATCGAAGAAGCATCCTCCGCACTAAAAAAAGTCGAGAAGCAAGATAACGCCTTTGATCGCCAAGAGCTTAGGTGCCCCAATCTTCGATCATACCCCTTCAGATCGCTGTAGAAATACAGATTGGCGAAGAAGGTGATCGTGATGAAGTCCGCCCAAACCCTCGTCCCCAAAGAGAAAACGAACACCGACAACCACCCAAGCTCAGACGGCCACTCCTCTACACAAGAACCTAGTCCAAACAAATCTCCTCTCCCGAGACCGTGTACGCCGAACTCGAACCTACTCTCTCCCGAGCAACAACCACCTTCCCCGAAAAGGTCAAGACCTTCGCCGTAACGAAGCAGTCCTTCGTGTCGTATTATCATGCCGGTGCCGTGGATCTCCGACTATATGGCCTAGATTCAATGCTAATTTTCCGCTCGACCTATTCGGGGCCTTCGTAAGTGAACGCCGACGATCATAGGTTCAAGGATCACACTGGACGGAAATTTGTTCGATGAAGGATGAGCTATTTGCTAAGGTAAATAATCATTCCTTTATTTTTCTCTTCTTTCCGCCCTAATTGTATATCCGGATACCGGCTTTGAGTAATCGCTTAGAACATATGCAGTTAATCGTCCGCTTTTGGACGCTTACGCCCAAGACACATAAATGGGGGAAGCCGAGGAAGATTTCATGCGACAAGAGATCAATATGCCGAGATCGACCTTTGGCTCGAGAAAGGGCCGACGAGAAGACTCTCTTCAAGTCATCGATGGCCTCCAACGAGACTTGGATAGAGCTAAGATGGATTTGAGGACGCCCGACTACGGCAGTAAGGGCCACAAGAGATAGGTTGGCACGCTCTCAAGCTAGCCAACAAACTTTAACCGATCTCGAACGCCGCTTAGTCGAAGAAAACCTATTCATTGAGGCAAAAAATGAGGAGTTTTCTTCTACCAACCGAAGCTCGGCTATTCAACTTGGCGAGGCTCAATCAAAGGCCCAGGATGAAGGATTTTAGACACAAGAACAAACGCCACAAGCTTCGTCTTAAAATAAAGGATCTTGAGGAAGGGGTCCTCTTCTCACCAAGAGCTCGTAAAGCGAGATATAAAGTAATATAGAGACTTCTGGACGAGCTTAACGTCGAGATCATGAAAGTTTACTCTAAGGCTACGAAGACCGCCGAGAGAGGCAAAGAAAAACTGCTCACGCTTCAATCGACCTAACTCTACTCAACTCCGAAGACGAAGGTGGTGCCTAGGTGTTCTTCCCGCTTTCATTCTCGACTTATGTAAAATTTATCTGCTTAAACATTTTACGCTTTCTATATTAGTGTATTTTTGTTCATGAATGAATAGTCAAATGAATGTTTTAGTTTTCCTGATTTAATTTGCAATCTCTTTAATTGTGAACTATGTTCTTGGTTAGTTTCTTGTCAATAATTCAATATCAAGAAATGAACCTAAACAAAGGAATCGCTTAAGATATATAATAGTTAATGTATGAGACGAAGGGAATTGAATTTCATGGACAGATTTACCTTAATCAATGTAAAGGACCTAATTCAAACACTTCGAGATTTAACTCAAATTGTTAATTAACAATTAAGCATGTCATATAACGTATAAAGTGATGTTAAAGAACGAAGCATTCAACTCAACACTTAAATAAAATAAAGTACCACATACTCATCTGCCCAAGTGTGAGATCGGTCATTTGTTTACCACTCGGGGTGAAACAATTATATGAAAACCAAGATATAAGGACCAATCAGTGACCATTGATTTACCACCGGTAAAATCAATATAGATCCTTCGCCACCACTCGGGGTAGAATGACAAATGGGTCGCCATCGAATGTCCAAAGAAGTCCTACCATTCCTCCTTACACCATAGTGACCATAGGACAAAATAGGACCAGACTAATAAAGTGACCATTGATTTACCACCCCGGTAAAATCAATATAGATCCTTCGCCTCACCACTCGGGTAATCTACAAATGGGTCGCCATCGAATGGCCAAAGAAGTCCTACCATTCCTCCTTACACCATAAAATGACCATAGGACAAAATAGGACCAGACTAATAGTGACCATTGATTTACCACCCCGGTAAAATCAATATAGATCCTTCGCCTCACCACTCGGGGTAGAATCGACAAATGGGTCGCCATCTAATGGCCAAAGAAGTCCTACCATACCTCCTTACACCATAGTGACCATAGGACAAAATAGACCAGACAAATAGTGACCATTGATTTACCACCCCGGTAAAATCAATATAGATCCTTCGCTCACCACTGGTGTAACGACAAATGGGTCGCCATCGAATGGCCAAAGAAGTCCTACCATTCCTCCTTACACCATAGTGACCATAGGACAAAATAGGACCAAGACCAATAGTGAAAAAGTGTCTTTTATTGATAATGAACAATAATATATGCATTCCGATGAGTTAACTTGATCTTTATTGAAAGTATTTCAAGCCCCGCCAAATAAGTTAAGTGTTTTTGATTTCGAACCATCTAATGCCCTTAACCTAAAGTGCCTCGGTTGGGATACTTCATCACCCCATATGGTCCTTCCCATTTTGCATTAACTTTTCCGTGTTTTGAGGTGTAGAAGCTTGGCCACTCTCTACGAGGACGAAGTCTCCTACTTCAATCACAAGCTTGACTCCTTTGTTATAATGCTTAGCTACTCTTCGTTGATAAGCAGCCAATTTAAGTAGAGCAACCTCTCTAACTTCTTCTAGCAGATCCAAATTGGCCTTCAGTCCTTCGTCATTGTATATTTCTTTGTATTGATCGGACCAAGACTTGAGATCCGATTTCGACAGGGACTAAGGCATCAAGACCATAGGTCACCGAAAGGGTGAATCCTCAGCCGCGTCCTTGTGCAATCCGGTAAGCCCACAACACGAAAGCAGCTCCTCCGCCATCTTCCTTTAGCTTCATCTAGTCTGCGGCTGATCCTGCTTCAGCAGTCATCCCGTTGTCACCTCAACTTGTCCATTTGATCGTGGATGAGCCACCAAGTCTTTTATGTCAATCCCCAACTCCTTTAAAAATGCTTCAAATTTTGATCCCATTTAATCGCGTCCGTTGTCCGATATTAATACTCTAGGGATCCCGGTTAAACACTACTGACTCTTTTATGAACTTCAAACATTCTTGCTCCATAATTAACCGGTGGGCTTTGCTTCTCCTACCCACTTAGTCATGTAATCAATAAGAATTATGACAAAGCTAACTCGACCTTTAGCTTTAGGCAATGGACCCAATATATCTACCCCCAGACATAAATGAAGGGTATAGAGATAAAATCGAGTATAGCTCTTCCGGGTACATATGATGTGGATCGGACCGCTGAGTTGGCACTTTTCACATTTTTTGACATACTCAGAGCTTCCTTAAAATTGTAGGCCAATAGTATCCTTGTCAAGTACTTTGTAAGCCAAAGATTTAGCAACCATATGATCACCGTAAATGCCCTCGTGAACTTCCCCAGAGCATATTCCGCCTCGATGGGACCGCACTTCAAGAATGGTGAAGAAAAGGCCAATCGATAAAGATCCCCATCAATAAGAACAAAGTTACGCGCTCTTGTATTTGATCTTCTTTGCTAACATCCGATCCGGAAGGAAGGACGCCATCCGCCAAATACTCGATGTACGGGTCATCCAAAGAAGCTAGATCGCTTCGATACACATCACTACTTCATCTTTGAACACTCTACCGTCAGCAGAACTTCCAAGTAAATCGATCCGTTAAAACATCTCGCATCCGTAGTAGCCAATTTCGACAATGCATCGATGATAAATTGTCATTACGCCTATGCCCCGAAATTGCATGCGGTTTAAATCATCGTCGGTCCTTTAACTCCGCCAAATACTTGATCATCCGATTTCCACGAGCTTCATAGTCCCCGATAAGTCGCTGACAACCAACCGAGAGTCATCAGAGATGATAAGGTTCCGACCTCTGAACTTTTTGCCAATCGAACACCCGCCAAAGACCGCTTCATACTTATTTCGTTGTTTGTCGCTTTAAATCCAAATCGATGGCTCTGTTGAACTTTGAACCCGTCCCGGACTTGTCAAGATAATTCCCCCCCACTAATGCTTAGGGTAGAGGAACCATCTGCATATATAGAGTCCAAACATTCTCGCTTCTTGTTGAAGAATCGCAATCGCTCGACGGACGATTCACCTTCCAACTTTCGGCAGATTCGCTTTGGTGAACGAACATTCTACTACTGAAATCGGCCAAAGCTTGGCCTTTGATAATGCGGTTCGTGGATGGTATTCGATGGAAAATCGTGATAACTCCATTGTCCACGCCGCTAACCTTCCCGAAACTTCGCTTGCCCATCACCTTCTTCAATGGTCGATCCGATCAGTAGACAAATCAGAGTCGACCTTTGAAAATATCGCCAAGCTTCCTACTAGCAATTATCAAGGCGAAGGCAAATTTCTCAATATTTGGATACTGGTTTCAAAGATCTCGCAGGACGTGATCGACATAATAGATCGGATGTTGTCTTTTTCCACCGATCTCCCGAACCAAAGATCGCTTCCAACCGCTAACGAACTTGCCGCCAGATATGATATATAAGGTCTCTCACGGAATGGGTTTCACCAATAAAGGAGTCAAGAAAGATACGCCTTTATGCTCGGAAGGCGCTTTTCACACTCTAAAGTCCACCGGAACGCCTTTCGCATTCTTCGCCCTTTCAATGTATCAAAGAAAGGAAGGCACCTCTCTCGCAGATTGGCGACGAACCTCCTTAATGCCGCATCTCGCCGACCGACGTTGGACGCCTTTTAATGACCGAGAGTCTTCATGTCAAGAATGGCCTCAATCTTCTCCGGATTGGCCTCGATACCCTTTTTGACTAACAAGATAACCCGTAAACTTTCCTGCACCGAGGCCGAAAGTGCACTTGGCCGGGATTAAGCCTTAGTTGACGATGACGGACGATCCCAAAAGCATTCCTCTAGATCGTCCAAATGACTCTTGAACGCGCATGCTTTTCACGATCATGTCATCAACGATACCTCCATGTTCCTTCCAAAACCGCCTATCAAGATGAAGTTCATCATTCTCTCAGTAAGTGGCTCCAAAGATTTATAAGGCCAAAAGTCATCTTCAGAAAGGCACAATCGAATCGGTGTGTAATAAATGCGCATCTTTGGGATGTCCTCTTTACACATGGATATTTGGTGATAACCGAAAAACATCCATAAAGCTTAGTAATGCACCCCAAGTGGCATCGATAAGTCGATCAATATGGGGTAGAGGATAAAATCCTTCTTGACAAGCTTTATTGAGGTTCGTGTAGTAATGATGCAAACCCGCCATTTTCCATTCTCGCTTCGCACTAACACCACATTAGCCATCCATTCGGGATAATCAATCTCATATATAAAGTCGGCACCAACAAATTTTTCTATTTCCTCGATCAATGATTTTCCGTCGTTCAGCGAAAGATCCGCTCTTTTCTCCCGAACCGCTTCTTCAAGGATCTACATTCAAAGCTATGCTCACCATCTTCCGACTAACTCTGTGCATGTCCTTGGTTCCCATGCAAAATATCCGCGATAAAGAACAGTAAGAGTTCTATGAGATTTGTCCGAAGAGGTTCTCGTAGACCAACCGATCTTCACGGCCTTGTCCGGCTTTCCAAGGATCAATTCGACCTCTTCCGCTTCCTCCCAAGCAGAATCACCATCTGCTCGTAACTACTTTCGGTAAAAGGCTCGATCTCAATTGTCATCGCCGCTTTTGTTTGTCAATTTCACTCCGGAGGAAATAACAACATTCCTAGAAGCATCGTCGGGCTAGATCCAAGTCCCCGCCACCTCTCCTACTCCATGAGCCGTGGGGAACTTGATTTTGAAATGAGGGATGGAGGTCACACTTGGAGAATGCTTAAAGTAGGTCTTCCCAAAGATAAGCGTTGTAAAATTTGAATCAACGTGCACAACATAGAATTTACACACTATTTTGACTTCTTTGGGTCTGTCAAGTCAAGATAACCGGAGTTCAATAGTGCTCGCAACTTTGACAGGATCATTCTTTGGCCGATAAAGGAGCTTCCTGCCTGACCTCCATTTTTTCGCCCATCAAGGTGCATCCTCGATAGGCATGGGCATACTGAGATATCCAATCAAGATCCATTATCTATCATCATGCGCTTCATGTCCACCGTGCCAACTTGCGATGTGATCACCAAGGCCCCTCATGCGGCTCGATTGGCTCTAAAGATAGTCAAGATTTCAGATATGATATAGCGACAAATCCGGGAATGGTCTATCTGCTTTCAGGGAGATCATCATCACGCTCCATGACCGAATTCAGTAAGCCCTCTCTTCCTCCCTATCAACTTCCTCATGGACCCACCGGTTATCACATCGATAACATGCCTCATGGAAGTCTTCGAGCCCTCGAACTGTCTGAATAAAGACGGTTAACGCTTCATTGATTATTTACTACCACATACCGCACTAACAAACCGCCTTTTAATCTTCCTCTCCACAAATTCTTTCAAATTGCAACACTCGTTAGTGTCGTGGCCACGACTGATGATAGCCACAATACTTACGAGAGTTACCTCCGCCCAGCTTCAGTAATTATCACGGGTGGCTCAAAGAAAGGTTGGTTTCGATTTGATCCAAAATTATCGATCTATCGCTGTTTAGTTTGGTGTAGATCTTATTCACCTTCTAGGCCGGAATCGGAGGGATGACCGCTTCGCCGCCAGAATTATTGTACTTTTTCGAATCGCCTCCGTCCGATCATTATACCCCCCTGCTTCCTCTCGTTCAACTTGGGCTTAGAGCCACAATCGACCCTTTCTCCCTCGACCAAAGAGGATGTTTCAGTCGCTCATAGCTTCTTCCACAACGATGTAGCCTTCGCGCTTTCACAAAGGCTTCGCCAAGCTCTTCTGGATGATTGAACATCAACTTCTTCACCAACTTTTCTGGACTTTTACTGATCCAATCCATTCGGAACAAACCTACACTGGAGATCATTAAGATCGGACACCGACCGATCGCTTCTCCGAACCTCTTTACATACCGCCCAAAGATTCACCAGAAAGCGCGGATCTGTGCCAAAGAACCCGTGAGGCTTTCCTCTTCTTCTTTGCTCCCTTAAACGGGCGTGGAACTTATCACAAAGTTCGGTCCACGAGGATATGGAATCAAGGCAAAGTTCCCAACCACTGCCTCGCATCTTTTTTTCTTAGCGTCAGAATAAAGGTGTGGCACTTGGCGTCACAACGTTGAAGTCGTAATAGTCCATTAAATGCAGGTGGAACACTTGGCTATGGTTATAAGGGTCCCTGCCCCATCGTAACTTTCCACGCAAGGCAATTTTTAGTGATATCCGCTTTTCCTTGAGAATATCCGAGGAAAAAGGGGATGCTTTCTTTCGGGCGTCCTTCACTTCGCCGGACCTCGGCCAGCTTCTTTCTCGAGCTCTTTTTAGCTCCTTTACTAGAAAATCAACACCTTCAGCCGGGGAACCTCTTTCTCATGAACAACATTATGTCTCCGAGAGGATCGACCTCCTCCTCCGCCGATCCTACGCCTCTAGAGGGACTTCTTGATCCGCTTTGCATATAACTCTTTCCTTGTGGTGAGAATGATCACGCTGATAGTCCATTACCCGGACTTCGCACGACCTCCTTCAACTCGCTTCCTTTGTTGATAATCATCTCGATCTTAAGAGGTAATCTACCATTATCGCCTTCTTCGAGGCCATGGGAGTTCTCGCTTCGATCTCCTCCTACTTCGAGAATGATCCTAGAAACACGCGTGGGAACGCTTCGACCTTTTTCGCCTTTCAGATTGATCATGGCTAGATTGTTCGTCTCCGCATTCCCGCCACCACCAAGCATCTGTTTCGGCTATATCTTCTTTTGCTTTAACAGACCGCCATGGCTCTATCTCGCTTCGTCATTCGCCATCTTTGCCAACTTGGCGCCTCTAACCTCCTGCTACTTATGATAAATCTTGGTTGGTTAGCCTTCCACCTATCCTCGACCATGATCTCGCCTCATTCGCATCAAAAATCAATATTCGTCGCCCCGCCAGAATCTTCTTGACGGAGATCCCCGAATTATGCTTAGAAGCCGTCTTCGCGTGAGCACTCTCGAAAGGACCTGCACGATCCTTCATCAAACACGAGGCGTTGATTTAGCTAATGCCCATCGCCAGCCTCTTCCGTGTGTACCATCCTACTCCTCATCATCTTCCAAAGTAGGTTAAACGATTGTGATTGAAAATTTTAATGACACTAGAACTCAAAACCCTCCTTCTAGCGCCAATGTTAACGCCAGATCTTCTTTCTCCACGTCCCAATCACGTAAGACGCCCCGATCTCCGCAGACAAGAAACACAAATCCAACACCGAAAGCTTGACGGCCGGTTCCGTTTGGGATAAATTTCGAAGCGTGAGAATTAGAATGTGTTCATAAAGTTAACAATGGAGGAATGTATGGTCTAGTGTATTGAGAGAGATAATAATTCTCGATTGTGTGTGTATGGGAGAATATGAATAATCAATATATGTGAGAACGCACTTCTGCATTTATGGCTTCCTCACTAGGTTATACTATCTTTGCTTGGATTATCGTACACCCACTACTACCCGACACACCCTCCGATCCGATGGGCTCTCGCCGACTATATAAGGTTTATCTACCGCTTTTGGCCATCGCTTTCACCACCACGGCTTATGATCCCATCCACATTAATGCACTGGCAGAGCCTTGTCAACCGTCATGCTTTTTCATCATCACAAGTCAAAGTAATAGATATTAAAATATCTAATGGGTCGATCCAATCGGACCGACCGACTTTAAAGATTAAAACGGATATAATATGGTGATTGGGCCCAAAGACTTTAATTGGATTAAAAATAAAG
The DNA here is from genome assembly GCA_020205605.1 of Panax ginseng. NCBI lineage: Eukaryota > Viridiplantae > Streptophyta > Magnoliopsida > Apiales > Araliaceae > Panax > Panax ginseng. Next base: position 6,886,142 of record CM035127.1, read on the forward strand.
GCCCAATGGATTCTTCATCATGAGTAGTAGCCAATGTACCCTACCAAAAATAGGAAATATCACGCCCCAACACTACCTAATAGTACGTAAGCTAATTTCAGAATAGTGAGCAACCAAGGTTGGCCCGCATCACATTTTTTTGGCTCAGCCAAAACTCGATTCAGATGTATCATTATAAGTCACAGATTTCACTAACAAATCTCAATCAATTTATTTCATCTACAATTTTTTACCGTACGATATATATATGCAGTTATTATATAAGTTCAACAGTGAATATATATTGTTTATAATGTTATGCGTGAATAGGAACATGAATATTAAAATAATATATGTTAAATTTATTATTTATTATGTCTAGATAATATTATGATATTCTTATGCCATCATGTATTCATGTTAAAATTAACGTGATTATTTTTATAATTAATTCATGTTCAAAATTGTATATCTTATTAATTTAAGATTTTAAAACATGATGTAATATATTATTAGGGCTTTTAAGTTGTTACATGTAAATTTTAAATAATGTTAATTTTCAAACTTGATTAATGTATTTAAAGAAAATTGAGTTTAATCATAATAATTTACGTGTATGCGTGACTCTTTTATTGTTAAAATTAATAATCAGCCCAACGGAGGATTATCAATTGAAACAATTAAAGATTAAGAAAAGTCACATAATGTTACATTTAATAAATAAAGATTTTAATTTTACCCAACGGAAAAATTAGAATTAGAGTTAATTAAATGGAATTTTATTGTATAAGTAACATGTTTATTTCGTTTCTGCCCAACGGTGATGCGTGGATAAATGTGTTTTGTATTATTTTATGGAGATGTTATTAGTATATTATTAATTGGACCAACGAAAAATTAATAATTATGCACCAACATCTCATTAAAATCTATTTTTGGGTGTTGTAAATAGATTTTATGTAACGAATCGTCATTTCTACTACAAATGGTTTTTATTATGATTAATTATTAATTATTGCTGTACATTGTGGATTTCTTTTAGTATTTTGTAAGCATGCTTATGAGCTTGATTGTATTTCGACATTGACTCCAACTAGTATTTCTGAGTATCTCTCTGGATTTGAAACCTTGAATGAAAATAATTTTACTGCTTGAAAAGTGTAAGTGAAAAATTGTTCTCGGCACTATGATTTTGGACTATGCACTACGATTGGATCATTCTGTTCCACTTACAACTACTAGCTCAATTGAGTAAAAGATTATTTATGAAAGTGGGAGTGATCTAACGGCATGTCCCTTGTGATTATGGAAAACTCTATCACGACAGTCATTCGAGGAGTCATTACTGACTTTGAGAATGTTAAAGAGTACTTAACTTAAGTCGAGTAACAATTTAATGGTTCTTCTAAAACTCATGCAAGTACCCTTATTTTAAAAATGCTTACTAGCAGGTATGATGGGGTTAGTGGGGTGCGCGATCACATTATGATGATGAACGATATGGCTTTTAAATTAAAGATGAAGAAAGACTTAAGGTTGAAAAACCTAATGTTGCTCATTTGACTACCACTGGATCCTATAAGAAGAAAGCTTATAAAAATGGCAAAGGTTTTAAGAATAAGTGTAAGACCCCAACTTTTTGAATAAAGATTATATTTTCTCGAAATATATTTTTGAATATTATGGTGTGGATTATAAATTTTGCAAAGTTCGTAAGTTGTTATATAATATTCGATTGGTCGGAGAATATTCGTTTTAACAGGGAATATTCGTACAACGGCACAATCATTGGTGGACCCCCAAAACGGAATTATTGTTGGATTGAGAAAACAACAAAAAATACTTTATGAAAATAACTTGGCGGAAGTTTTACATCGTTAAGCTGTTTGAAACACCCGTGTTAAAAGTACAAAGAATACTGGCGTGGTTGTATAGTAGCACCACGGTATTGATTATTGATGCTTACGTGAGAAGTCACCATTATATACTCAATTATTTCTATAGTAATTCTTTGCATCATATCTATCATATTATTGATTCAATTATTGTCACAAAGATTACCCAAGATAAAATGTTTTTTAAAATCAATACTTGAGACGACAAAGTTATTCATATTATAAATTACAATATTTACAATGTCTAGAAGTTACACAAGAGAGATTTGGTCACCTAATTGCTACGCCAATGATAGGGAGAAATCCTTATTGGAAAGCCCCCTCTTTCCTGGGAACGACCTGGTTGATAAATATTGTGAATTATAATATTAATAATGAATGTTGTTCGGATTTGAATTTGGAGACGCGGACGTGATATTTGAGTCCGGAAAGACGAAATTAGTAAAAATAGTCTATAAACACAAAAATTTTCGGGATTCACTATTTGGTCAAAAAGTCAACAGTTGACTTTTTCGGGAAAAGTCAAACTTTGAAATTTCCAAATTTATATTTTTGATAAAAATGGTTTCATTGTGTTAGAATTATTTGTGTTAGTGAAAAATTGACAATTATTTTGATAATAATTGATGTTTGGAGGTTATATTGACCAATCGGGTATTTAACCGGATAAATGAACAATTGTTGCAATTATTTCACATGATTATAATTATTTGTTCACATATGTGTACTATTGAATCACATTATTTACTATTAGGGGAGTTGGTGCAAGATTGATAATACTTGCATGACTAAGTTAAAAATAGAGGTATAGATGGAGAGTCTTATAATTGAAATTCATATTTTTCACATGATTATACTATTGATTCACATGATTGAACTATTGATTCAAATTATTTACTATTAGGGGAGTTGGTGCAAGATTGATAATACTTACAGGACTAAATTATAAATGAAAGAAAAGTTGGAGTATTGATCTTTGTAATTTTGAGCCCCAAAACGTGCGATTATCGAAACTATATTTTTCTATAAATAAAGCTCATTCTTCTTTTTCATTTCTCACCAATTCACAAAAGCTTTAGAGCGATTATTATAGAGAGAAATTATAGAAAGAAGAAGAAAGTCTTCACTACCTCACTATTCCAAAGATCCAGCTTTTTCTAAAGGTAGGGAGTATTATTTCTTTCTTATCTATGAAGAGAACTTCATTATTCCATTCTTTATTATTCTCATTGGAATAACTTTGTGATACGCTGCCTACCCTATACTTGGTGAAATTCTTCCATTGTTCCATTCTTTATCATTCTCGTTGGAACATCCTCATCACATGCGCTCTACTGGGACTACGGGTTCCGCTCTTTATTATTTTGTTGGAATATCCTCATGCATGCGTTTCGCCGGGACCGATTCCATCTTTATTATTCTGTTGGAATATCCGTCTGCATGCGTTCTACGCCGGGACTGATTCCGCTTTTATTATTCTCATTGGAATATCCCGCTTACGCGCTTTTACGCCGGACCGATTCCGCCTTTTTATTATTCTGTTGGAATATCCTCGTCATGCATGCGTTTCTGGCCGGACTGATTCCGTTATTTATTATTCTCGTTAGAATAACTTTTATGCATGCTGATCTATCGCATGCCCGGTGATTTCTTTTGTTATTCCATTCCTTATTATACTCGGTTGGTTAAAGTTTTGACTTCTATACTCCATGAAATTAGTGGAATATCCTCGATATTTGCGCTTCATCCAATATCTTTTCATGGAAATATTCTTCTCGAGCATTCTTGAATTTTTCTATAAAAAGCGATATCATGTTGACAATTTGGACGTTATTAGATCCTGGATAAAATAATTCTTGAACTTGTTTTATTGAATTCTTATATCATTGTCATCATCCTCATGTTTATATTTTGTTGAAAGTCATCTGTGGCCTATAAAGGCATGTATGGACTTGGTATGATTATGACCGTGGATTATTCTTTGTAATCATGACCGTAATATTACAAATAATGTGGTAAAAGTCATCATTGGCGTAGTGCATTGATGAACAGTTGTTGGCATGATCATGACCATTATTGAATACACAAATATTCTTGGCCCGTATTGCATGGATAATTGTGGTCGTGATACTAAAGAATATCCTCGGCCATAGTGCGGGGGTGATTCGATGATGTGGATTATTTATTAAAATTTGAGTCCCAAATGATAAAAGTGATGAAAAACCTTTTAAATCATAAAAGATAGTAGATTTTATTCTCTACTTGACTCTTTTAATGGATTGCTTGTTCCGCTGCAGTTAAACTTGATGGTTGTTATATTGTATCAGTTTAACACTGTTGAAGGCTAATGATAATATATTCTGCATTATCTTAGTCATAATATTTTCTACTGGGCTAGTTGAGCTCACCCTTTTACTTTTATTGTTCTCTTCAGGAAATGAGAATGTAGCAGGGACTAGTCGGGGAACGGAGTGACTGACCAGATGATAGCATTAGTAGTCCTCACTATTCTGTGAAATAGTGTAATAATAATTGTAATAATATTGAATTTGAGTTTGAATATTGTCTAGACGATAATATTTGTATTCAAACTCACAGCTTATGTTTTGTCGTATTGTACACGAAAGTTGTATAATTAAGTTGTATTTGAATTATGTACCATGTATCTGACGACTCAAGATGGGTGATGTATACCTAATTTTGGGGGCGTCACAATAAGGATAAACCAATTTCTACCAAAATAAATAAGGCAAAATTATTCAGGTAACAACTCTGAGACATGTCCTAAATGTCACTTCTGTAAGAAGTAATGACATATTCAGAAAGAATGCCCTAAATTAAGAGAATGAATTGAAAAGAAAGGTATATCGTCCATCAATTATGTAACTTATGAATCCTTTCTAATTGATGTTCCTTCTAATACATGGTGGCTTGACACTGGTGCTATGGTTCACATTACTAATTCATTGCATGAATTCTTAGACACTCCAAAAGGGGGAAAGAACCATTAAAGTTAGCAATGGAGAGTCTATACAAGTTGAAGCTGTATGAACTTTTTCTTTAGTTTTGGAGAGTGGTTTCATCTTGTATTTATATGATACTCTTTATGTTCCCAGTATGACACGGAATTTAATTTCTGTATTTAAACTTGACGTTGATGGATTTTTGTTTAAGTTTGAGAATAATAAAATAATTATTTATCATTACTCTCACGTTATTGGTTCTGGCTCATTAGAGGGAAACCTCTATAAAATAAATTTGGATGATGTATTTGTTGAATCCTTGTTAACAATGAATGTGACAGAAAGTACATCTAAAAGTGAAAATAAGAGAAAACTAGATAATGAGAATTCTTCAAAATTGTGGCATCAATTCTTAGGCCATATTTTAAAAGACAGAATGCAACGTCTTATAAAGGATGGAATTCTTCATTCGCTAGATTTTTCTGATATTGGCAATTGTATTGAATGTATAAAAGGAAAAACTTATGAAATGTAATAAGAAAGGAGCAACAAGAAGTAGTGCACTTCTTGAAGTGATTCACACTGATATATGTGGACCATTTTCTTTAGGAATTGGTGGACACAAATCTTTCATTACGTTCATTGATGACTATTCTCGTTATACTTATGTCTACCTGATTAATGAAAAATCTGAATCACTAAATATGTTTAAAATTTTCAAGGCTGAAGTTGAAAATCAACTCGACCGAAAAAAATTAAAGTAGTGAGATCGATAGAAAGTGAGAGTATTATGGTAAACTCTCCCGATCAGTCATAGTCCCGGCCCATTTGCCTTCTTTTGTCAAGAAAATGGAATCGCCACTCAAGATATCTGATGCTTGGTACACCGCAATGTAATGGTGTAAATTGAGAGCGTAAATCGCACCACTTATAGATATGGTACGTAGTATGTTATGTAATTCTAACCTACCTGTGTTTTTGTGGACCGAGGCATTAAAGACAGCTGTTCATATTTTAAATCGGGTTTTTAGAAAATATGTCCCTAACACTCCTTATGAAATTTGGACAGGTAGGAAACCTAGTTTAAAATACTTACGGGTGTGGGGCTGTCCATCTGAGGCTAAGATTTTTAATCCACAAATAAAGAAACTTGACTCTAAAACCATTAGTTGCCATTTCATTGGATATCCTGAGACATCTAAGGGTTATCGATTTTACTGTCCCTCGCATACCACTAGAATTGTTGAGACTACGCATGTATAGTTTTTTTAGAGAATGGTGATTTAACTGGGAGTGGCGAGCCTAGAAAATTTGATCATGAAGAAAACAGGTTTTATGTTTCTAATCCTAAGCCACCACCGAATGTTGAACCTCACATTATTGAAAATCATATTCCTGAAATTGTGCAGCCTTTACGTAGGTCCGAAAGACCTAGAAAGCCTATTAATTTTGATGATTTTATAACCTATCTTAATGAGATTGACTATGATTTAAGTAAGATTAGTGATCCTATCTCCTATAAAGAGGCCATTACGAGTGTTCAATCAACTCAATGGCTTGAAGCCATGAATGATGAGTTGAAATCAATGGAGTTTAATAACGTTTGAGATCTTGAATGATTACCAAAAGGTTTTAAACCTGTTGGTTGTAAGTGGGTCTATAAGACCAAATTAGATCCTAAAGAGAACGTTGAAAGGTATAAAGCTCGATTTATTGCTAAGGGTTTCACTCAAAAGGAAGGTGTGGATTATAATGAAACTTTCTCTCCAGTATGTAGGAAAGATTCATTTAGAATAGTCATGACTTTAGTTGCTCATTATGACTTAGAGTTACATCAGATGGATGTTAAAACTGAATTCCTTAATGGTAACTTGTATGAGAATGTCTATATGGCACAACCAGAAGGTTTTTGGTTAAAGGCAAGGAACATATGGTATGTAGACTTAAGAAGTCCATATATGGATTAAAACAGACTTCTCGACAATGGTATCTTAAGTTTGATAAAGTAATGAGTAGTTTTGATTTTAAGAAAAATATAGTAGATCAATGTATATACTTGAAGGTCAGTGGGAGTAAATTTGTTATTCTTGTTTTGTATGCTGATGATATATTACTTGCAAGTAATAACTTAGACATGTTACATTAGACCAAACGTTTCCTTTCTAGAAATTTTGATATGAAGGATCTCGGTGAAGCCTCTTATGTTATAGGTATTGAAATTCATCGAGATAGGTCTTGCGGGATATTAGGATTGTGACGCCCCCAAAATAGGTATATATCACCCATTCTGAGTTGTCAATACATGGTACAGAAACAACTACAACTTTATTATTACAACAGTAAAACTGTGAGTTTTAATACAAATATTATCTTCTAGACAATATCTATACTCAAATAAATCCTCATCACATTTATTGGTACATTATTTTACAAAAATGGTGAGGACTACTAAACAACTCTCTCTAGAACCTTCATTCCACACCCCGACTCGTACTCGTTATATTCTCACCTCCTGAGAAGAAAAATGGAATAAAAAGGAAAAGGGTGAGCTCAACTAGCCCAGCAAAGAATATTATGACTAAGATAATATACAACAAATTATCATTAGTCTTCAACAGGAAAAAATCTAATAGAATACAATAGACAACAAGTTTTAAATCAATATTCGCAATGAAATAATAATTCATTAGAAGAGTTAAGTAGAGAATGCAAACTACTATCTTCTATGTATGAATTTAAAAGTTCATCGCTCATCTTTTATCCTGTAACATCAATCAATATATATCTGGAATCAAATATTCATCTTTGACTACGTGCCAAAGATATTCATCAAGAATCATTCATCTTTTGCACTACGGGCCAAAGATATTCAATAATGTCATCATTTAAGATCGAGGATGATGAAAATATTTTTTAAAGAAACGAATCCAAAGAAACAAAATGACAAGGATTAAGGATTAAGGATTAAGTACTTTGTTTTATCCATGTCCAAAAATACCTCAAAAATAATCATAGTGGTGTAAAATTCAAGAATGATCAAAACATGGATACAATCAAAGTTAGTATCCACAATAGATATTTTAGACGAAAAGGAAAATTTTCATTTTTCAATGAATAGTCTTAGTATTCGTGAATAAGATCAAAGATATCGTGAATAGTGACGATATCGTGAATAAGAACTCCGACAATTAAAAATTCTAAATTTGATTAAAAGTTCGAGATCAATACTTGACATAATGATATTGAAGAAATAATATCATTACTGAAAAAATAATATCCCTTACCTCGAAAGATTAAGACTTTTAAATTTGGAATACCGGGTATAGTCTAATGAAGGAACTTATCTACCGTATAACAATACTCAAAGTATAAAAATCCTCACAAGAATATGCTCAATATATAGAGAGAATATAGAAAAAACTTCAGGTTTACGGTGTAATTTTCAATTCTAACCTAAGACCCTATTTATAGAAAAATGCTTAGAACACCAAAGCGAAAATTTATTAAAATAATTTTATTTAATAAATATTCAAGCCCACTTCCCAAGAATCCGAATTCAAATCATTTACCACACATGTGGGCTTGCAAAAACGTTTTTCATGAATAAAACAATTAAAACCTCCAAAATCAATTATTTGAACTTGAACTTCAATAATTCATAATAAATAGCCCTTTGTCGTAAAAATTGAAACTCATGAGTTTTCATAGAAAATTCCATTATCTACAACTTTGTAGAAGGAAGTTTTTCCAAATTTCAAACAAAAATTGACCAAAATCTATAAATCCAAGCGATTTTACAAAGCTATAATCAAATTTCATCAATAAATGGGGTCCAATTTGACATGTTTAACATGTTTTAAACATTTATTGCAACAAAAATACTCTTCCTCCTCGTATACTCATATATCCCACATTCGTTGTAAAAATATCACCATTATTATATTATTAAAATATAATAATATATTTAAATGAATTATTTTATCAGAAAAAGATAAAATTTTAATTTTCAACAATTGTCACATTAAAAATTTTCTCCATCTATATCCACATAAAATCAATATTTTCCTCATCATATGAATCAATAATTAATTACTCACAAATAATATTACAGAATCACAATATTGACAACCGTGCGCCTCCAGTGAAAGAAGGGGCTTTTCAATAAGAATTTCTCCTTCTTGGCCAGCAATTAGGTGACCAAAACCTCTCCTTAGATGTAACTTTCTAGACATTGCCAATAATGTTATCTAATAATATTATTCGAGATAATATGAATTATTGCTTCGATAATGAAAAATACCGTGTAATGACAATTATTGAAACAACAAAGAATATAAAATATCAACGCAAAGAATTATTAAATCAATAAAATAAAATCTTTGAGCGAAGAATTCTTCAGTAACCATTATTGAGTAGTGGCCTTCTTACGTAAGAATCAATAATTGGTGTAATACCTGAGTGTCTTTATGTGTTTTTAACCAATTGAGTATTTTAACAATATAATCTTGAATAACTACGCCAGTTATTTTTAAACAACTTATATTTGTCGTTTTCTTCATCCAATCGCTTTCACAGTTATGGAGCCCACACATGGTCATACCTGCATCCGCATTTAAATATTCTCCGACAAAGATCAATATTCCACGACCAAACGAATATTCCCCACAACAATGAATATTTTATAACCACTTGTTTATTTTGAAATATTTGCGTATTTTACCCATAACTATCCACATTAATCAAATCAACCTTACTATTTCAAAATAATAAATAGAAAATTAAATTTCATTAATAATAAGTTGGGGTCTTACAACCTCCCTCCTTATGAAATTTCAGACTTTCGAAATCGACGTGACGTACTGGTGTTTCAAAAGGTGAGGATACCTCGCTTTCATTTCCGCTTTCCAATTCCCGTGTCATTTCCTCTATAAGATGATTCATCCACGTAACTTTAACTTGTGGTATGACCTTTGTGCGTAGGATATGCTCCTTCCTATCCAAAATCTTGACAGTACCTCTTCGTGACGTTAAGTCTTCTGGCTATCTCGTCCGGTTTCTAACTCTATAACGTGGTTCGGTCTTTCACATATTTACAAAGCACGACATATATGAAAAACATTATGAACACGAGACATACTTGGAGGTAATGCAAGTCTATAAAGCTACATTACCTACTTTCGGTCAAGAATTTGAAATGGACCAATAAATCGTGAATTGAGCTTTCCTCTCTTCCCAAATCTTGTAACTCCTTCCATGGGCAACACGCAACAATACATGATCCCCAATACTAAATTCTATGTCCTTTCGATGAAGATCCGCGTAAATCTTTTGATCTCTTGTCTTAGCTTTGTATATACGTTGTCGAATTATTTGGATCTTTTCCGTAGTCATACGTACTCAACTCGTGTCCCAACAATGTTGCTTCACCCACCTCATCCCAACATACTTTGGAGAAATGACACTTCCGTCCATCATACATGCTTCAAATGGGGCCACACCTATACTTGCTCGATAACTGTTTGTTGTAGGAGAATTCCACCAATGGTAAATACTTATCCCAACCGCCTTGAAGTCTAGGACACGAGTCTTAATAAATCTTCAAGAGTTTGAATAGTCATCTCTCGATTGTCCGCTTCGTTTGAGGATGGTATCTTCAATCGAATTGTAAATCGCGTGCCCATAGCTTTTGCAAGCTAACCCAAAATCTTGAAGTGAATCTTGGGTCACGATCCGAAACTATGGATATCGGCATGCCATGCAACCTCACAATCTCATTTACATATATATACTTGTGAAGACGTTCAAGGAATAAGTCTCCGTATCGGCAAGAAATGAGCGGACTTGGTTAATCTATCAACAAGAACCCAAATAGCATTGATGCCTTGAGAAACCGTAGGAAGACCCAGAATTGAAATTCATGGTAATGTGTTCCCACTTCCATTTCGAATCTCAAGTGGTTGCAACGGACCCTTAGGTACTAGATGTCTGCCTTTACACGTTGACAAGTTAAACACATCGAGATAAACTTTGCAATCTCTCTCTCATATTGTTCCACCAAAATGTATGTCAAGATCACGATACATTTTAGTAACTCGAGATGGATTGCAAATGGTGTATTGTGTGCCTCCATCATAATCTTGTACTTCAAATCGTAGTCGTTAGAACACAAAGTCTAGAGTGGACTCAAGTATTCCTTCTTCATCAATTCTCGCTTAGGAATAGCTCCTTCTTGTACTTTCTTCTTCATACGCATCGGTTCCGGCCCAGAAAGCTTGAGCAACCTTAACTTTTTCTATTAAAGTTGGCTCTATGTGTATACTTGACATCATCGCACTCATTCCTGCATATGATCTTCTACTCAACGCGTCAGCTACAACGTTCGCTTTTCCAGGATGGTATTGAATAATGTGGTCGTAATCTTTCAACAACTCAAGCCAACGTCGTTGTCGTATGTTGAGTTCCTTTTGCGTGAAGAAATATTTGAGGCTTTTATGGTCTGAATATATCTCCACTTTCTCCCGTATAGATATAGTGCCTCCGGATCTTTAAGCAAGCAAAATCGATCGCACGCTAACTCTGAATCATGTAGTAGATAATTTCTCTCATACTTTTTAAGTTGTCGCGAGGCATAAAGGCTATGACTTTCCCACGTTGCATGAGAACACATCCTAACCCTTTGCCCTCAAGCATCGCTATAGATAACAAATCCATCCGTATCAGGATGGTATTGTTAAGACAGTCTTAGAAATAAGTCTCCTCTTAAGCTCTTGGAAACTCTTCTCGCATTCCTCGCCCATACTGAATTTTATATCTTTTCGAGTCACCGAGTTAATGGAGTAGCGATTCGAGAAAATCCTTCCACGAATCTCCGATAATAACCAAATAAGCCTGAAAAGTCGCTGCGTTCTTGGTCCACCGACTTGGTTGCTCCTAACTTTGTATTGCTTCAATCTTCACAGGATCAACGAGATACTCCATGTTTCGACACCACGTGCCCAAGGAATGCTACTTTCTCAAGCCAGAACTCGCATTTCTTCAGCTTGACATATAGTTTGTTTTCACGAAGCCTTTGGAGTACCAAACAAATGGTGCTCATGATCTTCACGACTTTTAGAATATATGAGGATGTCATCAATAAAGACAACAACGAATTAATCCAAATATTCCTCAATACTCGGTTCATCATATCCATGAAAGCCGCATGAGCATTAGTCAATCCAAAAGACATGACTAGAATTCATAATGCCCGCATCGAAGTTCTAAAGCGCGTCTTTAGAATATCCTCGCCTAAATATTCAAATTGATGATATCCGAATCGAAGATCGATTTTGGAAAGAATTGTGCTCCTTGTATGAATCGGGTCAAACAAGTCATCAATACGAGGTAGAGGATACCTATTCTTGATAGTGACATGGTTCAATTTCCGATAATAATCAATACAAAGTCGCGTACTCCGCCTTTCTTCTTTAGAAATAAAACATGAAAGCACCCCAAGGAGATGTACTAGATTTAATGAAACCGATGTCCAACAACTCCTGTAGTTGGACCTTTAACTCCTCGAAGTTCAATAGGAGCCATTCGATATGGGATTTTAGAAATGGGCTTTATCGTGTTTCAAGGTCAATAAAGAATTCAAATTCACGTTACGGGGTAGGCCAGGAAGTTCTTCAGAAAATACGTCAGGAAAGTCAATAACAACAGGAATATTATTCAAATTTGACGTGTCTTTATTCAAATCCATAACATGGGCTAAGAATATGTGGCTTGTTATCATGCTACTTGTCACACCATATTATTAAGGAATCTTTTTTCAGGACTTAAGGTTGTAGCATTTCAAGGCCATTGAAAGTATTTTGTTATAATAATTCTAATGTTAGTTTGTCCAACAGCACCATTTCGAGTGGTGCTGGACTATACCTCGACACTAAGTACTTATTTGTCAGGGAAAGAGTTGAAGATCAAAACGTTGTCATTAAATATATTTGTACGCATGATATGTTAGCAGATCCACTTACGAAAGGCTTACCGCCCAAGCTCTTTTAGAGCATGTTGCCGGCATGGGTTTAACTGGTAGTCTTAATTAGTAAGTTATTTTGATGTAAGACAACAATTTTGACTCGTTGTTTTGAACTTCACATTATGTTTATGGTTTGCTATTCTCTTTATGGTGCACACTTGAGAACTTATGAAAAACAGATGCAGTAATGTTTTGGACCATATGAATGAGTTTAATCAATTACCACTTATGTAAACTCTATTCATACCTGTTATGTTTAATGTTAATCTTTGTTTTAATAAAAGTACTAATTGTGTAACTAATGGGGATCTTGTGTTAATAGTGACACAAAGATTGTATTAATTCTCATTGGTGGTTTTATTTAAACAAGATGTAGACATTAAATTAATACTTGGCCAAATTAATGATTGTAAGCGTTATGTTTTGTATATAAATAGTATTTCGGCCAAGTGAGAGAATGTTAGAATATTTTATTCTTTATGTGGCCTTTACTATTTATGTAATTATTGGGCTTACATATTGTATTAATTTAATAACTTTATTTATGGATTTGGTAATTAATTATGTGGCCCATAAATATTATTACTAATATTAGTTTGGCATAATGGGCCCTAGGGTTTCATAATCTTGATGGACGATTTTGACCCTTAGCTATTCTATAAATAAAACAGTTAGGGTTTGGTCCCAATTGTCGTCTCAAGAATTTTATACACACCTATACATCCATCTTAAGATTGAGAGAGACAATTGAAGACATTCACCCTTAAGCGCAGCGGAAGCGTGATACATACGAGATGACTTCTCTCAATTCGTGTAAGTACTTATTATTATGATTAACTGATTTTATTTATTCTATGCAATAACACGTTCCTGTATAATTTATTCAACAGAATATTCTTCTTCTTCTTCTTCTCAATGACGTTTTGGACAACGGAGATTTGCGACGATGTAGCGAAAGAGAAACCGACGGGAATATAGAACTAAAAAAGTAAAAACTGAAACAGCGCCCAATTTACATGTACATATATTTTATTTATTTATTTACTTATTTGTTAACTATTATTTTAAAGTGTATGTGAGGGAGATGAAGATTTGAATTTGAATATTTGAATTTTAATTATTATTTTGAATTTGAATTTATTTTTGTTGTTAGATCTCAAATATTTGAATTATTAATTATGCCAGTTATTTCTTCTTGATTTTAAGTTTTTTTATTAATGTGAATTGTACAATTTTTGTAATATGAATCCTAATTACACTCTTTTTATAATTTTTTTATTGATGCACTAATGGTGTAATTATTTTTTAATTATTGTATATTTCTGTAAAGAACCCTAACTTATTTGGATATAACCAAATACCAAAATCTTTAAAATTGCACTATCCAAATAACTAACCGAATTTCGGAATAATCAAATTACCGAATTAAAAATTTAATTATTTCCGTTAATAACCGAAAATAAGTTCCATTTTATCAAACAAAAAAATTTCATTTCAAATTGGCAAAGCAAACTAGAGTTTTCAATGACTAATTAACAACGATCAACAACCGCATACCAAATCAGATCATGAACATGATAATCAATAAAATCAACAAAGCACGGATCGGATCCAAAACAGATAAGTGGAAGCCCTAACCATCGAATGGGCTAAAGATCAAACATCTGAAATCAATAGGCCAAACAAACCCATGTTCTGCCAAGAGCAAGCAAGAACTGATTAAAGACATAAATAGCAAGAAATACATATAACAATTTGGGGAAACCATGCTCACATGATTTCAAGATCATCTTCAGCAGATGACCATCTTCCAAAACCCCCCGCACATCCGCAGCCATCAAGTTTCGAAACCATGCTCACATGCTTCTTCATCACTTAAAGGTTCGTGAATATAACAATTTGGGGAAGCATTTACATGGCCCTTCTGGTAGTGGTGATCAAGAGTCTACTCCCATTTGGCGTGCTTGGAAATAATTCATGAAGAATACTCCAGATTTCGATTGTTGGCACATCCACGGATGACGGACCCCAAGCAAACCTCCATATACCAGATCATAACCCCAAAGCCCCCGAACTTTGCTCTCCATAGATCGGATCATCGGAAAACGAACTTCGGGATTTGGCTGTGAAGAGCAGAGAAGAAGAGTCGGTTGATTGCTTAGGTTACGTCTGAGAGAGTGAGGTAAAGTAACTAACTGAAGTTTTAACTCTTAAGAATTAAAGAGTATTTTTGCCCGAATACTGAAATATTAATTCAGTAATAACAGAATTGAGGAGAATAATCGAAATAATTCGATTAAAAAAATTCGATTGTATTTTATTATTTAATTTTATTTATTTTTTAATTTTACCTAAAAAATTATTAATATATTATATTGAAGCTCCACTATATTTATTATTTTATTTAGGCTCTTAAATTTAATCAATGTGATATTCATGTTAAATATGTTAATAAAATTAGTTTGACAAAAGAGAGACGGTAGAAATGACTTGCTAGGAGTATCATTTATGGCATCCCATCCGTCTATTGCCGGATCTGGAAGGCACATGCTACCTAATATTTCCGTCTATTTGATTCAGTGTGTCAAAAATTATGTACTTAATTTGCCCAAATGTCGTCAAAAATTAATTTTTTATTCTAGTTAAATCCTAATTGAAAGAACTTTTCTCTTTATTCTTTTTTCTTTTTCCTTTTTTTCTTTTATAATACAATTATATTGGAGTAAATAACTCTCATGAATAAATTTTTTTATAGTGTCTTGATATTTTAAAATGAAGATGGCTTATGTAATCACCTATATTTGATAAATCATTTAATGTCATTATTTTTCGTGCACCTTAGTGGGACTGTATCAACAAGTGGACATGGACAGATCCACCATTGCGCCAGATGCAATAGCTGGATTTTCAATAAATTTTCTGTACTACTCCCTCTGTTTCGAATTATCTGCTGTTTTAACAAAAAAAAATTGTCCCACAATATCAGCTTTTGTAAGATTCCAATGCATTTTTTCATTTGTTTTCCAAATTTGCCCCTTTACCCTAATTGTTGATAATCATTACTCTCATTTATGCCTCTCCTTTTTTTTAAACATCCACATTCACGCCTCTCTTTCTCTTCAATTAATCATTGTTTCTCTCTCTCTCTCCAATTAATCCACTGCTTTCTCTCTCTCTCTCTTAATTAATCATGATTTCTCTCTCTCTTCAATTAATCCGCTGCTTTTTCTCTCTCTTCAATTAATCATTGTTTCTTTTCAAGCTAGATCCTTTTTATATTCTCACAAACTGTTTTGTGGGATTTTGGTGAAAAATAAAAAAGTCAGCACAAAAGGTATTTTAGAATTTTTATCATACATAATGGTATCTGTGTGAAATTCTAGAACAACAAATAATTTGAGACGGAGAGAGTAATATAATACATGAGAGTTTGCCATTTCGGCTTAATGAATTCTTTTAGAATGTGTTATTTATATGAATTTCTCTTAATCATAATAAAGCTTCATTTTAATTGAAAGAATAAAATGACGAAAGGAATAAAATAATTTTTAAGCATCTCAATTGTAATTTTAGTTGTTGTTGATGGTAGGCCGTATCTATTGTAATATACATCCATTCCATTCTAACACTCCATAATTAACCAAACACGTTTGAAAAATAATAAAAGATATACTTTTTTTCGTTCTAAATTATAAGATTAATATTGATTTTTACAACTCAATTTGTGATATTTTCTTACTTAAAATTGACATGATTCGTTTAAATTTTGATAACAATAAATTTTATAATTAACCAGTAGTATTTTTTTTATATAGTTTATGATATTTATAATTGTATTGACATAAATTATATAAATTTATCAATTTTAAATTTAAAATTGTCTTTTAAAGATTTAATTGTGATCTTACAATTTAAAACAGAGGAAATATATTATTTTAAAAATAAAAATATAGGTGAAGAGATGAGAAGGGCATGCATGTGATCATGATATATATATATATATATATATATATGTTATTATTATTTTTATTATGGGAAGGTCAAATGTAGCACTCACTTCATATATATATAGTGATCTCACTTGATTATATGGATATCTGCTACGTACGTTACTATAATTAAATAGCCCATTGACCAGTCATTTTTTTTCATCATCAGTACTTAATTATCCCATAAATTTCTGCTGCCTATATATATATATATTACTCAGTGTAGTGATCAGTTGAGAAGATATAGTAGCTAGTATTATTATTGTTGTTATTGTAATAAGATGAGCACTACTGATTTAAGTGGGAAACTTGTAAGTCAAATAGAGATAAAGTCTGATGGAGATGTGTTTCATGAGATCTTTAGATACAGACCGCACAATATCTCCGAAATGAGCCCTGATAAAATTCAGGGGGTTGATTTGCACGACGGTGATTGGGGAACTGTTGGCTCTGTCATCTTCTGGAACTACACTCACGGTCAGCCGTCAGCCACCTACCTCCACCATCGGCTCCATCCACAACTAACTGGCTCTGAGTTTTTTTTCACTCAACCATCTGTACGTACGTGGTTACGTTGTTTATTCGGAGATGGAATTCTAGCTCACGGTTTAAAAATAGCAGACGTGCACGGTGCTTGAGGATTTTTTTAAAAATCGTCAATGACACCTCCCTCCATCTTCGAATAAACGGCCACATATTTATAGTCAAGAGCTAGTTGTGGATCAGTTAGTCTCCTATGTATGTACATAGTTAGAGACTACGAACAAGATTTTTGCATGTTTTTATTTTTATATATTTTATTTTTTAAATATAGCACTGATATGATTTTATTTTCTTTGATGATCATATATATATATATATATAGATGGGAAAGAGAAGGTGGCTAAAGAGATAATAGAAGCTATTGACGAAGAAAAGAAGTCGGTGAGGTTCAAGGTGGTTGAAGGAGATCTGATGGAGTTATACAAGACGTTTTCCCTCACCTGCCACGTGGATACTCATGGTGAGAACAATTTGGTGACGTGGACGTTGGAATATGAGAAGCTGAATGATCAGAATGTGGAGGACCCTCATACCTTGATGGAGTTTTGTCTCCATGTCACCAAAGATATTGAAACTCACCATCTCAAGTGATTCTAAATGATATGATGATGCAGCCATTGCAGCTATCTAGCGTGTGTTTATTTCCTCAAAATAAAATTAATTGCATGCTTCTTTTCGGTCTATCTATTCTACTCTATATATAAGTAATAAATAAACTTATAATGGCTGTAACTAAACTGTATGCATGTGGCTATTTACTTATTATGTGATTGCTGTTCTGTTTACAGAAATATATATTCCGACTTATTTTGATGGAGTTTCTACCTTTTGAGAGTGCATATATAGCGATTTAAATTGCCAAAGAGTATGTTTAAGACTATATATATATATATATATATATACGAGGAATGATCCATATCATTTATTTATTATGATCAAAAATAGCCAAATAGCATCCTAACCTTCCGTCCCAAATAACAACAGATGTGATTTAAAAACTGGACCATGCGTCCGCTGATTATTCTAGCAAAACTGATTAAAACATGATTTTGGAAGATTATGCCCATGCCAAAGCATACGAACCGAAAAAGATATCGAGTGGATGGGTCATTGGTTCAACCAGTGTTCGAACCGTTATTGACTCAGTGATGTCATTAATATATAAAATATATATTTTTACTAATTAATTATTATTATTTTTAAATCTCATTTTTATGAATTAAAACACAATAAAATTGAGATTACAACATTATTAAAAGTAGTTAATTTTAATATTTAAATCTTTTTGTTAAAATTGGGTCACAGGATTAATAACCGATTTTATCAATTAAACCATCAGTTCGACCCATAGATCAACTAAATTTTGACTAAAATTAATTTTTTTTATTTAAACCGAATTAAAATATCAACTGATTATAATTTTTACCAATCGAATCAACGGTCAGATTCAATTTTTAGAACCATGGTGAACATAATATATATATTAGACAAAAGTATTGCGACGACGTGAATCATGTGATAGTAGGTGACCCCTTTTCATTGGCTTGCAATTAATTTATTAATCATTCATTCCGCATAAAAACAAAAACTTTAAAAACATTCGTAAACTAAACAAATAAAAAAAATTGTTTCAATAAAAATGAGTAGGTGGTAGTTGGAGTATCATTTAATTTATTGCATCGGTTTTTTGAAATTCTAAAACTATTGGCAATATTTTACATCGATCTTATCTTTGCTTGCCAAGTTGCCATTATATATTAGTATCGTTACTCCATTATTTTTATACACGATGGTTATGTGAAAAGAATAAATCTACTATAACATAAAATCAGTCATATATCGTTTATATACATTTATATGTATATTTTGATGGTCTACGTAACTTGTTACTTGCGTGGGCGTCAAAATATACAATAATAATATACGTAAATGGTATATGATATTCGTTTTTATGATAATAAACTTACTGGAGTGAAAATGCATGTATATACTCCATGATTACATTTTTTTAAATGAAATTAAAATAAAAGTCTAAATTCTGTGAGAATACTTATTTATCGGTAAGAACTGACTGGCTAGATAACCGAAACAAGAACCCTAGTTAGGGTTAGTAATGGAGTCGGTCAGATTTCCAAGGTTGAAAAAGAATTTCACGTTGACGATTATCTTATTTATTTTAGAAAAATGAAATACCTTTTTTTTTTTTTTTGTTGAGATCTTAATATTTAAAATAAAACTACCCCCAAAATTTGTATTATCCCTGACTTAATTTTAGGGGACGTAATTAGAAATTTATTTATTTATTGAAATCATAATTGCCGAAATTTTAGTGAGACGTATATGTAATTTAAATGTTAATCGGTGATGTCCTTGTGACTCCGTGCCATGGCTTGTATGCAATACTAAATAACACCGGGTCAAAAACCTTGGGTCTTGGCCCAAATAGCGAAGGGGTAAGTTGAGTTACATAATTATTCGTCCATTCATAATCATCATCATCATCATCATCCTGATCTTAATTCAGTTAATTTTGATCAATTGACAATATCGACACACAGACAGAATGTGATTTCTCTGCGTGAAAATGATTGCAAAATATATCAAATTGATTATATGTATAAGTATGACAACGGTGGACAAAATAGACTTTTGAATTACTTTTTTTTTTTTATCATTGTTTTATATAAATTTTACTTATGATTTTAGTACAAAAATAATTTTCTTTTTTTCGTTGTTTTATTTTTAAATGACAGTCAATACCTTTCGAGTGTGCACTAAGTAATTCGTGACCCATAAACACCACTATATAGTTGCAAGTCTTGCATAGTTGCATTGAATATCCATGTCTTGATCTTCTTAGTAATGGAAGGTCTTGCGAAAAGCAGTAGAACAAGATCTTATAGTAATGTACTGCTAACTCTGAAGAAATTAAAAATAAAAGGAAAAACGAGTTTTATGTAGGAAATAATTGAAATTTTACCGAATCACAATACAAATAATTGAAATGGTAATACATAAGGATATTATGATATTAATTACAATTAATATCACAATATCCTTATGTGGGAAAAATTAGTTTGACAAAAGAGAGAAGGTAGAAATGACTTGCTAGGAGTATCA
Organism: Panax ginseng; assembly: GCA_020205605.1. Taxonomy (NCBI): domain Eukaryota; kingdom Viridiplantae; phylum Streptophyta; class Magnoliopsida; order Apiales; family Araliaceae; genus Panax; species Panax ginseng. The sequence goes on from CM035127.1 coordinate 6,906,648, forward strand.
TTTATGGCATCCTATCCGTCTATTGCCGGATCTGGAAAGCTGGACTCCATGCTACCCAGATAATTTTAAAATCTGATTCAATGTGTCAAAAAATTACTATGTACTTAACTTGCCCAAATGTCGTATTTTTTATTCTAGTTAAATCCTAATCGAAAGAACTTTCTTTCTTCTTTTTTTTTTATAATAAAATTATATTACACATTATGTCCCAAGTTCCCGTGATAATAAGACTGTAAAATAAGTAAACAGTTCGGGTTCGATTTGTACTCGCTCGACTCGAAATATAAATGAGTCAAATATGAACAAATTCTAAAGATTGATAAATAACTCAAACCTGCTCAAATTGTAATTTTCTATTGATATTCGGATCATATTCTTTCGAAAAGTTTAAATTGCTCAGACTCGATTAGGAATCGTGCTCGACTCGGTAGCTAAATGAGTCTCAATCAATCCTTATTTTATACTCGATATATTTTATGAATCAAAGTTTAGCAACTCAATACTGGACTTAACTCAGTTCATTTACACCATTTCGTGATAGTGTCTTGATCAATCATTTAATGTCATTATTTTCGTACACCTTGGTGGGACTATATCAATAAGTGGACACGGACAGATCCACCCTTGGGCCAGATGCCATAGATGGATTTTCAAGAAATTTTTTGTACTATATATTTATGATGTTTTAATATAAATATATAAAAAAAAGTTACTCATGAGAGTTTTGACATTCGACTTAATGAATTCATTTAGAATATGTGTTATTTAAATGAATTTCTCTTAATTATAAGAAATAAAAAACTTTTAAGCATCTCAATTGTATCTTTAATTGTTGTTGATGGTAGGCGGCGTCCGGATAGAATAACAATATTGTAATATACATCCATTCCATTCTAACACTCCATAATTAACAAACCACGTTTGATTAAAAGCTATACTCTCTCCGTTCTAAATTATGAAATTAATATTATTTTTACAATTCAATTTGTGACATTTTCTTATTTAAAATTGACATGATTCGTTTAAATTTTAATAACAATAAATTTTATAATTAACCAATAGTATTTTTTATATAATTTATAATATTTTTAATTGTATTGATATAAGCTACATAAATTTATCAACTTTAAATTTAAAAATGTTTAAAATTGATTTTTAAAAATTTAATCGTGATCTTATAATTTAAAACGCATGAAATATATTGTTTTAAAAATGAAAATATATATAGGTGATGAGAAGGGCATGCATGTGATCATGTCATATATAGTGATCCGGTCAAATGTCGCATTCACTTAATATATAGTGATCCGGTCCCAGTTGATTATATGGATATCTGCTACGTACGTACATTACTATAAATAGCGCATTGGGCAGGCATATTACTCAGTGTAGTGATCACTTGATAATTTAATACTAGCTAGTATTATTATTGTTGTTATTGTTAATAAGATGAGCATTACTGATTTAAGTGGGAAGCTTGTAAGCCAAATAGAGATCAAGTCTGATGGAGATGTGTTCCATGAGATCTTTAGATACAGGCCACACAATATCTCCGAAATGAGCCCTGGTAAAATCCAGGGGGTTGATTTGCATGACGGTGATTGGGGAACTGTAGGCTCTGTCATCTTCTGGAACTACACTCACGGTCAGCCACCTAGCTCCACCATCGGCTCCATCCACAACTAACTGGCTCTTGATTTTTTTTCACTCAGCCACCTGTACGTGGTTGTTTATTCGGAGATGGAATTCTAGCTCACGATTTAAAAATATCAGTCGTGCACGGTGTTTGAGGATTTTTTTTTAAAATCGTCTGTGACACCTAGCTCCATCTTCGAATAAACGGCCAAATATTTATAGTCAGAGCTAGTTGTAGATCAGTTAGTCTCCTATGTATGTACATATAGTTAGAGACTACGAAGACGATTTTTGCATGTTTTTATTTTTTAAATATAACACTGATATGATTTTATTTTCTTTGATGATCATATCATGTATACATATATAGATGGGAAAGAGAAGGTGGCTAAAGAGATAATACAAGCTATTGACGAAGAAAAGAAGTCGGTGAGGTACAAGGTGGTTGAAGGAGATCTGATGGAGCTATACAAGACGTTTTCATTCACCTGCCACGTGGATACGCATGGTGAGAACAATTTGGTGACGTGGACGTTGGAATATGAGAAGCTGAATGAAAGTGTGGAGGACCCTCATACCATGATGGAGTTTTGCCTCCATGTCACCAAAGATATTGAAACTCACCATCTCAAGTGATTCTAAATGATATGATGATGCAGCCATGGCAGCGTGTGTTTAATTCCGCAAAATAAAATAATTGCTTCTTTTCGGTCTATATATTATACTCTATATATAAGTAATAAATAAACTTATAATGGCTGTAACTAAAATTTATGCATGTGGCTATTTACTTATTATGAGATTGCTGTTCTGTTCGCAGAAATATTATGGATATTGTGACTTATTTTTATCGAGTTTAATTCTACGTTTTGAGAGTGAATGCATATGCAGTGATTTAAATTCTCAAAGAGTTTGTTTAAGACCACATATACTTATGATATATATATATATATATATATATATATATATATATATATATATATATATATTCCAAATAAATAGTCTCATTTCTTCTGATGTTGGTGGTTTATATAAAATAAATATGTTTTAATTTTATTATGGGTTAACTGCATATTTTTATTGTGGGTTAACTGCATATTTGATCCTCCAATATACACATTTTTTCACTTCCAATTTTTTCGCCAGAAAGTGGCTGTGTGTCCCAATTTATTGTTTGTTTAGATATTTTTAATCGTATAGATATCATAGTTGACTTAATTAAGTAGTACAAATATGTGTTAAATACCATATTAAAAAAAGTGGTAAAAATGATTCAAACACACGAGTTGATCATATTTGACTCGTATTTGATTTTTAAATTTTCATAAATACATACATATCTAATCCAAATAATTTACTCAACTAATTTATTCAAATAAACACTTAAACCATTAATTAAGAAAAATTCCAAACCAGAATCGTCAATTACATCAAATCCATAGCAGCACTATGCATGGAATCATCAACGTACATATGTATCGTCAAGCGGCTCATCCTCCACTTTCACCTTTTCCGCTGTCGAGCAATTGAAAAGGAAACCCGACTCCGTCACGTACCAAGCAAGCTCACAAGAAAAAGAATACAGATCTGGATGGTTAGTGTTGGTAGCATATTATTTTTTTTTTTGGTACCGGTAAATTGAAATTTCACTTATTAATTTAATTCATTGGGCTTTTATAATTGAGCCATGAAAGTCGTTGGCCCCCTGTCACCATGTTACCTTTATCCTATAAGACCGGTCATTCGTTGGATTAACCCATCGGATCATTTAATATCTATTACTTTGACTTGTAATGATGATATAGCATGACAATTGATGAGATATCTATCTCGCCATGCATTAATGTGGATGGGATTATAATGTACGTACGGTAAGTATAAACATGTGGCGGCGCAATGGATAGACTCCATGCGATCGGCAGAACCCATCGATCGAGGGGATATGTCGAGATAGTAGTGGTGGTGTACGAGAATCCGGCGAAGATATTATATCCTGAGTGAGTAAGTCTTCACAAGGAGGTACGTTTCGATATATTCACATACACACAACTAAAATTAGTATCTCTCTTATTACACTAGATATTATCATCCTCTCTCGTTAACCTCATGAAAGACATATACTTACTCTCACGCTCGAAAGCTATCCCCCTCCTGTAGCCACAAACTTGTGGTGTTTGTTGTGTTTCTTGTCGCGCGGATCGGGGCGTCTTTCGTGATTGGGACGTGGAGAAAGATCCCGGCGTTAACATTGGCGCTAGAAGGAGGGCTGAGTTCTAGTGTCCTGAGTATTTTTCAATCACAGATTGTGTTTTATTCTATTCAGTTTTCATGGTGAAGAGTAGAACACCTACACTCAAGGCGGTACCGATGGTCGGTGAATCATCGAAGACCATGAAGATGTCCGCCAAAGATCGTTTGGGACCAACAATAAGTGTTTACGCTAAAGACAAACGTTCAAACGTTCACTGAATATTCTCGGTAGAAGGCCAGAAAGAAGCTAAGCGTAAGCTTAGTATTCCGACGGAGAAAGTGGTCAGCATGTTCGGAAGCGAGTAGAAGGCACCTCGCCTAGAACTCGATCATATCGACGACGAGGACGCAAAGGCCTCCCGGTTGGCAAGAAGATAGCGAGATGAAGCGGATAGAGCTATGGAAGTCTTGGTGAAGCGGTAGCAGGATATAAATGGCGGATGGCTCGGATAAGCGAGTTGAGATATGAAGAGCTCAATTATGTTCAATCCAGAAGAAGCAAGGGCATCGGATGGGAAGGAACTCGCTTTCATTCGAGGCAGAGTCTCAGGACGAACTAGGGAAAGAAGAAGGTCCCAAGCCCTACTCCTCGTAGATCAAAGAAGACATATCACCCCGCCGATTCTAAGGGATAGGACGAAGCGAACGAAGAGGTCGATCCAGGATCGCACTCAGAAAGCATACAAAGAAAGCACTTGTTGTTGCCCATTCTCACCATAAATACTTGAGCTCAGAGGCGAGAAGTATAACGAGAGGTCATACTCCCGAGAGTCTACTAAGAGCACACCCACCAGAGAACACTCACCATCGTCGGAGAAGCCCTACAAAGTTGAAGGTTCTGGCTGAAAGAAAAGCTACCGCGCTTCATGAAAGGAGTCACCGGAGAAGGAGACATCATCTCAACCAAAAGGCGTAGAAAGATCTGGTTAAAGAATTAAAGGAGCTTGAAGCAATTGCACCAAGTCTGTAAAACTAAAGACACTCCCGGAAAGAAGGCATCCCTTTTTCATGAGATTCTTAAAGAAAAGTTGATCCCACCAAGAAGTTGCCCCATATCGAGAGTTATGATGGATCGGGGATCCTTATGACCATAGTCGAGTCGCGTTCGATCGACTCATGGATTATTATGACTTTAGCGATCTTCGCTAAATGCCATACTTTTGTCACAACGCCGTAAAGGATGCCCGACGGTGGATGGGGACCTTGCCCTCCGGATTCAATCTCATCCAGGAAGACATGTGCAGTAAATTTCATGCTCGCTTTGGGAGCAACAGAAGAAAGGGAAAACCAACTGGATCATTGGCTCAAGTTCGGCAGTCCTCTAATGAGTCTTTAGGCCAGTATGTGAAGCGGTTCCGGGAAGCAGTCGGCCAAGTGGCAAACTTGAACGATCTACAAGCTGTGGGACTGTTTCAGAATGGGTTAGATTTGGTCAAATCGGAAAAGTTGGTGAAAAAACAGATGTTTAACCACCCGAAGAGTCTCGCTGAAGCCTTTGACAAAGCCGAAGGCTATATCGTGGTGGAGGAAGCCATGAGTAGCCTCAAGCGTCCTTCAGATCGGCTTAAGGAGACAGATCGGGACAAAACCGATGGAGACCAGAGGAAGAATGAAGGGAATAAGGACCGTAATGAAGGCGGGTCGAAGAGATATAATAATTGGAGACAGGGTGGAGGACGTTCGTCCGCTCCAACCCAGAGAGTAAATAGGACGTACACGGCACTCAATCGGACAGGGCTGTTATCTTAGATCAGATCAAAAATCAACCTATCTTCGAGCCACCTCGAGATAACATTAAGCCCGAAAAAGGGAATCCTCGCAAATATTGTGATTACCATCAAGCTTCGGGTCATGAAATGAACGATTGTGCCAGTTTAAAAGATTTCATTGAAAGAAAGGTACAAGGTGGGCTTTAGTTCAAGATGTGGTCGCCAGAACTAATCGGCGGCGGGGGAGGACACTGTCCGGCCACAACCAACCAGCTGGCGTTGCCGGCATTGGGACAACTTTGTAAGGCATGTGATAGATGTCATCACTGGGGTACTTCATGCAAGCTCGTTGGAAAAAGCGGCCGGGCTATTTGGATTCGGCCACGTATGCGGTGTGTACTTTCACCGAAGACCGATAGACCCGTATCCGAATACGGTAATCTCCTTTATTGATGAAGATTACCCTTCGAAGTCATCGAACCGCATTTAGGTTCATTGGTCCGATCGCAAGTGGGTTCAAAGGATATGAAGAGGATGATGGTAGATAATGGGTCTTCAGAGACATCATGTATGCCCACGCTTATCAAAGGATGAACACTGATTTGGCGGAAGATGGAAATAGGGCAGGAGGCTCCTCTGTATGGTTTTACCAATGATCCAGTTAAGGTGGATGGGACCATTGAGCTACCAGTCATATTCGAAACAGCCCCTCAACAGGTAGAAATTATTTGCAAATTTTATGTTGTGCATGTAGATTCCATTTATAATGCTTTATTTTGGGAGGCCTACTTTAATTGCTTTTTACAAGTCAGAACATCAATACCTCATTTCAAAATCAAATTCCTACTACTCATGGGGTTGGGGAGGTGAAAGGAGATTTAGATCTGGCCAGAAGGTGTTACAGAAATGCTGTGATTACTTCGGGAGTGGGGGTATCGAAGCAGAAGCAGACCATGGTGATAGAGATCGAACCCTTCACCGAGAGTAGTTCCGAACCGCTTGGTCATGCCAAATGAAGAAAGCGGAGGAGATAGAGCTCATCCTGCAAGGTGGACAAAAGCAAGTGAAATAGGTTCGGTCTGCGCGGAACCTCTCCTGACGAACCTCGTGGAACTCCCGAGGTCTTATGTTGACATCTTTGCACTGGGAACCTCGTGATATCTTAGGGAGTGAACAGGGGATATTCTTGAGCATCGATTGGAAGTAGACCGTCAAATAAACCAATACTGGCGAGAAGAGAGGATCTTTGCACTGAAAGTCCAACGGATCATAGATGAAGAGATTACAAAACTGTTGGCAGCTAACTTCATCTTTGAGATCGACTACCCGCAGTGGATGGCAAATGTGGTGCTGGTCCAGAAGCAGAATGGTAAATGGCGAGTCTGCATCGACTATACTGATCTGAACAAGGCCTGTCCGAAGGATTTCTACCCGCTGCCCCACATCGATCAACTCATTGATGCCACTTCGGGGTATGCTTTATTAAGTTTTATGGATGCATTCTCTGGGTATCATCGGATCTCCATACAGAAAGAGGATATCCAAGACGGCGTTCATTACGCATCGTTCGGTATATGCCAATAAGAAAATGACTTTCGGCCTCATCAATGCCGGAGCCACATACCAGAGGATGATGAACCATATCTTCAGATATCAGTTGGGCAGGAATATTGAGGTGTATGTGGACGACATGATTGTCAAAACCATGTTGGTGCATAAGCATTTGGATGATTAGAGGAATGCTTTCAGACAATTCGTCATCACAACTTGAGACCGAATCCCACTAAAGTCACCTTCTTCCCTGGGCAAAATTCGGGTTATCTTGTCGACCAAAGAGGAATTGAAGCCAATCCGAGAAGATTCAAGCGATCCTGAACATGAAGACTCCTCAGTCGTTTAAAGATGTTCAACGTCTGATCGAAAGGATTGCGACTTTTCATGAGGTTCATGTCCAAGTCAGCAGAAAGATGTTTACTGCTTTTTGACACATTGAAAGGGTAGAAAAAATGCAAAGACGCGTTCAATGGACTTCAGAGTGTGAAGACGCCTTTCAAAGCATCAAGTCCTACTTATCTTCTAAGCCATTCTTTGGTGAAGCCCGCTCTGTCGAGCCTCTATATTTGTACTTAGCAATTAGCTTTTCTGGCGGTAGGAAGCGGTTTTGGTGCGTGAAGTTGGGGGTAAGCATCACCCTATTTATTATGTAAGCCATGTCCTTGGGATCTTTGAAACAAGGTACCCAAACATTGAAAAATTTGCTTTTGCTTTAATAATCTGCTAATGAAAGCTTAGGCAATACTTCCGTGGTAGATTGGTAATAGTATACACGAGATCAACCTTTAAAGAAGATTATGGGCAAACCAGAGGTATCGGGAGACTAAATTGCATGGACGATGGAGTTGTCCCAATTCTTTATTGAATACCATCCCGAACCGCCATCAAAGGTCAAGCATTGGGCGATTTTGTGGTTGAGTGCTCGCTCGTTCTGAAGTCGATGAAGTCGTGGGTAGAGGTGAAGGATCCGACAAAGTAGTTGCTGCTTCTTCAACAGTGAAGGAGAGTTCATAGACGTCAGATGCAGATGGGTCTTCTACTACGGACGTCGATGGATCGTGGATTATCTTGATGAGTCCGGAGGATTCAAGGTGCAAGCAGCCATCGTGTTTCGAGTTAAAGCGGACGAATAACGAAAGCGGAATATGAAGCGAAGATTGCGAGGGTTACGATTAGCGAAGAGTCTTGAAGTTCAGAGAATAATCATCTTCAGTGATTCTCAGTTAATCGTTAAACAATTCTCTGGGGAATACAAAGCTCGAGGCCCTAGAATGATCAAGTATTTGGTAGAATTGAAATAACGGCTTTAGTATTTCCAATTCTACGAGTTTCAGGGGGTCGAGCGTAATAATAATTCCATTGCTGATGCACTCGCCAGACTAGCCACTACGGATGTTAATGTTTTTGAAGGGTCGGTGTACTTGGAAATTTTGCAACATCCTAGTGTTCATCATGAAGTAGTGATGTGCATTACCAACCAGCTATCGCCGTTGACTCCATACCTGGAATATCTGGCGGATGGCGTCTTACCTTCGGATCGGATGCTTGCCAAGAAAATCAAGTACAAGAGTGCTAACTTTGTTCTGATTGATGGGGATCTTTTCCCGGCGGCCTTATCGCTCCATTATTGAAATGTTTGACTCCATCTGAAGCTGAATATGTTCTTCGGGAAGTGCATGAAGGCATTTGTGGTGACCATATGGCTGCTAAGTCATTAGCCTATAAGGTACTTCGTCAAGGGTACTACTGGCCTACCATCTTCAAGGAAGCGACTGAGTACGTCAAGAAGTGCGATAAGTGCCACCAACCGTCTATCATCAAGATCGACCACCGTAAGAGCTATACTCGATCTTATCTCTTATACCCTTTGTTGTCTGGGGGGTTGATATACTGGGTCCGTTGCCGAAAGTAAAAGGTCAAGTCAGTTTTGTTATAGTTGCCATAGACTATATGACCAAATGGGTAGAAGCAAAGCCACTTAGGTCAATAACTAACAGAGTGTTTGAAATTTGTGAAAGAATCGGTAGAGTATTCCATTTTGGAATTCCTAAGGTGGTAGTATCGGACAATGGACGCCGGTTTGTGGGATCGAAATTTGAAGCATTTTTTGAAAGAACGGGGATCCAAAGACAGAAAGACTTCATAGCTCATCCTCACCAAACGGACAGTTGAAGTGACCAATGTAACGTTGAATGGGATCAAGCGCAGTTGACGGGCTAAAAGCGCGATGGACGTAAGAGTCGCTAAGTGTGTTATGGGCTTATCGAACTACTCCAAGGACTACAACAGGGATTCACCTTTCAGATTGGCCTATGGTAATCGATGCCTTAGTCCCAGCTTAAAATTGGATCTCCAAGTCTTGAGTTAGTCATTTCGAGAGATCTACAATGAAGATGGGTCAAGGCCAATCTTGATTTGCTTGAAGAAGTCGAGAGAAAAATTTTAATCAAATTGGCGACTTATATCGGTGAAGAAGTGGCTAAGCATTATAATAAGGGGTAAAGCTTCGATATTTGAAGTAGGAGATTTTGTCTTCGAGAAGTCGAATCATCTACACCTCGAAATCTGGGAAAGTTCGATGCCAAATTGGGAAAGGACCGCATCGAAATCATCAAGTCAAGCCGGGGACTTATCGGTTGAAGGCATTAGATAGGTCAATAATTAAAAATACTTGGCACGGCGTGCTTAGGGAAGTAAGTACTTCGATGAGATTCAATGTCGATTAGACATCAAGTCGTAAATATTTACATCATCATCAATAAAAGTTCCTCTTTTCTCAAACAAATTTTGTCTCTGGTCACTTTCGGCCATTGGTGTGTTGGAGGTTCGGGAGGACTTCACGACCATTCGATGGTAACCTCTTCTTGTGTTGTCTTTAAGGCATTGTCGTTCCGCCGGGGTAGGCAATTGTCGCCACTAAGGCATTGTCAGTTCTTCGGGGTAGGCAATTGTCGCCACTAAGGCATCGTCAGGCCCTTTATGGTAGGCGAATGTCATCTTTTAACTTCGTCAGGCCCTTTGTGGTAGAGCGAATGTCATCTTTTAACTTCGTCAGGCCCTTCGTGGTAGATGATTGTCACCTTTTGGTTCTGTTAGGCCTTTCGGGTAAAACAAACTCTCGATGAAGCGGATCGTCTTTACACTTTAAGAATCTTAATAAGATCTCTTTACTTTATTACCTAAATTTTGTCTAAGTGTTGAGTTCAGAATGCCTCATTCTTTAACCTCACCTTATCTGTTATATGACATGCTTAATTGTTAATTAACAATTTGAGTTAAATCCTTTAAAGGGTTTTGTACATTTTTCCAGATGAATTAATATTGAAGTATTGACAGGAAGTAAAAATGCACTGAAGGCATAAGGGAGAAGATCACTTTTCATTAATATCTAACCTACTTACAATATTGGAAAATAATGTAAATTTTTACAAGTGTTTTTAAATAAAACCAAGGAAAAACAAAAAAGTCGTCGCTTCAAGCAAAGACCTCGCTATCCGAAGAGTCGAGTAAGGATGGATCTATGTTGGCTTTGATCAACTTCTCCTCACCACGACTTCGGCAGAGCTCGTAGCTTTCAGTATGTATCTTCATGATCTCTCCATTGATTTCATCCAAGTTCCGATACTCTTCACAGATTTGTTTGCGAAGGGCATCAGTTAAAGGAGGCCCAAGGTCCCGGAGAGCCTTGAGTTCTCGAATTTCTTCTTCGAGCTTCTGCCGTATATTCATCTGACGAGTTTCTTCCCACTCCAGCTTATGAATCGTCTTGGTTAGGAGCTTAGAATTAGCCTTTAGCTCCTTGATCTTATCCATCCTTATTTCACTCCTCTGAACCAAGTCGACATTCATCTTGACGATCTCCTCGTACTGTGTTTTAGTCGACTTCAATTCTTCCTTGGAGGTCTTCACATCTCCCTTGGCTTAGGCCAACTCTTTCTGAAGTCCTTCATTTGTATGAAGGATGCCTTCACGTTGGGTCCTTTCCCGAGCCAAAGCAGACTTCAGGATGACGTTCTCCTTCCTCAGCGCCACTTCTTCGGATTCAGCCTCGAGGGATCTCGGACGCAGACGCCCGAATACAGCATTCGCCTATGCATATTCAGTATTGTTTGATCAGTTTCAGATGTATAAGTATGAAGATAAATACGGAAATAAGGGAGAGAATCCTTTACCTTCGCTAAGCAAATCCCCATTCGAACTGTTCCCAAATCGATGGTCATCGGTCTCACGAACGAAGGCCTCGAACAGTTGAAAAGGGAAGTTGGCATTAAATCGGGGCCACATGGTTGGAGAGGCCATAGCATCATGCTGAAATTCGGTGGTCGTTTGTCTTGGAGGAGAGGGCATAGATTGATTGAACCCATGAGGATCCGCATGCACTGCTTCTCGGAGAAGGAGATCGGGCAGGAGTAGGCTCGGGGGTCAAAGAAGGAGCAGAGGTTGCACCCGGCTGGCTGTCTGAAGGTTGTTTTCTTTTTTGGGATAAGAGGGGGGATGATTCAACCAAATTTTCAAAGATCGTGTGTTTGGTTTTCGGTTGGGATTGTCGGGAGTGGTAGTCAAGACGTTGGAATTTGAGTTCTTCTACAGTGAGTGGAGTTATCTTTGACCTTAGCTTCTTAACACGAAGAACTTTCGCCTATCGCATAAAAGGTATGTCAAAGAAGCTCCTTTTAGTTGGAGTTGATTCGAAGGTGTAGTAAATTCGGGTCATTGGGGGTTGATTGTGGGATTGCTTCGGGAAGGATCTCCTCGTCGCTTTCAGGATCTATATCGCGATGGATAGTTCTGGCTTTTTTAGCAACTTTCTTCCTTCGGCGAGGTCTGAGGGTTTCTTCGGGAATGAAAGGCTCGTCAGCTTCAGGCTCATCATTCTGAAGGGAAATGGTTGGTGGATCGGAGGCAGGGGGGTCGGTTCGGGAAGACTCTTCGGTAGGAAGCTCTTCACTCGCCTCCGTAGTCTTCCCTGCTAGAATGTCTCCCAATTCTTTCACTTCCGAAGAAGTTGGTTTGATCAGAGACACTGCGAATAACCATATATTAAAACCCATGCCACTTAAATACCTCAAAAAATTATATTACAGAGTTGTTCGAAACTTACATTTGTGATCATACAGCCAGGCTTGTTTGGTCAGAAGTGTGAAACTCCATTCTTTTGGAGGAATCTTCTTCAGAAAGTCTCTCATCTCCTTCACACGTTCTTCGGGAATATCTCCGAAGTCGGCAGAGATCCGATCTGAGATGGTCCAATCTGGAAGAGAAGAGATCTCTGGTCCTATGACGAAGAACCATTTCTCGTGCCATCCCTTATTGCTCGAAGGGGTACTCATCAAGGACCTCTTCTCAAATTTGGAGTTCGGGCGAGGAGATTGTTTGCTCAGCATTTTAAAGCCTCGTTCTCGGGATCTACCTGCTGAGAAGAGGGTGAAGAAAATGTCGACAGAGGGAGTAATCCCTAGCTCGTGGGCGTAAGGCAATGAATGCCAATATGTGGATGTAGGAATTGGGCACTAATTTATGAAACCCACTCCTATGAACCCCAGGAGGGTAACAACGAAAACGTGAAGGGTGAGATTTAATCCCTTTTCTAGAAAGGTAGCCAGGCATGGCGACCCAACCATCCGTCACGGGTACATTCGCTTTCGGAGCAGGAGCCCTTATAAGCATAATTATCTGGAATCGATAACGAGTCCCGAGGGTACGATCTCGCATTCCGTGACGATAGATGGAATGTTGGCACGAGGAAACCTGCTCCCCATCCTTGAAAAAACCAAATTGCAGATTGGGGTTTGAACTTGAACCCTCTTGTTTAGGGTTTGGGTTGGGAGTAAACCGTGTTAATGGAGTCACACGAAGAGGAGAAGTCTCACTGGAAACTCGCAATACCATTGTTGAAATTTCGTAAAGATGAAAAAAAAGTTCGGGAAGGAGAAGAAGGTTCAAGATTCAAATTAGCGAGTAAAACCGCTTAATTGGTAAAGTTTACCTTTTATATCGACGATTACACTTTCTTTAGGCCTACACTTTAAATGCTAGTAATGATGAGAATTGAATGGGAAGTGTCTGGGTCGACCTTTTCGATATCTTATCGATTGGGCCTCATGATTGATTTCGATTGTTGGTCCATCTTGTTCAATTTCAATCTTTATTGATTGGACTTATTACTCGGGCATTCACCATTCCACGTCCCCATTTCATGCACCAAAGTGGGTATGTCTCAATTATTTCTGTTTTGGGCCTTTAAGTAAAATTCTAATATCACGGACCATTTATAGTTTTTCATTAACCATTATGCTCAACAAAAACTAGGGGGCAATATTGGGTCATGATATTTCCCTTTATTTGGGTAGGGTAAATTAGGCTCACTTATTAATTTAATCCATTGGGCTTTTATAATTGAGCCATGAAAGTCGTTGGGCCTGGTCACTATGTTACCTTTATCCTATAAGACTGGGTCGGTTCATTGGATTAACCCATTGGATCATTTAATATCTATTACTTTGACTTGAAATGATGATATAAGCATGACAATGACCGAGATATCTCGCCATGCATTAATGTGGATGGGATTATAAATTACTACGCAGATAAATAAAGGGTCAAAAGCAATGGACTAGATCTGCATCAATGGTAGAACCCATCAGATCAGGGGGATATGTCAGATAGTAGTGGGTGGTACAGTAATCCAGGCGAAGATATTATATCCTAGCGAGTAAGTCTTCACAAGGAGGTACGTTTCTGATATATTCACATACACACAACTAAGAATTATTATCTCTCTCATTACACTAGATATTATCATCCTCTCTGGTTAACCTTGTGAGCACATATACTTACTCTCACGCCTGAGTTATCCCCCGGCGGTCCGGCCGTCAAGCTTGTGGTGTTTGTTGTGTTTACTGTGCAGGATCAGGACGTCTTTCGTGATTGGGACGTGGAGAAAAATCCTGACGTTAACAGTTAGATTAAGCCATTAATTAAGGTGTACCTTTACAGATCTGTATAGTTGTTCACAGATGAGCGATGCACAATGAATCTATTTCACGCTGCTCTCTTTATCACACAAAAACACACTAGTAAAGATAGCCATGGAAAACCTTGAGATAATAATGGATCCGGCCGGAAACACCAGCCGCTAGTCCTTTACATGCACACTAGCGGTGAACCGGTTGAAGGTCTATTAATTTTTAATTTTAGATTCACCGCTTTTTTCAAGATTATTCGAAATTTGATCCGAATAAGCGGTTGAATTTGATTTCCAAAATCTTAATATTCGAGATGAATATATTATTAGTGATTAATATATTTGTTAGTAAGATAAATCACCATTCGAAGATGATAAATGGTTTGGAGTTTTTTTATTTGAAATTTTTTGGTTTCATGAATTATATATACTATTTAACACTATTCAATTTGTAGTAGTAGTACTCTAGTAGTAGGGTAGTATATATTTATACGAATTCAATGCGACTTTGATTTGTATTAGTAAAATATAAATATATTACTTAATTTCATTAATTAAGTTTTAGAGAGTGTTTGATTAAAACTCAATTAAATAATTTTGAATATTTAAGTAATCTCAATGAGCTGAATGAAGCAGAATTATAAATACTTAATATAAAAAGTTGTTTTTTGAATAAATTTTTTTTATTATTTTAACTTTTTGAAAAAAATTCAAAATTATTGTAAATTTATTTAATATTACTTAATATAATAGTTAATATTGTTAAAAAAAATTTAAATATAAAACACTTTATTCAGCAGTTATTCAGCCAAAAAAATTATACTTGGCTATTCAACCCAAAAATATGATCGATTCAGCTATTCAGATAATTTTTATTCAAAACAAATGCATTGACAGTCATTCAGCTCATTCAACTCTAAACAAACACCCCTTAATTGGTTGTTATACAATCAAATGAATAAAAATATTGTCAAACT
This sequence comes from Panax ginseng, assembly GCA_020205605.1. Classification (NCBI taxonomy): domain Eukaryota; kingdom Viridiplantae; phylum Streptophyta; class Magnoliopsida; order Apiales; family Araliaceae; genus Panax; species Panax ginseng. The sequence goes on from CM035127.1 coordinate 6,921,737, forward strand.
GTATATATAATTTTGGTAATCGGTAACATTTTTGGTCGGAAAGAACAAAAGGTTTAGTTTTGCTCATTTAACAATATTTTGGGTAGGGGAATGGGAGATTTTAAACCTAGGGATACGAAATACAACTTCGAGATGAGATGAGATGTGTTGTTAACCCTTTTATTATCATGCCGTTATTATTAGATTAATTAATTGACTAGCAATTTTTTTATTATTATTAAAAAAGGTGAATTAAAATATGTTTTTAATTAAAATCTTACTAATACAACTTTGTATGCGAAGCAAATGCAATACTTAAAACATAACCAAATAAAGCGGGATTTATTGATTGATCAACAGGGTCGTGTGACATAATATGTATGAACTAGCAACAGACCCGTGCCATCCGCACTATGGACGATAAAATTTATCTCAAATTTTGGACGGTCCAAATAATTTATTAAAATAAACAAAAAATTTAAAATTATTTATATTTTATTATATAAAAATTAGACAAAAGTACTATGACATGAATTTTGTGATATTAGGTGACCCCTTTTCATTGACTTGCAATGAATTAATTAATGATTCATTAATTAAAAGAGACAGATGAGAAGTGACTTGTTGGAGTATCATTTAATTTATTGCATTCGTTTCTTAAAATTCTAAAATTATTATAGTAGGAGGTAGATTAGAGATAAAAAAAAATTGATATTTTTATATTATATTTTGATATTTTTGCACGTATTAATTGATGTATCGAGTGAGTTATACATATAAAATATTAAAAAATAATATGAATATATTAGTTTACTTGACTATATTCTACATGGGAGAAGGTCCAAAATTGCCCCTGACATTTTCTCCGAGGTCTACCGAACATTCTATACTCTCTTTTTTTCCAAAAATACCTTCAACGTTACCTTTCTTGGGTCAGTCGTGCCCCTAGATCAAACGGAATTGACACATAGACTAACGTTGCTCCTACGTGGCCTTATTTTGCTGACTTGGACTCAAACAAAGTCTTAACAAACCCTTTTCTCAGTCTTCGCATACGCGTCTGTTCATTTTGTAAAAGGGGCAAAGGTCTTAATCGGACATAAAGCCCTAGAACGACAGTCAATTCGTGGTCGACGACGAGAAATAGGAGAGAAGGACAGGCGAAGACGACGGCAAAGCCCTAATCCTGCCATTTTGTGCTTTAGTCGTAGAGAGGAGAAGAAATCACAGTCCTAATCGTCATTGCCATGGCTCACTATTCGTCTTCATCTTCATCCTCTGCTCGAAGACGCACCATTGATGTTGATTATGAAGCTATGCCGTTGTGTTATTGTGGGATAAGAGCTCCTATGTGGACCTCATGGAGCGAAACAAATCCTGGAAGGAGGTTTTTCTCATGCTCGAAATTCAGAGTAAGTTTTGTGTTTTAGTTTAATTTAGTTCTGTAATCCTACAAAATTTGACTTGAAATTCTTATAATTTAGTTTGAATTAGTGTTTGGAAAAGGTTTTTACCTACAACAATTTCTGAAAATTTTAATTTTTTGGTTTCTGGAAAGGGGATGTGGGTTCTTTGTATGGCATGATCCACAGATGTGTAATAGGGCAAAGGTTGTCATCAATGATTTGAAGAAGGAGAACAAGATTTTACTAAATAAGGAACTGAATAAATTTCCTCAAGTTGAAGGGGCATCTGAATTGAAAGAATTGGTTCAGGAGCTTAAGAATCTCAAGTCAAATGGACATGAATCTTCTGTTAATCAAATTAGTGGCTCAGTAGATTATTTGAAGGCTAAGTTCATTGCTATGTTATTTGTAGTTATAATTATCTACATTTCTTTTATGCTACTTAACTAGGTAGAAAAATGGTGTTAGATGAATGGGTAGTGTGGAGAATTGTAATGTAATGCAGTTTGAAATGTGAAGTTAACTTAATGTAATTGGTGAATTTGGTGAATGGAAGTCAATTATTTTTGTCCAACTCATTGGTATATTCTGTTTGTTAATGGAAGTCCTTGTTTGAGCACTGCTTGGTTAATCAATGTCAAATTATAGGTTGAATCAATGATATAATGACAGTGTAAATACTACAAGACAATGAGAGTAACAATAGGATGTCATTGTCCTTGACCAAACAGTCTGGAAAAAATGACTGAGAATGGAGTTTAACACATTAATCAAATAAGCTGGTTTTCCATTACATTCATTTGACAATGAGTTGAGTAAGATAATACCATATTATATTTCCAAAAAGCATGGCTTCAAAAGCATGTTCATTACATTCACTTGACACTGAGCATAAACACTTCTAAATATACTGCTCAGTTCCAAAAACATGTCCATAACAGTCACTTGACACTGACCATAAACACTTACAAATATCCAACATCTCTTCCAAAAGCATAATTACAAAATAAGTTTAATGGACAAATTCCCAAAAAAAAAACACAACATCATTCAAAGTTCAGTTATCTCCTTGTGACTTGCTTGTATTGATGCTCCTACCAATCCTCTCATCCCTATCTGTCAGAAGCTGTGTGGTACTGATGCAACTTCTACCTCTCCATTGCAGTCCTGGAGGTTTGAAAGGCATGTTGGACATATTTACAGGGCCACCATCACCCCTGTGATTTATTTTTCTACTTCCCCCTGAAGATGATGCTTTGTTTGTAGCTTTGACTGCTCTTAGTTGAGCTTCATTGGGGATTGAAAATCTGGTGTCAGGGTCAACAATAAGTGGCTGTGTCTGACTTCCATCAGTGATAATTGTTGAAGATGTGCCACTCTGCATTTATATAAAGCAACATCATTCTTTGCCACTCTAATGTAGACACATCATATTATGTCAATCAAACTGAGTTGTAATTCATTACATTGTATGTTACCCCACCAGTGTTGTCATCATATAACCATCCAAATCCTTCACCTTAACTGGACTGCTTCCTTGAATGGGCTTTTGCAGCAGCTCGAACTTGTAATTTTGAAGGTTTTGACCTTGAAGTAGGAGCTGTTTGCACTGTAGATCCAGTTTGGGACTGAGAAGGGACTGACATCAACAGTATAATTTTTTATTATGGGCTAACTGTGCATAAATCAACTATAATTAAATAATGCATAACCTTACATCTCATACCTGGGCCAGCTTGACAATGAGGTGTGTGTACTGTAGATCCAGTTGGGGACTGAGCAGGGACTGAACTTCCTACTGATGAATGGCTTTGATTCTGCTATAGAGAAAATTATGGGCTTAAGTAATATATATGATAACCTTAAATTAGATACATAATTAATATAGAGACATTACCTTCGAGCAGCTTGCTTTGTTGTGTCCTTGTTGCTTACACATACTGCATGTAACTGACTTGCCTTTCCTAGATATTTTTGTCACTTTATTTGTAGGCCTAACCTCAGTTTCCTCTCTTCTTCTCTTAATCTTAGGCCTTCTCTGTTCTTTTCAACCTTTGGTGGCTCAATAGGTTTATATTTGTCCATTTCATATAATCTCTTCCCTCTCACTGGCATAATCTTGTACTTGTAAGCAGCTTGGTATACATCTCTGTGATACCACTGTGAAATATGGTTCATTGGGTCCTGCTTGCTGCGAACTAGAGCACATATAGCATGTTGGCAAGGGATTCCAGTGAGATCTCATGCCCTACATGTGCAAGAGTTTTTGTCCAAGAACACAGTGTGGGTGTCCTCACCCTCCCTAATCTCATAACCTGTGTCTCCATTATAGACCACAGTACATCCAACTGCCATGCTTCTATTTGACTGAAATATCTCATTACTATAAGGACTAAAAGAATTGATCCACTTTTCACATTCTGCACCAAGAGTTCCCAACCTCTCTATGGATTTTACCCTAATGTATTCCATCATAGTCCTAATGGGCTTGTGCCTAGCTTCAAGAATCCAAGAATTGAAACTTTCCACCATGTTGTTATCTCTATCGCCCACGACTTTCTTCTCACGCTAAAGTAGGCTCTCACACCATGTATGAGGTGGATAATTCATGAGATCAACTGCTCCTTTTGAACTCATCTCACCAATGGTCTTCATATTGTCCTTAAATTCTTCTTCAAATGTAGACCATGATGCTTGCCAAAACTTCTTCTTCAATTCTCCACCCCTGTGTTTCTTACACCAATTTGCATATATATGACGAGCACACCATATGTGCTGTCAAAATTTCAGCAAAGACATCAATAACAGCTTGATTAAACCCTACATTAAAAAAATTAAAAGTTACACAAAGTTATAAATCAAGATTAAATAAAAAACAAGATAGTTATAAATATTAAAACCTTCATACCTTTTGCATATCAGATATGACGGTGTACTGACTGCCATCTGCCAAATCAAGTTGTTCTTGCAACAAAGTCAGAAACCAAGTCCAATTGACCTTAGTTTCACTCCTCACACATGCCCAAGCTATGGGGAAATTATGTTCATCCCCATCTCTTCCTAGAGCTACAAGTAATTCCCCTTTATACTGTGTCTTCAAAAAACACCCATCAAGGCCAATAATAGGCCTACATCCTTCCTTCCAACCTCTCTTGCAAGCATCTAAACAAACAAACATTCTTTTAAAAACTCTTCTCCCTTCACTTAATTCATCTGTGGACAACTCCACTTCAACTTTGGACCCTGGATTACTCTCAATAGTTCTGCTGCATAAGCCTCTAACTCAGAAAACTCAGTAGTAAAGCTCCCTGAGAATTCATCCATAACCATCCTCTTGGCCCTCTTGCACTTGGAAAAGCAGACATTCATTTTCCAATCTTTATCCACATCTTTTTTGAGGTCTTTGATCTTGTAGTCATCTTTCAGCCAAGTATTTTTTGTTTGTAAAGCTTGGCCAAGAACTTTGCTGACACCCTAGGGTTGCTGAAAATCCTATAACAATTGTGGTCTTTATTTAATGTCTTGACTGCCAACCCAGGGTTACAACCGTCATTTGACACATACAAGACAAAAGGGCACCCATCCTCACACTTTACCCTTATTCTATATGGTTCACTTCTCACATATTCCAATGCCACTCCCCTAGATAATGCATACTTTGATATAGATTCCCTAACTTCAGCTGCACTAGCAAATGTCATTCCCAAGCTGAAATAGGGTCTCTGATCATTTACATTAAAACGGACAGGATGTCTTCTCTCATGTGGCACCTGACCCTCATCAGTCATTCTCTCACTATCATCATTATGATCCCCTTCTTCAATATCTTCACTGTCCTCACTGTCCTCACCATCCTCACTCCTCCTCTTTCATATAGCATCCTCACCGTCCCTCACTCTCTCCCTTCCTCATATACCCCTCGCTACCTTCCCCACCTACCCCGCTACCTTGTGTGTTTAATACCACAAGGGATCATCCTTTCTTTCTCTCATGCTCTATTAATGCTATCAAAAGTATTAAGTACTTTAAAGACTTTCCATGAAATCACTATCTTCACCCTCCTCTTCATTGCATTTATTATGGGCTCGGTGGAAAATAAGGAAGATAATAGATTATGGGGTCGTGGGAACAACCTGAGGTGATTCATCATTTAAGATAGGTTGATCTATCTCATGCTTTGCAAAGAACTCTAGGATGATGTGTCATCATTTATTTTACTCGAAATTCTCCTAATCCCATGGTCATCCTCAAGTACAAAGAGTCCTTCGTCCATAGTCACTCCAGGTTCCAAATAATAGACTTCTTTAACATTGGGATATTTCAATTCCACTATATATGTATTCTTAATGCAAATAAGAGAAAGGTAATCTACATCAAAGTTTTTACATATATAGACATCACCTCCCATATATCTCCACACAGGATCCTCTAGCCATCTGCCCCCATGATGTAGATATACATCTACACGTCCAACCATTCTCGTCATTCAAAAAAATAACCTGAATTTAGGGCTTCAGATATCAAAGAAACTACAAGACAAAGTAGTACTTTTAAGTATTAACAATGTAATAAAGAATAATATAGGGACCACATGTCCCCTACCAAATCAACACCCAACTGAAACATGGACCACATGTGATGACCATATTTTACCTATTCACCCATATAAAATGCACTTTATCAATCAAAAGCAGATATGAAAGTAAAAATCTAAGATATTCCTTTTCTTCTTCTTAAACGACCAACTTGGACTTTATGCCTTCGATTGGACGCACCTGTAGACCACGAACTGACTGCAGTTGCAAAGTTAGGGCTTTTTCAATTTCGTTGTCCCACTCAGTCAAGACTTTGCCTTCGTCTTCGTCTTCCCCTTTTCTTCTCTCCAATTTCTCCTATCTTCTTCTCAATGTTCAAAGATGACGATTAGGGCTTCATGCACAATTAGGACCTTTGCCCCTTTGAAAAATGAACAGATGCGTATGAGAAAGGGGGCCAAGACTGAGAAAGGAATCGATTAGACTTTGTTTGAGTCCAAGTCAGCAAAATAAGGCCACGTAGGAGCAACGTTAGTCTATGTGTCAATTCCGTTTGATCCAGGGGCACGACTGACCTAAGAAAGGTAACGTTGAAGGTATTTTTGGAAGAAAAAAAAAATATAAAGTGTTCGGTAGACCTCGAGGAAAATGTCAGGAGCAATTTTGGACCTTCTCCCTATTCTACATCGATCTTATCTTTTTGCTTGCCGTTATTATCGTTACTCCATTGTTTTTATACACGTTGGTTGGGTAGAAATGTATATATTTACTCCATGATTACCTTTTTTTTAAATGAAATTAAAATAAAGGTCTAAATTATGTGAGAATGCATATTTATCGGCAAGAACTGATTGGCTAGATAATCGAAGCAAGAACTCTAGTTAGGGTTAGTGATGGAGGAGCTGATGATTAGATTTCTAACGTTGAAAAAAAAATTCAGCAACCACATTAGCAGTTATCTTGTTTATTTTAGAAAAGTAAAATACCTTCTTTTTTTTGTGAGATATTAATATTTAAAATTAAAACTACCCCATATTATCCCTGAATTAATTTTAGGGGACATAATTAGCAATTTATTTATTTATTGAAATCATAAATATTACTAAAATTGTGTTGGTGAATGAGAGAGAGGTAATGAACCCCAACTTCGCAATATTTGAGCTCTGTTTGGCCAGCTATTTTACCATATAAACTCATGGTGTTTAATTTGTTACAAGCTAAAAATCAGCAGGATTCAACAATTAAACTTCTTATTCATTTCCTCAAGATGGATCTGTCTTCACAAATACTACTCCATTATTATATATAAACTTGGAAAGAGGCCTACTTGGTAATTAATAAATTATCCTTCCAAGTTCCATCGGTTTGCTTTTTAAATTGACAAAAACACACATTAAAAAATATAACTAATTAAGAAATGGTCATGTGCTCCAATACAGACATGAATGTTTTGGTTTAAGAATATATGCTAGTCTCTGCTGGAATATGTTCAATTCATTATATGTATGTATGTATGTATATATGTCATGTCAAAATTCTCCAACGAATTCAGAAAATGACCCAGAATCTAATCTAATCTTATATAACTGTCGCTATAAAGCATGCTTTATATATCTTTATAAATGATCGGCGCTTATCATTTTCTTAGCCACTCTTCCAGTCATTTGGAGTAATATATATATATATATATATATATATATGTATATGCTAGTCTCTGCTGCATTTGCCCAACCCATTAGTAATTGTGTTGTCTTCTTCAATCATATTCATAACCTACTATGAACAAAATTCGAACTCTCGACTTGTATTTCAATACAAGTGAGTCAGTGTATCAAGTGAGGGCAACATAAGAAATATACTCTCTCCAGCCATGAGCCCATGAAATGTGATTTTAAGTTTGTGGGTGGTCCATTTGCCAGTTTTATGTGTTCCGTATGATTGTGAAAATAACTTTACAAATGGAACTTTAAGGCCCAAAAGTGTGGTCAAGCCTAGCCTAGCCTTACATGAGACTGGGCAGGAGTTAAAGTTTGAAGGTTGAGCCCATTTGAGAATGATAACAAGGCCCAACCTAGATTATTCTTCGTATTTGAGCGTGTGCCTATTCTTCCTACAATCAGCTTGAGCAACAAAGATTTCTCAAGGAATCCTAGCAAATTTTAGTTGATTCTGTTTTGATAATTACGCAAATATTGTTCTTTTTTGTATTCTATTCTAGTCTCGAAATAATTTACTTCTATCACAAAGAATAATCATATTTAAAAAGAGAGGCAGCCAATACATGGTTATTTTAAACTAGAATAATATAAATATATATATATATATATATATATATATATATATATATATATATATATATATATATATATATATATATATATATATATAAAACTTGAACCCTTTTGTTTAGTAAATAGATAGTCTCTCCGCTCCTTAATATAAATAGCCGCTTTAGACATATGCACAAGAATTAAGGAAATGATTGAAAAACATTAATTATATTATCAATTGCCTATAATACCCTTCACCTCACTTATCTCATAAATATGGATCAAAAAATTAGGTGGAATAATAAGAGACAATTTGGGAAAAATAGTAATCAATTCTCCTAGATAACCACAAACAACAAATAATTAAGAATAACAAAAAAAAGTCTAAAACGACCTACATATAGGAATAGAGAGAGTATCATCTTCCGTCCCCGTATTGATACTGTATTAATCAATTTAATAAAATTAACTTAATGTCCCTTATTTCAAAAGTCGATCATCTACTTAACTAGTACTTCCACAAGAACCTAAAAGTTGTACTATATATATATATATGTAAGACCCCAACTTATTATAAATAAAATTGAATTTTCCTTTATTCATTATTCTAAATTAATAAGGTTAATTTGATATAATTCTTTGGTTATGGGTGAAATGCAAAAAGTTTACAAAATAAGCAAGTGGTTATAAAATATTCATTATTGTTTGGGAATATTCGTTTGGTTCCGGAATATTCTTTTTTTCGGGAATCTCCGCATTTACCAGCGCGATCGTATCATTGGGCCCCATAACTAAAAAACTATTGGATGAAGGAAAACGACAAAAGATTGAGTTTTATAAATAACGACGTAAATTGTTACTGCTAACAACATTTGTTGGGTTACCCGGTGGTTAAAATACGAATACTGGCGTGGTCGCACAAGAAAGAAGACACTAGATTTTACATAATATTATTGAATTATTGATCCTTACGTAGCAAGGCACTACTCAATAATTGTTACAGTAGTTATTGCTCAATATTATATTTTATTAATTCAATAATTGTCATGCGTTGATATTTTGTATTCTTTGTTGTTTCAATAATTGTTATTACACAAGATTTTTTCATTATCAAATCAATAATTCATATTATTTGAATAATATTATCGATAACATTATTGGCAATGTCTAGAAAGTTCATTCAAGGAGAGGTTTGGTCACCTAATTAATTGCCACCAAGAGGAGAAATCCTTATTGGAAGCCCTCTTTCTGAACTACCGGTTGTCGATCTCGTGATTCTCGTAATATTATTTTTGAATAATTAATTATTGATTATTATGATAAAGAAAATATTTATTTTATGTAGATATATATGGAGAAAATTTTTAATGTGACAATTGTTGAAAATTAATATTTTATCTTTTCTGATAAAATAATTCATTTAAATATATTATTTTAATAATATATTAACGGTGATATTTTTATAATGAATGTGGGATATATGAGTATATGAGGAGGTAGAGTATTTTGTGGCATTAAATGTTTAACATATGTTTTGTGTGTGCGGTGGACACAATTCTTGACCGAAATTTATTATGTATCGTAAAATTTCCCGTTTGTGGATTTTGGATAATTTCTGTTTGGAATTTGGAAAACTTTTCTTCTGCAAAGTTGTAGAGAATTGAAATTCCTATAAAAATTCGCAAGATTTGAATTTTCTAATAAAAGGGATATTTATTATGAATTATTGATGTTTCGGAGTTCCGAAATAATTGATTTTTGAAAATTTTAATTATTATTTTCAAGAAAAACGTTTTTCAAAGGTTGGTGAGCATCTTTAACATGTGGTTGGTGGCTAAAATCAGATTCCTTGGTGGTGGGCTTGAATATTTGGTAAATAATAATAATTTATTAATTTAGTCTCCTTTGGCGTTCTAACATTTTCCTATAAATAGAGGCTAAGTTAGAATTGAAAATCACACCGTAAACTAAGTTTTCTCTTTCTCTCTAAATTATCGAGCGTATTCTTGTGAGTATACTTTGAGTGTTGCTATATCTAAGTAGGTTTCACAAGACTATACCCAAAATTCAATGTCAGATATGCGGTTATTTTGAGGTAAGGGTATTATTTTCTTCTTAAATGATATTTTTTTTCAATATCATTATGCCAAAGTATTGGTGAACTTTTTATCAAATTTAGAACTTGTTGTGTTTGGGTTACTATTCACGATACGACACTTATTCACGAATCTGACTATTCAATTAAAAAATAAAATTTTTCTTTTGTCCAAAATATCTATTCGGATACTAGCTTTGATTGTATCCATGTTTTGATCATTCTTGAATTTTACACCAATATGATTATTTTCAAGTATTTTTGGACTTGAGTAAAACAAAGTATTTAATCCTTAATCCTTAATCCTCACATTTTGTTTCAATTGGATTCGCTTTTTTAAAATATTTTTCATCATCCTCATCCTAAATGGTGATATAAATGAATATCTTTGGCCCAGTAGTGCAAAGATGAACGATTAACTAATGAATATCTTTGGCCCAGTAATGCAAAAGATGAATGTGTGTTGAGATGAACATGACCAACCGGTGATACAAAATGAATATTTTTGGCCTCAGAAAGCAAAAGATGATTAAAGATGTATATTGATTGTTATTACGGTGGATAAACTATTGATGATGGACTTTTAAACCTTAGAAGACGAGAGAATTCTTTCTCTACGTGACTCTTCTAATGGATTCTTGCTTCACGCATTTGTTGATCCAAAACTTGCATTGCCTATCATTGTTACGTTAGATTTTTCCCGTCAAAGACTAACGATAATTTGTTGTATATTATCTTAGTCATAATATTCTTTATCTGGCTAGTTGAGCTCACCCTTTTCCTTTTTGTTCCATTTTTCTTCTCGGAGGTGAGAAACATAGCAGATCGAGTCGGGGTATGGAGTGAAGATTCTGGAAGATGTTTTAATTGTCCTCACTATTTCGTAAAATAGTGTATGAATAATTATAATGAGGACTTATTTGGGTGTGTATATTGTCTGTAAGACAATATTTGTATTTAAACTCACAGTTTGTATTGTCGTATTCTACACCACATCCGTATTATCAAAGTTGTAGTTTGCTTTCTATACCATGTATTCAAGCGACTCAGAATGGGTGTCAGATACCCCTTTTGGGGCGTCCACACACACACACACACACACACACACACACACACACACACACATATATATATATATATATATATATATATATATATATATATATATCCTGGATCAATCGAAGCATACCCTTATCTCAACTCACCAGCTCACCCTCATTTATGACGGACCAACGGACGATTCGATTATATAATCGTCGCTCATACTTTTAGCGACGCTTATATGTTGTCTGTCATTAAAAGTATGAGGCGACGATTGTGTAGATTAATCGAACCATCGTCAATCCGTCAAAAAGTGGGTGAGTAAGTTAGATAAGTAGTTTCGATCCTCGCTCTCTCTCTCTCTCTCTATATATATATATATATATATATATATATATATATATATATATAATCCTGATCTTAAAGCTCACCCCTTATCTAATATACCGCTACCACGCACGCCCAATATATAAATAAATCCATTTTATATAATTCAATTAATAAATTGAAAATAATACAATCCCGTCCATCCATTTATTATTATTCAATAGTAAATCATATGCGTTGGTTACAAAATATACCAAAAAATGAATCACATTATTCTCTTTATCCCTTTATTTTGAAACTTATATAATTATGTTGTATTAGTTAGTTATACATCTGCTTCAAACAGTATGATAATATTCGCAATTGGAACAACTTCCATTTATAATATAATATAATACTACCCAAATCACATAATATGGTTTGAATTTAATGTTTAGATAATTGAAGTTTTATAAAGTAGGCCAAAATTTTCCAGTTGATAATATTGAAATTTTAAATTATCAAAATTAATTCATTTTCATTGATAAATAATCAATTATGTATAATATAATTACAAAAATACGTCTAACTTGTCAAATGCTGAATTAAATAAAAAGTTTAACATAAGATAGTTATAACTATTGTGTTGATTCAATTTGAACTCTTATCATAAAATGGATTTTAAAAATATAATAATGTGTAAATTATTTTCTTATTATATACTAGTATATACTATATGCGATATTTAATGTGGTTACAAATTTATGGGAGTATAAAACAACTAGTCACACTAAAATATAATTTTTAAATATATATAGTCCCACTAAAATATTATTTTATGTATTTAAAAATTATATTTCAACTGACTCCATCACTTAAATTATTTAAGTTTTCATCCCTTGAATTTCTTTCTTAGCATGTTAAGAAAACCCTTTATTTTATGGGCGTATAAAACATGTGGGGGAGTAATATGTAATTACACAAAACTAGGCGAACTGGAAAACGGGTGAAGGTATATCTTGGGCTGGGTCAGTGGAAATCACCGTCTACCTATATATACACAATACGACACTTTATACAGAGAACAGCAAAACAAGATCAAACCCTAACCACATTGTCTGAGATTTTTCTTTTCTTTCTTTTTTTTTCCTCTATCGTATCGCCATTTTCAAACCCTAATCTCTCAATTTTTTTCGTTTCTCTGAAGAATTCGATTGTGAATGGTGGAAATCTTGAGTTATTGGTTAATGATCTCCCCCTTCCCTTCAAGGGGGATCTCGGTTTCTTCTGTTTTCTCCTTCGGATCTTGCAAGGAAGGCTGGTACTACCGCTGCATCGGCGTCGACCCCTGAGTTTACTAACCCCAAATTTTCCAATCGGCTACCGAATTTCGTTCTCTTTCTCTCATTTTAAAGCAAACAAACAAACCTTTGAATTTTCGATCACTTCTTTTTCACAATTTTGTATCTCTTTTTTTCAAAGAAATTGATATTGTTAAAGATGTTGCTTTCCAAGCAGAAGAAGAATCAGACCCCCGCTGCAGCAAAAGGAAACCGCCTTCTCATAAGCATAACGGTGATTGGTAGCGCCGGTCCGATCCGTTTCGTTGTTAATGAGGAGGAGCTCGTTGCGGCTGTCATCTATACTGCTCTCAAGTCTTACGCCCGCGAGGGCCGCCTTCCGATCCTGGGCTCCAATCTCAACAATTTTCTCCTTTATTGCCCCATTGCCGGTACTGAAGGTATTTTCTAGTCACAATTTTCTAAATAAAATAACTTTCAAGTCTATATTCGATATCATTTGCACATTCGTGTTTTGTATTCATAAACAATTTACATATAGATTTAGTTTGTGCATCTCTTAATTTTAAACATCACACTTGCACAAAAAGGACAATCGATTGGGGCATACGAAAGAATGTTTCTGAATTCATAACCTAAGATGATGAAAGGGGGAATATTGTTGGTGTCACTTTATTTATTATTTTTGCAAAAATTTTATTCTGTATGCACACATACATCAAAATTTTCTCTGCAATAACAATATTCGTTCTGAAAATAATAACTGGTAGGAAATTAAGAACAATAAAGTACCAACTAGACTTGATTCTTTTATACTTGTATCGTTTCTTATGCTTATGTGCTGAATTTATTTGGTTGTAGCTCTGAGTCCATGGGATACAATTGGGTCTTTTGGAGTTCGGAATTTCATGCTGTGCAAGAAGCCAGAGGTGGAGAAGGCCATTGACAATGGAAAACCAGATGAAGCTGTGACAGCTATTACTCGGAAGGGTTCTGGCAGTTGGAAGGCATGGTTCAATAAATCTCTTAACCTGAAGATATCTTCTCATTGAATGGATCTAAATTATCAAAACATTGGAATTGGTGTTTAAAGTTAATTTCAGTTTTGTTGTCATGGTTGTTTATGCACTTTGCTTTCGGGTTTGAGTCAAAGTATATTTGATTTATGCGTACCATCAAATGTAAACCTTTTGAGGGTTTGTTTTTCCTTAAATGAAATAAAGTTGGCAGCTTTGGTTTTTCAGGTTTATTTACATTCAAAATGTTCTTCAGTTTCAGTTTTGTTTTGATACTTGAGATATTGCTCTAGTTAATCACTTGGTGGATGTGCTTTAAAATCTGGACAAGTAGCTGGTAAAAATGGCATTACAAATTAAGGAGTAAAGTGAAATTGGAAATCCTAGGCTCTCAACAGGTTGAGGATCCACTTGTATGATAAGGAGGTCTGGTGAAGTTATCCACTGGGAAAAGGTGAAAAAGAGTAGGCTTAAATATAATTTATTAGAAAGATGTGTAAAGTACACTCTAAAGAAGATGAATTTTGCCCACATTTGATAAAGAGAGAACATATTATTACTCTTTAGATATGATCCATTTCTTTATTTATTTTATGGGTAGTGTGTAAAACTTTAATTACATTTTCGAGGAAATTATCCATCTTATTTCGGACATGAAATTTACTTTATTGTGAGATAATAGGATGTTAAATACTTATGGGATTTAGGCCTAACATGTAGAATATCATACGGCTTGTGAATTGGTGGTTCGTGAGATCATTGGTGCTTAATCTGGCATGGTTTTGATATCGGAATCTTTCTAATTCATTATTTAGTTACTTGTCAATTTTGTCAACATGCATGATATAGAAAGGTCAAGTTCTTAAAGCCGGATAACCCGGAGATTTGAGAACATTAGGAATATTCCAATATGCTTTAGAGTTTGATGCATGCAGTATGTGGAATCTTTGCACTTTATTTTGATTTCTCATCATCTTATTATTATACTACATTTTAAGACTTGGTCCTTGTGGGATTTTGATTGTCATTTCTAGGATTACCAGCCTTAGGTGTAGTGTAGTAGGAGATTTGACTTTTCAAAGTGGTTATTGATACAGTAATAGAGGCATGAAGAATGTGTTAACATGTGCCTGGATTTTGAGTTTTTTTATTTATTTACAGAATTACAGGTTGGTTGGGAATGGAGTCTTGCTAAATAAAATAGTGTAGTAATCTAAATAACAAGCAACTGAAGCACATGGGTTGGTTGGTGAGTCAATAGAGCTAGTATTTGGGCAGCAAAGTGAGGAGGATCAAGTCAGTCTATCAATTT
Source organism: Panax ginseng (assembly GCA_020205605.1). Lineage (NCBI taxonomy): Eukaryota > Viridiplantae > Streptophyta > Magnoliopsida > Apiales > Araliaceae > Panax > Panax ginseng. Next base: position 6,936,998 of record CM035127.1, read on the forward strand.
GGTTGTTTATATGCCTGGCCCTGCCACTCCAGGCAGGTCACACACCATGCACCATGTTACATTGTTATATGTCAGGCGTCTCTTGTTGTGATTATTATTGGAGTTAAAAGTGGAAGAATTGCAAGCACATATAATATGCCAACTTCTTCATCTAAATCAGTCAAATGATGGCTTTTTTTGAAATGTAGCCTAGCAGCAAGCAGGCATCAAGAAAATTATAATCACCAAACATTATTTCATTTTATAGTCTAACATTAGAATTTTGCATATCTGTATATTATAATAAGACTGACTCTTGACAATTCTACAGTGTAGGTCAAGCTACTAAAATTGAAATAATTGCAATATGCTTGAATCAAATTGACAAGTATAAGCAGACTTTGCCAACTAAGGAGGTGTTTTACTGACTTCAACATATTGATGCTACTATATTCTTGTCTCGGCCACTACTCTCTTTTTGTGAATATTATTAATGGTTTGAATTGGATAAACGAATAAAAAGAGCTAGTCAATTCAATTGTAGTATCAAGTCCCATTTGGGCCTGGCCTCGCCTGGCCTGTTTTAAAAATTAGGGCCTGGCCAGGAAAGATAGTGTTCTTCTTTTGGACCATTTAAGGTGAAGATGGACAGGGCCGTGGACCGAGTTGAAACCTAATTCCTGAGTCACACAAGAAAGTATACAAATTTCTTAACCCAGTTTTTTAACTTAGTAGTCCGGAATATATATGATATGATATGATATGATAGCAGTAGGTAGTTGAATGAATGAAGGAAAATAAATATATATAATATTTAGGAGATGCCAAAAAACTGTCTCCTCCCACCGTTTCATTCTAGAATTTTCATTAGATGAAAAAGAAACCTAAATTATTATTATATATAGGCAGGCATTTAATAATTACCTGGGTTTGAAAATGAAAAAAGAAAAGAAAAAGAGAGAGAGAGAGATTATTTTATAATTATAAAATAATAATTATGTGTTTGACATCAATTTGCCTGTCCAAGTTTCTAGACATTACATATTTTTCTCATTTATTATCTTGATTATTTTAAAGGTAAATAAATACTAGTACATCCTTAATGTTTAAAATGTATTGGTGGTTGTTGGTTTGAGAAGCGATTCTTATACATAAAAAAGTAGTAGTAGTATTTATGGGAAGGAAATTGAATTAAGTAGCTCATAAACATCCTCATCTCATCAATGGAAGCCGAAACGGCCTACTAAAAATCTACCAAAGCAAAGCATAACAACAAGACTCGAAAGAGAAAAAAGAATTCAAAGCCAAACCACGACGTTCACAAGTACTAGTATTAGACTAAAAGAGTATTAGTGATGTTGAGGTTGAGGTTATATAGATCGAACAAGCATTTACCAACTCATCTTTTATAATTAATTAAATACGGACTACTAAAGCTCAACCAACCACTAAATTCTTAATAGTAGTATCAAACTTATGACCACATTATTATTATTATTATTATTATTTTAAGAAAATACTCTATGCAACACCGTCCGTTTGTATATTGCAAGTTGATCAAAGCTTGTAGTCCATAATACTATAATCCAAATCCAAATTCCAATACTTTTGATGCCTTTTCAATACCAATACCAATACCAATACCAATACCAATACCAATTCCAATTCCTATTCCTATTCCTATTCCTAAATGGCTGGCTGTGGCTACTCATTCTTAACACATCATTATCACAAATTCCAAATTCACAACACAAAAAACTGCTCATCACACCATAAAAGAAAAGAAAAGAAAGGTGGTTCTACTATTCAAATTAGGAATAGGCTTATTTTATATATATATAATATATAAAAAGATTCAACCCAAAATAAGAAATAGATTTGGTGGAAATAAAAGGTACTCCACTAAAATACTACTAGTATAACTTAAAACAAAATAAAGAGCCATAACTTTTAGAGATAGGGAGAGAGGGAGGTCTAATGGTCTGTCTCAACATCATACGTACCATGCTCTCTCAATCACTCATTAGCTCATCACACACCACTCGCCACTTTTGATAGACCTACGGCTACGCCTAGGGCTAGGGCTGCCTGCCTGGCTGGCACCGAGTTGGTACCGACTCACTCATTGAGGAGCTCCACAACCAACTCACTCAACTCAACGACTTAACCACTGAGTTTCCACGCCGAGGTAGCAATGAGGGGCCGAGTGTGCCAACCCAGCATCAGACACCCTTCGTTCTCCTCCACTCTGTACCCATCCCCACCAGCAAACACTGCCAGCAGCATACTGGCCTGCTTAAACGCATTGGATCCCAGGTGAACCGCCTCGAACCCGCCACTTCCGAACCGGCTTCTCCACTGACCCAGAGTCTCGTGCCTCTCAACTCGGTCAACTCCTTCACAAGCCACCACGTTACATATCTGCCTGCCCAAGAACACCTCCGACATCACCTTGTCCTGATTACTCGCCGGTCCACCGCCGCCACAACTCTCCAAAGAGTCAAATAGGGTTGAATAATAATGCAAAGACTCGGTAAACCGGTGCAAGAAAACAGGACCGTTATGATTAGCTTCCTGCTCCACCACCGTCACGATCTCCGGCTTCATCTCCTTCACCGCCGCCATCACCTTCTCGATTGCACCCGGGTGAGCCAACAGCTGATGAAACTCGAAAACGGAGTTAACCGCCACGGTTTCACCCTCTCGAAGATCAAGCATGGAAGCATCGAGATCAGCTAAACTGTTCGCCACAAACCCACTATACTCGAACTTGACATGAATAGTTTCCGCAAATTGAGCCAATTTACAACCCACATCCTGCAAATGATCAGTGTTATCGTGGGACGGCGGTCCAATCCCGGTTAATCGGAAAGTAGGCGGCCCACCAGGTCGCAAGGCCAAAGCCTGCATCAAAGCCGGCCACTGCGTCCCCTGTTTCATACTAAAATCAATCACATGTACCCTCTTCTTATCATCAAAAGCTTCGAGTATAGCTTGATTAGCAGTAAAATGGGCAAATTTTAAATACGGGCAGGTTTCGTAAAAATGCATTAGCAGTAGATCTGCAAAAGCAGAATCTTGAGGTGTTTGTGGGTATAATCGGTAGATTCGTCGAGCCAGAGCTTCGGCAAAATAAGTGGCAACCTTTCGCATCGCTCCGATTTGGGATACGGCTAGGAATGCGATCTGTTTGACAAGAACTTCCGCTAGCTTTAGATTATCGTGTTGCACAGCTTCCGCACAAGCCATCAAAGTGTGGACTAATCGGACTCCGTTTTCTTGAGAATCCACTAAAACTACTGACTGAGAGTGTTCTTTTGGCTGTAGTTGAGATTGGGCTGGAGTTGGCCAAATAGATGGAGCCGCTGAGCTCGTGATTTTCAATTTTTTGTTTGGTGGAGGAAGTGGTGATTGAATAGTTGTGGGGTAAACGGCTTTACCTGGGATTGCTTTAAGATCGTAATCGGAAGAAGATGAATCATCAAAGATTATCTTGCTAGTAGACAATTCTGCATGGGCGAGAAATGGATCCGTTCCCGGTGGTGGTGGGTCGAGCTCAGAAATCATGGATTCGAGCCAAGACGATAGATCGGACGGGTTGTAGTGAACGGTATCGCAAGCGAGATGAGAAAGGCCATCTTCTTGAGCTTGGCCCATCACTTCTTCGAGGTGCTCGAGTTTCTGGGCAACATCCGCCATGTCAGATGACCGGACTTTATAGCCCAGAACAGCCAAAAGCTCGTCAACTCCGGCGTCTTGTTCAGTTTCCTCCCACATCTTAGATTTCCCATTTGAATACACGCCGCTATTATTTACGGAGGAGCTACCACCGGTGCCACCACCACAGTCTGTGGAGAAGGTGCTATGATTAGGTTGTGGGTAGTCTCTCTTCATGATTTGGGGAGATTTTTTCTCTCCCTAAGAATGGTTGGGTTTAGGGGTTTGAGAGATTATTGAGTGTGAGGGGACTCGGAAAACGAAGGAGGGGATTGAATGGGTGAAGAATTTGAGCATTGGGGATTGGACGGCTCTGCTTGGTTTTTCACCTCTGTTGGTCCTTTTTTTCGCTCAGAATCAGAGAGAGGAGAGAGAAAGAGATTCAGAGAAAACAGTATATAAAAGACTCGCAGTAGTACTTTTGTATAATAGAAAAAGAAAGGAGACACGCTCGTGACGGGGCGCGAGCTCCAATGAAACCATTACAACAAGAAAGAGATAAGAATAATTATATTGTTTTTATATTAAAAGTAGATGGTGTTATTTATTGAAATCAAAGTTATATTTAATATTTATTATAATATTAAAAATTAAAAAATTAATATTTAATTAAAATTTTCAAAAAACAAATATTAATAAAAAAATATTTCTGTAAAACGACATTTAAAAAAAGACGCTAGTCTATAAATGTAGTACTATTACTACCTTTCTGGAAGGAGAAGGTAGTACTATTATTTCATTTGTACCTAAATTATTTTAATTATTCATCTTTCCTTCAGTTCCAAAATTAAAATTACATTTTAAAATACGCTAGTCTATAAATGGAGTACTATTATTTATTCTTGAACTTATTTTAATTAAACCTCTTTCCTTATTTTAATGAAATGAAGTAATTTATTGATGAGGACTTGAATAAATTTGGGTAGTTGTAGTTGTTTAATTACGTTTTTAATCTTTTTTAATTATGTAGTAGTATGTAACTTTTATTAGTAGTATAACCTTTTTAATTGATTTGTACTGCATGTTCTAAGTAGTTTTGAAAATTACTGGAGTAGTAGCTTCTTCTTTTTTAGTATATAGTAGTAGTAATTTATATCTGCATTATGTTTTCAGATTAAACATTTATCTGTCTAAAATTCTCAAGAGGAAAGAGTAGGTGTAAAAGAGTGGAAGCCAAATAATTAATTAATTAAATATATAAGAAATGAAAATGATTTTTATTATGATGATGATATAATAATAATAATAATAATGTTACAAATTTAGCAGCTCACAAATCAACGTTTTGATATTTCAACTTCACATAATTAATAAAGTAGATTTTTACCGCGTAATCAAAATTCTACTCACCTCTTCCTCTTCCTCTTCCTCTTCCTCTTCCCTGACTGAACTTTGTGGTAATTAACCATATAATAATAATAATAATAATAATTTACAAATTGATTGTGAAATATCACCTCAAGGACAAATCTATCTATACTATATATGTGTTTTTTTAAGGTTGGTAAAGTTAAGCCACTTAGCCATGTAATAAGGACTAATTAATTCTCACCTTTAGTCTGGAACTAATGCCCCCTCGTGCGTGATGCGTCCCATTACAATTACTCCCTTCTATTCATATTAAATATCTTTTTAGAGTTAAACACACTTATTAAGAAATAACATAAAATATCTTTTATATTTCTAATTAATTATTTCTCTCTCCACAACGGTCCATAGAATTGCATTTACTAAGCATATTAAATAGAGGGATAAATTAGGAAAAAATAGTGCAATATTGCATAGGGATTCCAAAACGACACTTATATAGAATAAAATAAAACTCTCTAAAAAAGACATTTAATATGAATAGGAGGGAGTACTATTTACTACTTACTACCTCACCTCACTCAACCATTCCATTCCGATCCCCTCTTTCTTTTAAAAATCTTTTTTTCTTATACTCTCTCCGTCCCAGGATAAAAGTCTTTCACGCATATTAAGAAGAGGAATAAAATGACAAAATTACGCATAATAATGTCATTAAATATGGAGAGAAAATTAGAATAAGAAAAGTATGAGATATTTAATGTTACAGGCATAATAGAAAAAAATATGTAAAAATTTGGTTATTAAAGGAAAGTGAATATTTAACATAAGACTATCCAAAATAGTAATAAAATTTTTTATCCTGGGACGGAGGGAGTAATAATAATCTTGAGGTGGTAACTCACCAAATATCAAAATTACTAATATTAATTTTAATCTAATAGATTGTAACATCTGCATTTATACTTGATATTTTTACATAAAAAATTATTAATATTAAGTGAGTTTCACCTTCATATAAAAAAAAATATCAAATTTCTATATATATAAAACTCACTTCCTTACTTCCTTCCAAATTTTCACTTGATATATATATCCTCAATCTCTACGTACACTTTTCACATTTATTTATTATGTAGGAGGAGGGAGTATTATTTTAAACTTCAAAAACAAAATGTTAATATTAAAAAAGTTATTGAAAGTTATTTTTTGTATACTTTAATACATTTCAGAAAAATAAAATAAAAAATATATATAAGTTTGAATAGTAAGAATTGCTCAGTCAACACAGAGGAGGACCACAATTCAATTGACGGGCATGGCCGTCATAGCTAACAAACTAACCAATGTAAACCGCCGTACGTCCAAAAAGTTAACAGCGTCACTAAACCGCCATCTCCCTTCCTTATCTTCCGTCCCAATCTGGCAATCTTCAAACCCAAAAGATTCTCTCTTATCATCTCACTGGTACATGTATTGACGTCGTCCCATCTCTGTCTATTATACCTACGTATACGGATAGTGTATGAATACAGCTGGATGAGTATTACGTCCATATATATCTAAATTAATCTAACAAATGCCTATAATAGCTATTGTTTTTTGTTTTTCTAATAAAATAGTATGATCATTTCAATGGAAATCCACCGTTCTAGTACACTTGTAATTATTATAATAATTTTTATATAACTTATAATATGAATTATTATTATTATTATTATATTTATTACAATCAAATAAGTTCACATCATTTAAAATTTTTATATTAACTTAAAAATAAAATAAGACTATTAATAGAACTGAGTATTTAAACAAATAATAACTACAAATTAGTTCTTCTTTGCATCAAATATAAAAGGTATATATATGGATATCTAAAACTAACAAGAAAAATGATATATATAATAATAACTTCTTTTTTTATATAGTATATAATTTTTATCAATTTTATATGCTAATAAATTTTATAATTATAATTGGACGAAACAATATATATGTACAAGTATACATTTGTGGGGCAGGGGAGGTTAGAGTGATGAGTGCGGGGAAGACGGCCCAACCGGATGTCAGAGATCTAGAACGGAAATGACCCAGGCCCAGAAAGTAAGGAACCCACCCACCACTCACCACATTTCTTTCTTTCTTTCTTTGAGGCCACGTGATTCTGACACTTGTTTAGATTCTCTACTTTAACCAGACTGGTCCCCACCCCTACATCATAGGCTGTTGCTGCTCTCGTTTCCTCCCACCTCTAAACTTATTCTTCTATTTCATCCATCTCTTTTTTTTTTCTTTTCTATATTTATTTATATCGAGTTTTAAATTAATAATAATTTATAATTTAGAACAGCGGAGAATTTATTAATTCCACTTCATTTATTTTTACTACAATTTGTTGAGAATAGTTTAATGCTTTTTTGGTGTAAAGAATAGTTTAATATATATTCTTACGATCATATTTGTTCGTAAGCTAGGAATACAATATCAAAATTATATTTTTATGAATTATAATCTCAAGATTATTAATTATATGATTAAATAATATTTTTAATAACATGTTTTTTATGTAATTATTTATAGAATAACTTAAAATAATCACATATTATATTTGTCTTATCCAAAGATTATTTAAAAAATTGGATAAAAATATATTATTTAGACTATTATATTCTTGTCATTAATAACAAATATACCATATTCTCATTTATTTGAGTATAGATAGATAAGATAGGACGCATCGGTCATTTTAGACAAAATTAAAAAGCTTAATTTTATTTATAAATTTTTAGTTTCAAATAATATGGATTATAATATCTAGTTGGACATGATATTAAATAATCTATAATATTTTTAAATCATTTTATTATCCCAATCGACACTAATAATTTCAAGTCTATTTTTAAAAATAATTTTTTTTTTAATTATATCTAATTTTATTACTAGTTATATATTCTATTGATATGATTATTCCTAATTATATCTATGTATCCCCGTCTCCCTCCTTTTATTTTCAGATACTCACAAGTCACAACTCAGTAGTACACAATAAATGATGAGTTGTGATAACGAACTCCTTATACAGAAACCACATTAAACTAATAATAAAGTATTTATATATTTATAATTTAATTATCTGAGGAGTCAGTTAATATTGTCAGATTAAATATTATAATATCAGAAAGTTGGTCCACCGCCGGTTCCTAAGCATCCTATCAAATTTCTGTTTTATAAAGTATTTGTTAATAATGCATCATTAAGTACTCTGATTAAAGACAAATATCGTTTTTAAGTCTTAGAGAAAGGAAGATTAAGAAATACTAATAAATTAAATAAAAAAACAGAAATTATAGTGATATGTTATGATTAAAAAAAAGGCTGACATATTACGAGATTCCAAGAATGTATTTTGGGGAAGGGGTTAGTATGAAGTTTATTTTGAGATAAGTTGGTCAATTAATCAATAGAATACTGACACGCAGTCGAGATTGTATGTGTGTCAGTATTCTATTGGCCAATTGACCAACTTATCAAAAAAATAACTTCATACTAACCGGATCCGTATTTTGGATTATATCATGCATGCTACCTAAACAAGTCAGTTTTCACTTTTTAAAATCAATTCATAAAATTTTAATATTTGAAATGGGTGTAAATTCAAATTGATTTTAATAAAAAAATATTTCAAAAGAAATAGTATGAATTACAAAATTTAATATTTTTAAAACTTAAATAATTTAGTATCAATTTAAATCTTCAAATTTTGTGAACAGTCAAAATGGGACTGCTTTAATGGATGAGACTGATGAGTATGCATTTGATGTGATTTGTTTTCTTGATTTTATTGGTTAGGGGGGGTCAATGTTGGATTCAGTTAGTTTGCCAAGAAATTAAGCGTGAATATACATATCTGGATAATATTAGTTTCATACAAATAAATAATAAGTAAATTCTATCGGCCTCTTGTATTTTCATTTATAAAAATACCTATATATACTCTTTTACGTATTCTATAATTATATACACAAAATACAAAAAAAATGACTATTTTTCCTCTAGCAACTACTAACTTGTCAATTTATAATGCAATGGACATCCCTTTCATAATATATGACGTTTTAGAGTTGTGCAAAAGAATTAAATAAACAATTATATAACATTAAATACAATATTAATTGTTTATAATACTCTTTATTATATACTTATGTCATATTCTCTATCATCTGTAATATTTTTTATGAGGAATAATTTTAAGAAGATCATAGTTAATTCTTTTATATTATATAAAAATATCAAATAATTTTAAAAAAATAAAATTATTTAAAACGTAGTATATTATTATTGTACTGATGGATTCCTAATTAAGTTGAGTCATCTTTGGCAAAGGAGAAAAGACAGAGTTTGCGCGCAGACAGATATGAGCTGACCACAGAGGAGAGGCTGGCATTCCATTCCCATGCAATGGCCAATATGATTGGACAACTCCACCGAAGCCCATTTGATTTGAAGGCCTCAATTATTTCATTTTTTAGAGTATCAAACAAGTAAAAAGTGGGCCTCCCTCCTCAAACTTTTCTGTCCATAACATCCAACCATAATGCCAACCTTAAATAGTAAGAAAGAAGTTGAGAAAAAATGATTAATTTTTATTATATATATATATATATATATATATATATATATATATATATATATATATATATAGTTATTTTACTGAAAAGATTGAATAATTTTTATTCCTATCAAAATTTTAAATTTTATTTTTTGAGAGGGTATAAAATAACTCAGTTCGACCGTATAAAATGAATCATTTCACTCTTCATTTTATTCATTCACTAATCTTATTCTTTCAATTTAAGCGTAACGTAATTGTGTTTCTGAATTTTTATGTTGAAGAAAAACAAATGAAAGAAAGAGAAAATAAATAATTTTTCTTTTCTTTTCTGCAATCTCTCCGTATAATTTCTTCCAAAATTTTTTTTTGAGCTAAATAAACTCAACTCTTTTTTTTTTTTTTTTTCATTTTCTTTCTTAACTTAAACTCCAAAACACACTATTACTTTATTATCTCTTATTTTCTTTCTATTAAAAACTAAGTTACCCACTCTCTTTTTTTCTTTTATTTTTTTTTTTAATTTAAAACTCTAAGTTACTACGTTTGGATTGCAGAAATAAATGTGAGAATAGAACGTTTTATTTTTCCATAATAAAAAAAATTATATTTAGTTGTTTCGTTATAATGTAATAAATCATTCCTATTCATATCAAATCTATGAATTTTATTCTTTAAAAAAAAGTATATAATGACTTATTCCATTTAGATATAAAATGAATCATTGTTTTCATTATTTCATTTTTTTTATTATATTCTTTTACCAATTTCGTTCTTCCCATCCCATCCCATCCAAAAAATGAATCAATATCCTAGTTAGTGCCGGAGGACAATTGAGTACTAACCATCTACCATGTGCTTCTTGTCTAACCATAAATGGCATATTAAATTAGTGTGTTGGACACCTTACCTTATGTAAGCCCTATTTTTAATAACTCCATATATTTATTGTTGGGCCATGATATTTTTCTTTATTGGACTAGATTTAATGGACTCTTCCCTTGAATTATATTACTTTTGTCCTATTGATCCGAATGATTTGAATCCAGTTATTTGACTATTTCATTGAGTCCTATAGTAGCAGGTAGGGAGGTGAGCCACAGGCTTTCGACTGAGATGACCGGTGTAAGACCCCGAATTTTATGAAATAAAAGTATTCAATTTTTCTATTTAGTAAATGGTTAAATTGATAAAAAATTTAAAATTATGGATGAAATGTGCAAAATTTTTAAAATAAGAATGTGGTTATAAAATACTCATTGTTGTCGGAGAATATTCGTTTGGTTGTGGAATATTCTTCCGCTTCAGGGAATATTAAATGCATTTACCAGCAGTCTTTTATGGGCCCCATAACTGAAAAAAGCGATTGGATGAAGAAAACGACAAGTATAAGTTGTTTATAAATAACTTGTAGCTGATTATTCTGCAGATTATCTTGTTGAATACCCGGTGGTTAAAACACGATGTCTACTGGTTGTTGCATGGCGATGAAGCACCGGTATTGCACCAATTATTGATTCTTACGTAAAGAAGACACTACTCAATAATTGTTACGATAATTATTGCTTCGATATTTTATTTTGATTCAATAATTCTTTGCGTTGATATTTTATATTATTGTTTTAATAATTGTCAACATAAGATTTTTCCATTATCAAATCAATAATTCATATTATTTGAATAATATTATTAGATAACATTATTGGCAATGTCTAGAAAGTTCTGCATCTAAGGAGAGGTTTGGTCACCTAATTGCGGCGCCAATGAGGAGAAATCTTTATTGAAAAGCCCCTCTTTCCTGAGAACTGCCTGGTTGCTATTATTGTGATTCTGTAATATTATTTATCAATAATTAATTATTGATTTATATGATGAGGAAAATATTCATTTTATGTGGATATAGATGGATAAAATTTTTAAAGTGACAATTGTTGAAAATCGATATTTTATTTTTTTTGATAAAATAATATTTTATTATATTATTATAATATAATAATGATGATATTTTTATAATGAATGTGGGATATATGAGTATATGAGGAGAAAGAGTATTTTGTTGCATTAAATGATTAACACATGTTTTGTGTGTCGGTGGACCCCATTTCTTGACTTAAATTTGGTTATAAATTTAAAAAATCGTCTGCTGTTTGTGGATTTGGTTAATTTACATTTTGGAATTTGGAAAAACTTTCTTCTACAAAGTTGTAGAGAATTGAATTTCCTATAAAGATTCGCGTGATTCGAATTTTCTGATAAAAGGGCTATTTATTATGAATTATTGAAGTTCCGTAGTTCCGAAATAATTGATTTTTGAAAGTTTTAATTATTTCTAATAACAAAAACGTTTTTTTTTGTTTTTGTCATTATTTGGGCCTCAAGGGTGGCTGAATTCAGATGATTCTAGGTGGGCGTAGACAAACTATTATATATATTAATATTTTAATAAATTTTCTGCTTTGGTGTTCTAAGCAATTTCCTATAAATAGGGTGCTTAGGTTAGAATTGAAAATCACACCGTAAAAACCAAGTTTTATCTCTATTTCTCTCTATATTATCGAGTGTATTCTTGTGAGTATTTTGATATCTTGAGTGTTCTTTATCTGACTGCAAGTTCGTTCGGTGTTATTCCAAATGTCAAGTCTTGTTCTTTTCGGAGGTAGGGATTGTAAGGGATAGTAAGGGATAGTAAGGGAGGTTATTTTCTTCTAAAATGATATTATTTCTTCAATATCATTATGCCATAATGTTGGTTGAAAATTTTTATCAAATTTGGAACTTTTTCATGTCGGAGTTATTATTCATGAGTTACTATTTATGAGTTACTATTCACGAGTTACTATTCATGAGTTACTATTCACGAGATTACTATTCACGACGGGTTACTATTCATGAGTTACTATTCATAAGTTACTATTCACAAGTTACTATTCATGAGTTACTATTCACTACAAAATTGGTTTCTTTTTCTAACCAAATTATAGTTGATTTATGAATATTACTCTGGAGATTAAAACTATGTATTGATTATATTGATTTTATTATCATATATAACATTTTTATAATTCTGATGTTGAATTTCTCTTTGACTTGAGTGTAAAGATCGGTAAAGTATTGGTATGATCGTGACTATGGGTTCTTTTTGGCCAGTAGTGCAAAGTTGAATTGTTGACTAGTATGATCATGACCATTGAATTTATAATAGAATATCTTTAGCTTAAGTGCAAAGGTGAATTGATCAACATGATTATAATTATTGTTTATATAAATTCTGAAATGATTATATATTTCTTTGAGATATTAATATTTTTTTCAGTAGTAGTCAAAGATGACTGTTGTTGAATATCTTTGGCACCAGAGTGCAAAGATGATATGTTGATCTTTGGCACGTAGTCTGCAAAGATGACATGTTGAATATCTTTGGCCGTAGTGCAAAGATGAATTTATTAGTATGATTATGAACAAGAATCGTGATTTGGTATAACCATGATCTTTGATGTTTCGGTAAAAGACAATTGATGAAAATTATATTCGTCTTGGATGCGAAGAGAATTTAGAATCACAATTATGATTATGAGTTATTCATATAATTGTGGAAAGGAACTGTTGATTGATGTTACAGGGATAAAACATTGTTGGTGGACTTTTAACATGGAGAAGATAATATACTTTATGGTCTATTTGACTCTTCTAATGGATTGCTCGTTCCGCTGCCACTATGGTTGAAAAATTTTATTATCTACCATATGTTCTAAATCTCTGATTTATTACTGATGAAGTCTATTGATAATGTAATTATCTTTAGTCATAATATTCTTTACTGAGCTAGTTGTGCTCACCCTTTTACTTCACAATTCCTTTTAGGTAATAAGACTGTAGCTGGGTCGAGCGCGAATAACAGGGGAATAGAACGATGGTAATCATTTAGTAGTTATATTTGGTGAATCAACTAGGGTGAGGCGAACCTAACGTTGGAATGGTGTTTTGCCACTATCATACAAGATGTCTAATGACATACAACCTCGTGTCATCATAAGATAGATTGTTCATCCACTTGCTTTCAAAGATATATTTCTGAGCACTACCTATATAATCTTGGTATTTGTTTGGAGTATAATACCCAATTAGAGACAATGGAGATAATGATATGTCGAAGAAGACTCACCATTGGGAAGAATATGATAGTAATTTTCTCATTTTTCTTTGGGGTCTATCAGGTCAACCAAGGATAATTTTGTGGGCATATGATATCTATAATAACCTGTGACGCATTGACCTCTCCATATACGAAGGTTTCTTGAGCACTTCCCAAAGATTCTAATTTCTAAAACAGTTTTCGACTATACACTTATATAAGGTGTCATTATGAGGTGCTGTCCACGGTTGGGACATGAGTCACAGTTGGTATATATTTGTATTTAAACTCACAGTTTAAGTGTTGTTGTATTTTGCACGACAATTGTTGTAATAAAATTGTAGTTATTTTCTGTACCATGTATTTTGTAAGACCCCAAATTTTTATTAATGAAATTAAAATTTCTTCTATTTATTATTTTGATATAGTAAGGGTTAATTTGATTAATGTGTTTAGTTATGGGTAAAATGCACAAACATTAACGCAGCTGACTCGTAGAGATACAAAATTCGAATGGAGCAAGGAATGTGGGAAGAGCTTCGAAGAACTCAAGAGAGATTCATTTCAAAGACATGTTACGACCATGCCATACCGGAAAAATAACGTGATAGTAGACGTGTTGAGTAGAAGATCGTATATAAAGATCGAGTCACGATATTGTCAAAGACTAATTTCAGATAATTTACAAATAATAGAGATGGAGATGAAAACTCTAGGTACCCACGTGATGATATACGAGTATAATCGACTTTAATCGATAAAGTTAAAGTCGCTCGAAGCTACACACCGGGTGATGAATTTGAAGAAGGAGGTCTGAAAAAAGTTGTTATTTCAAAAGCGAGAATCGGTGAGGTGAGGAAAGCTCAAACCTTCGATTTATTAATCCATTTGAAATTCTCGATCGAATAGGAATCGTGGCTATAGACTCGCGTTTACCGCCAAGTATGACGCGTGTTCATAACGTTTTTCACGATCGATGTTACGTAAATATGTGGACGACCGAACCACGCTATTGAAGTTAGAAACCCACGAAAAGCCAAAGACTTAACGTATGAGGAGGTACTGTCAAGATCTTGGATAGGAAAGAACATGTCCCATGTCTCGGGGTTATACCACAAGTTAAAATTTTGTGGAGAAACCATGCTATTGAGGAAATGACACGGGAGTTGGAAACGAAAATGAAAGCGAGGTATTCTCATCTTTTCAAACACCAGTCGTACGTCAATTTCGATGACGAAATTTCATAAGGAGGGAGGTTAGAAGACCCCAAATTTTTTATTAATGAAATTAAAATTTCTTCTATTTATTATTTTGATATAGTAAGGGTTAATTTGATTAATGTGGTTAATTATGGGTAAAATGCGCAAATATTTCAAAATAAGCAAGTGGTTATAAAATATTCATTTGTAAGACCCCAAATAATTAATAAATGAAATTTAATTTTCTCTATTTATTATTTTGAAATAGTAAGGGCTGATGAGATTAATGTGGATAGTTATGGGTAAAATACGCAAATATCTCAAAATAAGCATGTGGTTGTAAAATAATCATTGTTGTCGGAGAATATTCGTTTGGTCGTGGATTATTAAATGCTGTCGTGGGAATATTAAATGCGGCCAGTATGCGAATGTATGGGCCCCATAACTGAAAGCGATTGGAGGAAAAAACGACAAATATAAGTTGTTTAACAATAATCTACAGTAGTTATTATCTGGTTTACCTTTGTTGGAATACCCGGTGGTTAAAACACAAGAATACACGCGTTGTTACACAAGAAGATACGCTACCGGTATTGCACCAATTATTGACTTTTACGTAAGAAGGCCTTTACTCAATAATGGTTACGATAATTCTGCGCTCAAAGTATTTTATTTTATTGGTTCAATAATTGTTGCGTTGATATTTTATATTACTTTGTTGTTTCAATAATTGTCATTACACAAGATTTTTCATTATCGAAGCAATAATTCATATTATCCTAATAATATTATTAGATAACATTATTGACAATGTCTAGAAAGTTACGCCAAGGAGAGGTTTGGTCACCTAATTGCATGCACCATAAGAAGAGAAATTCTTATTGAAAGCCCCTCTTCCTGAACCGCTGCACATTTGTCAATATTGTGATTCTGTAATATTATTTGTGAATAATTAATTATTGATTCATATGATGGTAAAATTATTGATTTTATGTGGATATAGATGGAGAAAATTTTAATGTGACAATTGTTGAAAATTGAAATTTTATCTTTTTACGATAAAATAATTCATTTAAATATATATATTATTATATTTTAATAATATAATAATGGTGATATTTTTTAACGAATGTGGGATATATGAGTATCTGAGGAGGAAGAGTATTTTTGTTGCAATAAATGTTTTAAAACATGTTAAACATGTCGGTGGACCCCATTTATTGACCGAAATTTGATTATAAATTTCTCTAAATCACCCGTTTGTGGATTTGGTCAATCTACATTTGGAATTTGGAAAAACTTTTTTCTCGCAAAGTTGTAGGGAATTGAATTTCTTATAAAACTCATGAGATTTGAAATTTCCGACAAAGGGGCTATTTATTGTGAATTATTGAAGTTCCTGAGTTCTGAAATAATTGATTTTTGAAAGTTTTAATTGTTTAAAATAACAAAAACGTTTTTTAAAAGTTTTGTGAGGTGGGCTACTTTGGTGTTCTAAGCATTTTTCTATAAATAGGGTCTTAGGTTAAATTGAAAATTACACCGTAAACTCAAGTTTTCTCTATTTCTCTATATATCGAAAGCGTATTCTTGTGAGAATTTTTATACTTTGAGTATTGTTATACGGTACAAGTTCCCTTCAGCACTATACCTAGTATTCCAGCTAGAAGTACTAATCTTTCGAGGTAAGGGATATTATTTTTTTTCGTAATGATATTATTTCTTCAATATCATTATGCTGAAATATCGATCTGAAGTTTTTATCAAATTTGAAACTTTTTCATGTAGATTCTTATTCATGAGTTACTATTCACGAGTTACTATTCACGAGTACTATTCACGAAGCGTGAAGATGTTTTTTTTGTAAAATTTCTATCTTTTAGTGTCGGAGTTACTATTCACGTATACGACATTATTCACGTATACGGCTCTATTCACGAATACGACACTATTCACCAAAAAATAAATTTCTTCTTTTTGTCCAAAATATCTATTATGGATACTAGCTTTGATTGTATCCATGTTTTGATCATTCTTGAATTTTACACCACTATGATTATTTTTGAGGTATTTTTGGACGTGGATAAAACAAAGTACGAATCCTTAATCCTTGTCATTTTGTTTCACTGGATTCGTTTCTTTAAAAAAAAAAAAAAATTCATCATCCTCAGTCTTAAATGATGATATTATTGAATATCTTTGGCACAGTAGTGCAAGATGAATGATTTCGATGAATATCTTTGGCACAGTAGTGCAAAGATGAATGATTTCGATGAATATCTTTGGCCCAGAGTGCAAAGATGAACAGTGTTTAGATGAACACATGACCACCAAAACTGAATATCCTCGGCTTTGTAGTCAAGAAAGATGAATATATGATTCCGGATATATATTGATTGATGTTACGGGGATAAAAATATTGATGATGGACTGTTAAATTCATAGATATTAGTAGATTTCATCATCTACGTAACTCTTCTATGAATTAATATTTTTCGCTGCGAGTATTGATTTAAAACTTGTTGTCTATTGTATTCTATTAAATTTTTCCCTGTTGAAGACTAACGATAATTTGTTGTATATTATCTTAGTCATAATATTCTTTATTTGGGCTAGTTGAGCTCAACCTTTTCCTTTTTGTTCCATTTTTCTTCTCGTGGGAGGCGAATGAATGTAGCGAGTACTGGTCGGGTATAAAATGATGGTTTTAGAGAGTTGTTTAGTAGTCCTCACCATTTTTGTAAAATAATGTATCAATAATTATGATGAAGATTTATTTGTATGTGGATATTGTTTAGATGGCATTATCTGTATTTAAACTCACAGTTTTACTGTTGTAATAATAAAGTTGTAGTAGTTTCTGTACCGTGTATCGACAACTCAGAATGGGTGATGTATACCTATTTTGGGGGTGTCACATCATTATTGTCGGAGAATATTTGTTTGGTCGTGAAATATTCGTACTGTCGTGGAATATTCGTACGGCGGCGTAGCCATGTGTGGGCCCCATAACGGAAAGCGATTGGAGGAAGAAAACGAGAAGAATAAGTTATTTATAAATAATCAGGCGTAGTTATTCACAGATTAATCTTTGTTGGAATACCCGGTGGATAAAACACAAGAAGATGACACAGTATTGCACCAATTATTGATTCTTACGTGAAGGCCTACTCGATAATTGTTATAGTAATTACCGCTCAATATTTTATTTTATTGATTCAATAATTCTTTGCGTTGATATTTTATATTCTTTGTTGTTTCATAATTGTCATTACATAGTATTTTCCATTATCTGAGACGATAATTCATATTATCCGAATAATATTATTGGATAACATTATTAACAATGTCTGTAAAGTTCTATCTAAAGAGAGGTTGGTCACCTAATTGCTTGTTGAAGGAGAGAGATCCTTATTGAAAGCCCTCTATCCCGAGAAGCGCACGGTTGTCGATGATTGTGATTCTCGTAATATTATTCGTGAATAATTAATTATTGATTTATATGATGAGAAAATATTGATTTTATGTGGATATAGATGGAGAAAATTTTTAATGTGACAATTGTTGAAAATTGAAATTTTATCTTTTTCTCGATAAAATAATTCATTTAAATATATTATTATATTTTAATAATATAATAATGGTGATATTTTTACAATGAATGTGGGATATATGAATATACGAGAAAAAGAGTATTTTTGTTGCAATAAATATTAAAAATAAATTTTGTGTGTCAGTAGACCCATTTCTTGATTGAAATTTGATTATAAATTGTAAAATCGCTTGCTTCAATTTCGATCAATTTATGTTTGAAATTTGGAAAAACTTCCTTCTGCAAAGTTGTAGATAATGGAATTTCCTATGAAAAATCGCGAGTTTCAAATTTTTCTGATAAAAGAACTAATTATTATGAATTATTGAAGTTCCAAAGCTCCGAAATAATTAATTTTTGAAAGTTTAAAATAATTTAAATAAGAAAAATATTTTTTGTGTTTGGTGGGCATCTTTAACACATGTCAAGTTCTTTGAATTCGGATGCTTGATGCGTAGGAAGATGTAGAAAAAAAATAAATAATATTAATTTATTAAATTTTCTACTTTTGTGTTCTAAGCATTTTCCTATAAATAGGGTCTTTAGGTTAGAATTAAAATCACACCGTAAATGAAGTTCTCTCTATTATCGAGTATTCTTGTGAGTATTTTGAGTATACTTTGAGTATTGCTATGATCTGTGCAAGTTCAAGTCATAGCCTTTATATCCTGTTTTTACTAAAATCTTGTCTTTCGAGGTAAGGGATGTTATTTTATTCAAAATGATATTATTTCTTCAATATCATTATCTTGAAATATTGGTTGAAAATTTTATCAAATTTGGAACTTTTTCATATGCGGAGTTCTTATTCACGATTCTTATTCACGAAGCGTGATGATGTTTTTGTGAAATCTCTCTCTTTTGGTGTCGAGATTCTTATTCACGTATACGATACTATTCACGATATCTGACTATTCATTCACGAATACAACACTATTCGCAGAAAAATTAAATTTTCATTTTTCGTCTAAAATATCTATTATGGATACTAGCTTTTGATTGTATCCATGTTTTGATCATTCTTGAATTTTACTCCACTCGATTACTTATGAAGTATTTTTGAACTTGGATTGTTTAAAATACTGAATCCTTAATATTTGTTCTTTTGTTTTATTTGGATTCGTTTCATTTAAAATATTTTTCATCATCCTCGATCTAAATGATGATATTATCGAATATCTTTGACTTTTGTAGTGCAAAGATGAGCAGTGTTGAGATGAATATAATGGATCGATTAATATCTTTGGCCCGTAGCCTTGAAAGATGAGCAGTGTTTAGATGAACATGACCCATCGATGAATATCTTTGGCACCAGTAGTGCAAAGATGAATATTTGATTCGGATATATATTGATTGATGTTACGAGGGATAAAATATCGACGATGAACTTTTAAATTCATATATAGAAGATAGTAGTTTGCATTCTCTACTTAACTCTTCTAATGAATTGTTGTTTCATTGCAAGATTGTTGATTTAAAAGCGGTTGTCATTGTATTCTATTAGATTTTTCCTGTTGAAGACTAATGATAATTTGTTACATGTTATCTTAGTCATAATGTTCTTTCTTGGGCTAGTTGAGCTCACCCTTTTCCTTGTTGTTCCATTTTTCTTCTCAGGAGGCGAGAATGTAGCAAGTACTAGTCGGGGTATGGAATGAAGGTTCTAGAGAGAGTTGTTTAGTAATCCTCACTATTTTTGTAAAATAATGTATCAATAATTATGATGGAAATTTATTTGCGTGTGGATATTGTCTAGATGGCAATATCTGTATTTAAACTCACAGTTTATATGTTGTAATAATAAAGTTGTAGTTATTTTTGTACCATGTATTTGGCGACTCAGAATGGGTTGGATGGAATGGACCTATTTTGGGGGCGTCACATATTTGGCGACTCAGAATGGGTTGGATGGAATGGACCTGTTTTGGGGTTGTCACAGTTGGTATCAGAGCTATAAGTAAAGAGCCCCGAGCCTCTTCTTTGGTGACTTCTGTTGATGGGGATGCACTGAAGCCGCACTCTCCGTAGGAGAAGCCCGCTCATTCTATGATGTAAATCGATAGTACCATCGTGAGGTCTTTGTCCCACTAGTTGGGACATGAGTCACGGTTAGTATCGAGCTAAGGATATGATCTCTGGCGAGATCGGGATTAAACTAGGAGGAAGAGATGAATAAATCCTTCGCTGGTGTGTCCTACCTAAGCTTATTTGTTGGTCGGTCATAATATCGAGATATTATGTGATATGTTAATTTGTTAAATTAACTTTTGTTTTTGTCGTATTCTGAATGATATCCGAAATACGAGGAGATGAAAGCGATGGAGAAATCATGATGACAGGGAAGATGAAATCTGAGATGAAAGCAAGGTATTATCAACTCTTTGAAATACCAAGTACGTAAATTTCGGGGACGAAATTTCATAAGGAGGGGAGATTGTAAGACCCCGAATTTTATGAAATAAAAGTATTCAATTTTTCTATTTAGTAAATGGTTAAATTGATAGAGTTTAAAGTTATGGGTGAAATGTGCAAAATTATTAAAATAAGCAAGTGGTTATAAAGTACTCATTGTTGTCGGAGAATATTCGTTTGGTCGTGAATTATTCGTCTTCGTCGGAGAATATTAAATCGACGACGAGTAGCGATCTTTAATGGGCCCATAACTTGAAAGCGATTGGATGAAGAAAACCGACAAGTATAAGTTGTTTATAAATAACGACGCAGCTTATTCACAGATTATCTTGTTGGAATACCCGTGGTTTAAAACACAAGATGTACGGCGTTGTTGCACAAGAAGAGTAGATACCATTGCACACTAATTATTGATTATTACGTAAAAAAGGCACTACTCATAATTGTTACGATAATTATTGTTCGAGATTTTATTTTGATTCAATAATTGATGCGTTGATATTTTATATTATTGTTTTAATAATTGTCACCGCATGATATTTTCCATTATCAAATCAATAATTCATATTATTTGAATAATATTATTAGATAACATTATTGGCAATGTCTAGAAAGTTACTGTCAGGAGAGGTTTGGTCACCTAATCAATTGCGGCCAAGAAGTGAGAAATCTTTATTGGAAAGCCCTCTTTCTTTGGGAGCTTTTCGTTCTTATTATTGTGATTCTCGTAATATTATTTGTGAATAATTAATTATTGATTTATATGATGAGAAAATATTCATTTTATATGGATATAGATGGAGAAAATTTTTAAAGTGACAATTGTTGAAAATCGATATTTTATTTTTTTTTTGATAAAATAATATTTTATTATAATATAATAATGATGATATTTTTACAATTAATGTGGGATATATGAGTATATGAGGAAAAAGAGTATTTTGTTGCATTAAATGATTAACACATGTTTTGTGTGTCGGTGGACCCCATTTTTTGAGTGGAATTTGATTATAGCCTGTAAAATCCTCCGTTTGTGGATTTCGGTTAATTTCTGTTTGGAATTTGGGAAAACTTTCTTCTGCAAAGTTGTAGAGAATTGAATTTCCTATAAATAATTGCGAGATTCGAATTTTCTGATAAAAGTGCTATTTATTATGAATTATTGAAGTTCCGTAGTTCCGAAATAATTGATTTTTGAAAGTTTTAATTATTTTTAATAACAAAAACGTTTTTTTTTTTTTGTCATTATTGTGGGCCTCGGGTGGTTTGAATTCAGATGATTCTAGGTGGGCGTAGACAAATTATTATATATATTAATATTTTAATAAATTTTACGCTTTGGTGTTCTAAGCAATTTCTATAAATATAGGTGCTTGGGTTATAATTGAAAATCACACCGTAAACTGAAGTTTTCTATATTTCTCTCTATATTATCGAGTGTATTCTTGTGAGTATTTTGATATCTTGAGTGTTCTTATACGGTGCAAGTTCGTTCAACGTTATTCAAATCGTAAGTCTTCTTTCTTTCGAGGTAGGGGATAGTAAGGGATAATAAGGGAAGTTATTTTCTTCTAAAATGATATTATTTCTTCAATATCATTATGCCAGAATGTTGGTTGGAAATTTTTATCAAATTTGAAACTTTTTCATGTCGGGGTTACTATTCATGAGTTACTATTCACGAGTTACTATTCACAATTTACTATTCACGAGTTACTATTCATAAGTTACTATTCACGATTCTTATTCACTTTCGCACTATTCACTACAAAATTGGTTTCTTTTTCTAACCAAATTATAGTTGATTTATGAATATTACTCTGGAGATTAAAACTATATATTGATTATATTGATTTTATTATCATATATAACATTTTTATAACCCTGATGTTGAATTTCTCTTTGACTTGAGTGTAAAGATAGGTAAAGTATTGGTATGATCGTGACTATGGGTTCTCTTTGGCCAGTAGTGCAAAGTTGAATTGTTGACTAGTATGATCATGGCCATTGAATTTACAATGGAATATCTTTAGCTTAAGTTCAAAGGTGAATTGATCAACATGGTTATAATTATTGTTTATATAAATTCTGAAATGATTATATATTTCTTTGAGATATTAATATTTTTGGCCGTAGTGCAAAGATGACCTGTTGTTGAATATCTTTGGCATGTAGTGCAAAGATGACATGTTGTTGAATATCTTTAGCCCGTAGTACAAATATGAATTTATTAGTATGATTATGAACAGGAACTGTGATTTGGTATAATCATGATCTTTGATATTTCAGGTAAAGACAGGTGATGAAAATTATCTTCGTCTTGGATGCGAAGAGGAATTTAGAATCACAATTATGATTATGAGTTATTCATATAATTGTGGAAAGAAACTGTTGATTGATGTTACAGGGATAAAACATTGTTGGTGGACTTTTAACATGGAGAAGATAATATACTTTATGGTCTATTTGATTCTTCTAATGGATTGCTCGTTCCGCTGCCACTATGGTTGAAAAGTTTTATTATCTACCATATGTTCTAAATCTCTGATTTATTACTGATGAAGTTTATTGATAATGTAATTATCTTTAGCCATAATATTCTTTCTTGAAGTTAGTTGTGTTTCCCTTTTTGCTTCACAATTCCTTTCGGTAATAAGAGTGTAGTAATGGGTCGAATTGAAATAACGAGGGAATAGAATCGGTGGTCATCATTTAGTAGTTATATTTGGTGAATCAACTAGAGTGAAAGCGAACCCAACGTTGGAAGGGTGTTTTGCCACTTCATCATCTGAGATGTCTAATGACATACAACCTTGTGTCATCATAAGACGAGATTGTGTTCATCCACTCTTCTTTGAGTATATTTACTGAGCACTACCTATATAATCTTGGTATTTGTTTGGAGTATAATACCCAATTAGAGACAATGGAGATAATGATATGTCGAAGAGAAGACTCACCATCGGGAAGAATATGATAAAGTAATCTTCTCGTTTTTTCTTTGGGGTCTATCGGGTCAACCAAGAATAATTTTGTGGGCATATGATATCTATAATAACCTGAATAGCGCATTTACTCTCCATATGCGAAGGTTTCATCGAGCACTTCCCAAAGATTCTAATTTCTAAAACAGTTTTCACTATACACTTATATAAGGTGTCATTATGAGTCTCTTTGTCCACGGTTGGGACATGAGTCACAGTTGATATATATTTGTATTTAAACTCACAGTTTAAGTGTTGTTGTATTTTGCACGACAATTGTTGTAATAAAGTTGTAGTTGTTTTACGTACTATGTATTTGGCGACTCGAGAATGAGTTGGATGGAATGGACTTTGCTTTAGGTCGCCACAACCGGAGTGGGGATGTGTCGAGGGATAGTGGGTGGCCAGAACCGGTGCAGAAGTGCGTATGGGGCAAGGATCACACAAGAAAGGTAAGTAACAAAATATTACACCACACACAATCAGATTATGATTCTCTCTCAAGCACTAGACGTTATTTTCCTCCATTGTTAACCTTGTGATCGCCGATACTTACTCTCACGCCGGAGCTATCCCCTGACGGTCAAGCTGTCAAGCTTTTGGTGTTGACTTGTTGAACTGTGCAGGATATCGGACGCGTCTTGGTGATTGGGACGCGAGGAAAGATCTTGGCGTTAACACTGGCGCTAGAAGGAGGGGTTTTTCTAGTGTCCTGAGTATTTTTCAATCACGCATCGTGTTTTGTTTCTACGTCGATATTCATGGTGAAGAGTAAAACACCTACACTTTAGAAGAAGCGGTAGATGGTGTCGGTGAATCGACACCACGAGTGTTTGCCAAAGATCGTTTGGGACCTACAATAAGTGTTAATGCCAGCACAGCGTCCAAACGTTCACATGAAGATTCTCGGTAGAGAGGCTGTTTAGGTAAGCAAAGTAGCGAAAGCTAGTTTTCACAAAGAGAGAAAGTGGTCCGCCATGGTGGGAAGCGAGTAGAAGGCACCTCGCCTAGAACTCGATACCGATGACCAAGACGAAAAGGCCTCCCGATTAAGCTAAGATGGCGGATGGAGCGGATAGAGCTATGGAGGTACTTGTGAAGCAGCGACAGGATAAAGCCGAGCGATGGCTCGAATGGCAGAGTTGAGGGATGAAGAGTTCAGTTATGTTCAGTCCGAAGAACGAAGGCATCGGAGTAGGAAGAACTTCTTCAATCGGACGTGAGTTTGAAGGCTAAGCAGAAAGAAGAAGATTAAAAGCCTACTCTCTCAAAGATCGAAGAGGCATATCACCCTATCGATTCTAAGGAGCAGGGTCGAAGCGAACGAAGAGGTCGATCCGTAGATCGCACTCGAGAATACAAAGAAAAGCTTGTTGTTGCACATTCTCACCATAAATACCAGAGTTCGAGAGACGAAGTATATCCAGAGTCATACTCCCGGAGAGTCTCATCGAGGTACACCACCCCGTGGACGCCAAATCATGTAGGAAAAGTCCTATAAAGTTGGAGATTACATTGTAAAAACCATTCACTCAAAAGAGGAAGGAATCACCGGAAAAAGAAGCATCATCTCAACGAGAAGGTGTGGAGTATCTGGTTAAAGAATTAAAGGAACTTCGTGAGCAGCTTGTCGAAGTGCAGAAAACGAAAAATCCTTTGGGAAAGAAGACATCCCCTTTTTCCGCGGAGATTCTAAAAGAGAAAGCTGACCCCACCAAGAAGTTGCCCCATTATCGAAGTTATGATGGATCGGGGATCCTACGACCCACAAATCAGACGTTCAACCGATCGATGGATTATTATGACTTTAGCGATGCTGCTAAGTGTCATACTTTTGTCACGACGTTCAGAAAGGATGCCAAGCAATGGATGAGGACTTTGCCCTCGGATTCAATTTCATCTTGGCGGATACATATGCGATAAGTTTCATGCTTTCGCTTGGGAGCAACAAAAGGAGGGAAAACCAACTCGGTTTGTTGGCTCGAGTTCGACGATATTCGAATGAGTCTTTGGGCCAATATGTGAAAGCGGTTCCGAAAGCGATCGGCCAAGTAATGAACTGAGCGATCTACAAGTGGGGGATGTTTGAAATGGGTTAGATTTGGTCAAATCGAAAAAGTTGGTGAAGAAATTAATGTTTCACCACCAAGAAGAGTCTCGCTAAAGCCTTCGACAAAGTGAAGGCTATATTGTAGTGGAGGAAGCCATGAAACGACCTCAAACGTCCTTCTTCGAGGGCCAAGGGCAAAGAGACGGATCGGGACAAAACCGATGGGGACCGAAAGAAGAATGAATCGAATAAAGACCGCGTATGAAGGTGAATCAAGAAATACAACAATTGGAGAGCGAGGTGGAGGGCGTTAAATCGCTCCCACCCGAGAGTGAATTGACGTACACAAAGACTTAACACAGATAGAGTCATTATATTGGATCGATTAAGAATCAACCTATCTTGAGCCACCTCGAGATAACATTAAGCTCTTTAAAAGGAACCCTCGTAAGTATTGTGATTACCATCGAAGCCTCGGGTCACGTCTGAACGAGCGACGATCAGGCTAGTTTGAAAAGATTTCATTGAAAGAAAGGTACAAGGTGGGGCTTTAGTTCGGTATGTACGCTTAATCAAATCAACAAAGGGATAGAGGACTGTTCAAAGAATTTCAACCAGTTCAAAGAAGGCGTTGCATTTCTCGGATGACTGCGAGGCATGTGATAGATGTCATCACTGGGGGTACTTACGCAAACTTGTTGGAAAGAAGCGCCGAACATAAAGACTCCTCAGTCATTTAAAGATGTTCAACGTCACTTAGAAAGGATTGCGACTTTGAGGAGGTTCATGTCCAAGCTTCGGTAGAGATGTTTGTCGTTTTTTGATCGTTGAAAGGGTCAAGAATGCAAAGACATTCCAATGGACTTGAGTGTGAAGACGCCTTTCGAGCATCAAGTCCTACTTATCTTGGCGCTTTGTTGGTGAAGCCCGCTTCCTCTTGAGCCTCTATATTTGTACTTAAGAAAGAACTAGTTCGTTGGCGGTAGGAAGCGGTTTGGTGCGTGAAGTTGGGGAGTAGCGAAGACCCGTTTATTATGTAAGTCATGTACTTGGGATCTTTGAAACAAGGTACCCAAACATTGAAAAGTTTGCTTTTGCTTTAATAATCGCTAATGTCGAAAGCTAAGCAATACTTCGAGTGGTAGATTGGTAATAGTATACCTGAGATCGTTAGTTGAAGAAGATTATGGGCGGACACGAGGTATCGGGGAGATTAAATTGCGTAGACGATGGAGTTGTCCCAATTTTTCATTGAATATCATCCCCGAACCGCCATCAAGGGCGAGAAGCTTTGGGCGATTTTGTAGTTGAATGTTCGTTTTCGAAAGTTTGATGAAGCCGTGATGTGGTCGAGGGATCTCGACAGAGCAGCGATTCTTCTTCCTTGGCGAAGCATATTCATGGACGCTATATGCAGACAGGTCTTCTACTACTACGACGTCGATGGAAGCGAGGATTATTCGACGAGTCTGAGAGGATTCAAAGTGCAACGAGCCATCGATTTCGATTCAAAGCGACGAACAACGAAAGTGTATAAAAGGCTATACTCGCAGGTTTCTACTAGCGAAGAGTCTCTTGAAGTCTGAGAGAATAGTCATCTTCAGCGATTCTCAGTTAGTCGTTAAACAACTCTCTGGAGATTACGAAGCTCGAGGCCCAAGAATGATCAAGTATTTGGCAGAATTAAAAGAACGGCTTCAGTATTTCCAATCCTACGAGTTTCAGGGGGTCGAACGTAATAACAATTCCATTGCTGATGCACTCTCCAAATTAGCCACTACGGATGTTAACGTTTTTGATGGATCGGTTTATTTAGAAATTTTGCAACATCCTAGTGTTCATCAGGAATCGGTAATGTGCGTTGACCGAACCAATTGCTGGTTGACTTCATATTTGGAGTATCTGGCAGATGGCGTCTTACGCCCGGATTGGATCTTGCTGAGAAAATCAAGTCTGAGAGTCTTAATTTTGTTCTAATTGATAGGATCTATTCCGAAAAGGCTTTCTCATCTCCACTTCTTCGAATGTTTGACTCATCTCGAAATAGAATATACTTTCTCGAGAAATACATGAAGGCATCTGTGGCGATCATATAATTTCTTTAAGTCATTAACTTTTTATAAAGTACTTCGTCGGGGTATTATTGGCCTACCATATTCAAGGAAGGCGACTAAGACGCTGCGTCGAAAGTGCGAAAGTGTCAACTTAACGGTCCAGATACCACATCACCACCGTAAGAGCTATACTCGATCTTATCTCATATACCCTTTGCTCTCTGGGGGATTGATATACTGGGTCCACTACCGAAAACAAAAGGTCAAGTCAGTTTTGTTATAGTTGTCATCGATTATATGACCAAATGGGTAGAAGCAAAGCCACTTAGGTTAATAACGAACAGAATGCTTGAAATTTTTGAAAGAATCGATGAGTATTTCGTTTGAATTCCTAAGGTGGTAATATCGGACAATGGGCGTCAATTTGTGGGATCGAAATTTGAAGCATTTTGTGAGCGAATCGGGGATTCAAAGTAGAAAGACTTGATGGCTCATCCTCGGTCAAACGGACAAGTCAAGTGACCAATAGAACGCTGAATTGAATGGGATCAGCCTTGATTACGCGAAGCGAGGAAGATGGCGGAAGAGTCTGCTCGGCGTGTGTTATGGGCCTATCGGACTACTCCGGGACTACAACAGAGGATTCACCTTCAGACCGGCTATGGTGCGATGCCTTAGTCTAGTTGAAATTGGATCTTCAAGTCTTGAGTAAGTCGATTCAAAGAGATCTACAATGAAGAAGGATTTGAAAGCCAATCTCGATTTGCTTGACGAAGTCGAGAGAAATAGCCTGGTTAAACTAATATCTATCAACGGAGAGTAGCCAATCATTACAACAAGGGGGTAAGCTTGATTTGAAGTGGGAGATTTTGTTCTCGGGAAGTCAAGCATCTACACCTCGAATTTGGGAAAGGCGATCTTAGAACCGGAAGGACCGTATGAAGTCACCGAAAGTCAAGCGGGGACTTATCGATTGAAGGCATTGGATGGGTCGAGAATTAAAAATACTTGGCATCTTGCATGAAACAGGAAGTACTTTCGATGAATCTGATGGCATTACATCGAAGTCTATAAATATTCTCATCATCATCAATAAAAGTTACCTTTTTCCTCAAACAAATCTTGTCTTCGTTCCTGTTCAGTTCAGGGGTGTAAGGAGGTTCGGGAGGACTCGCTGACCATTCGATGGTAGCCTTAATGGCAGGTGGACTTTATGGGTTTGTCAGGCCCTGCGTGGTAGGCAATTGTCGACCTTTATACCTTGTCAGGCCCTTCGTGGTAGATAAGTGTTCTCCTTAAGACGTTGTGTCAGGCCCTGCGTGGTAGGCAAATGTCATCCTTTAGACTTTGTCAGGCCATTCGTGGTAGGCAAATGTCATCCTGTGGGTTTGTTAGGCCCTTCGTGGTAAACAAATTCCCTACGAAACAAATCAGCCTCACACTTCGGTAACGAATAAGTATCCCTTTACTTTATTACCTAGATTTTTTTGAAGTGTTGGGTTCAGAATGCCTCAGTCTTTAAACTTCATTTTATCTGTTATACGATGTGCCCAGTTGTTGATTAACAGTTTAAGTTAAGTTCACGAAGAGCTTGTACATTTTTCAAAGTCATTAATATTGAAATATTGGCAAGAAGTAACTACACCGAAGTTATATAGAATAAAACCCGTATTTCGTTCATATATTATCGGTTACAACAACGATAAAAAAGCAAAGTTCCTTTTTACAAGACATCCTATAAACTAAAACGAAAAAACATCAGACTCAGGCTGCCCCTTCATTCTCGGAATCAAGAAGGGTTGGGTCCAATTGAGCTGCAGTCAGCTTTTCCTTGCCTCGACCTCGGCAGTCCTCATATCCTTCATAGTACACTTTCAAAATTTCTGCACCGAGCTCGTTAGACGTGCGATAGTCCGCCTGTATCCGCTTGAGCACTTCTTCAGTCAGAGGGGGGTCCCGTTCCTGAAGTGCCTTTATCTTGCCACGAAGTTAACGACGCTTGGCCCTATGGGCTTTCCTATCAACCTGAGCCTTCGTCTGAACTTCGCCAAGCTGTATTGACAAGTTTTGATTGGCTTCAGCAAGCCCTTCATTGGTAGTCTTTAAAGCTTCGGTCTCAGCAACAAACCTGACATTCATATTAGTCAATTTTTGTTCGCTGGCCTTTATCATCTTCAACTCTTCTCTAACAGGGACCAGAACATCATGGGTTTCCCTCAAATCGTTTTTGTTTTGGGCCAATTCCCTCTGAAGACTTTCGTTGGCATGGAAATCAGATTCGCGTTCCTCTCTCTCAAACCAATGTAGCCTCAGTTTGTTGTTCTCCCTTCTTAGAGTCTCTTCGTCAGACTCAGCATTTATGTGCATGGGACGTAAACGCCCAAAGACTGCATTTGCCTGCATATATTCGACAATATCCGGTCAATTTCAGATACTTAAACGAGTATAGAAATATCTAATCAAGAAAACCATCACTTACCTTGGCCAAATAACTCATGCCCTCCTCATCGAAAAATTCCGTTCAGATGATCATTGAATCGGTGATCGTCATTTTCTCGAACGAAAGCATCAAAGAGCTAGAAGGAAAAATTGGCGTTATACCGAGGCCACAAGGTCGGCGCTCCGGTGGCCTCATCGTGGAATTTCGGTGATGATGGCTTTGGGGGGGAAGGCATGGGTTGGTCACGAACGGGAGAAGGATCCATATAGATATTCTCGGTGGAAGAAGATTGGTAGAAGTAGGATCTCGAACCGGTAGAAATTCGTGAGTTGAACTTGGATGATATCCGGATGGTTGTTTCTCTTTTCGATATGGTCTTTGCAATGCTTTGATTTGTTCTCCTTCATTTATAGTTCGAGTCTCTACAGGGGCTGTTGGAGGATGAACATCCGAAGAAGGCACCCTAAGCTCATCGGGGGTTAAGGGGGTAATTTTGGTTCTCAACTTTTTGATTCGAAGGAGTTGCCTTCGATCATTTACAGGTAGATCTAATAAACTTGTTCGAGCTAATGTTGGATTGGTGATTGGTGGTGGTGTTGGGTCCACAGTTGGTGGTATTGGGTCGACGGTTGGTGGTGTTGGGTCGACGACTAGTGGTGTTGGATTGTTGATTGGTGGTGTTGGGTCAACCGGTGGTGGTGTTGGGTCAACAATTGGCGGCGTTGGATTGATAGTTGGGGGTATAGGGTTGTCAGTTGGTTCAGATTCAGAAAGAGCTTCGGAGTCCGATGGGATGGAAATTAGTCGAGGCCTTCGGGTGGCTCTTTTCTTTCGGCGATGTTGGAGGACTCTTTCCAGGAGAAGGGTTCATCATCTTGAGTGCATGGGTTTGAGGTTCAAATTTGATTGGTGTTTGATGGGTGGATTGAATTTGGAGGAGGCCTCCGATTGTGAAGGTTCAGCATCGACATCTGCAGATTTCCCAGCTACGTTACCTTCGGATGAGATTTCCTGTTGAGAGGAATCGGCGGTGGCTTCTACCAATTTTCCAGTTAGTAAATCCTCCAAGTCTTTCACCTCCGAAGACGACGGTTTAATCAAAGTTCTGAAGAGAAAATTAACGATTCTACATCGAAATCCATATCACATAAAATTTCCAAATATTCATAAAATGAACTTATACTTACGTTTGTGGTCATATAACCACGCTTGTTTGGAAAGCAGCCTATAGTTCCATTCATCCCTAGGGAAATTGTCAAAAAGATCCATCATCTCGACCTCACGTTCTTCGAGATATGTCCCCAAGTCGATGAGAAGTCTTCTCGCCGGTGGTCGGTCCGTGAAAGAGGTGATTTGGTCCTTTAACAAAAACCACTTCCGTGCCATCCTCTCATTGCTCGAAGGAGTATTCACCAATGACCGCCTCTCGAACTCTCTCCTCATCTTCGATGAATGTTTACTTATGGTCTTAAATCCTTTCTCTGCGGATCGGCCGGCCTTGTACACAAAGAAAAAAAGTCGAGGAGGCTCGACACCCGTTAAATGGCATAAAATTATGAATGCTAAAATGTGAATGTAAGAGTTCGGCATCAATTGGGCGAATCCAACACCCATAAACCCTAAGAGAGTTACTATAAAAGCATGAAGAGGGAATCGAACCCATTTCTCCAAGATAGTCATCGTAACAGCCATCCACCCTTTAGGGCGTTGATACATCCGTTCTTCAGACCTCGGAACTCTCACCAAAAATGGGTATCCGGAATGTGGCAGCGAGTTCGAAGCTTCTTCAAATCAAGCTCTGTAACTTTCGAAGGAGTATTGGCATGGAAATCATTGCTCTTCTCTCTATAGAATCGAAAAGGTTGGGAGGAGGCTTCGTGATCGTTTTCTTCTTAGTGGTTGCAGCGATTGGATCAGAGCTTGAAGCGTCTTTGTTGGGGTTTGGACTTGGAGGAACGGCGGTGATCGGTGTCACTAAAAGAGGACGTCCTTGCTCAGAATCTTGTGAGGCCATTGTTAACGATTTACAGACAAGGGAAAGAGAGCTCGGGAGATAGTAAGAAAGCTCAAAGGTTCAAAATTCAAATTGGCACGTAAAACTGTCAAAATTGGTAAAGTTTACCTTTTATATTGACGGTTATACTGATGTCGAGAATCGAGGGCGTGCACATTTAATTCACAATGATGATGATGGTGAATTGGAAGAGATAGCGTCCGATTTTGGGTCTAAATATCTTAACCGGAGTGGACCTATGTCTATTGGGCCTCCAATTTCTGTCTCTGATATCAATTGGGATTGACTCAGTTGGGCCTTGGCGAGTTTCATTTTGGACTCCTTGTGGATCATCATAATTCATTATATCCTGGACCTATATTATTTGCAGTCTTCCATTAAACCCCTGTTTAATAAAAGGCCTGGGGCAATGTTGAGCCATGATATTTTCCACTTATCGTCCGGACTTAATGGGCTCTCCTTGGATTATGTTACTTTTGTCCCGTTGGTCCCAATTATTTGGGCCCGATTATTTGACTATTCCATTGGGTCCTTTCTTGTTAAATCCGGTCGTATAGATATTTCCATCGTTTGGGCTTAGTCATTGAATTGGCCCATTATACAAATTACCACTTAACCCATTTGGCCGGTAATCCCGACACAAAATAATAGTTGATCATATATACTTTACCTCCTGCACGGCATTAATGAGGTGATGGGACTCGAGCAACCGTGCAGAGAAATAGTAATGTAGATGAGTAGGGAGGTGAAAGCTGAGCTTTGGAGAGATAATGGGGAGTGGGGGAATGTGTCGAGGATAGTGGGTGGTGGTACTGAAAAGATGCAGAATGCGTATGGGCAAAGGATCACACAAGAAAGGTAAGTAACAAAATATTACACCACACACAATCAGATTATGTTTCTATCTCAAGCACTAAACGTTATTTTCCTCCATTGTTAACCTTGTGATCGTCGATACTGACTCTCACGCCGGAACTATCCCCCGACGGTCAAGCCGTCAAGCTTTTGGTGTTGACTTGTTGAACTGTGCAAAATATCGGACGCGTCTTGATGATTGGGACGCGAGGAAAGATCTTGGCGTTAACATATATCTTAACAAACAAATTTATGTAGATATTAAATGTTAACGTATCTATAAAAGAATTAAGAAAAAATTCATAATTATTATTTTATTTTATCATTTTGAGTTTCATATTAGTCGTAATACAATTTTGTCATAAAATTTATAAACATATATCATTTTCCAAAGAAGTTTATGCAGTTGCTTCATTTTTTTAGCCCATATCTAATGGCCAGTCATTTGTTATGCATAATGTCTTGTTAAGAAAGATTTAGATGATCACTATTTTCATACGATTTTTTAATATTTTTACATAATTCTCTCTTACATGAACATGAAGGTGGAATGTTAACTCACTATCTTCTCAAGTGAAAGAGAACTACTTAAAAATAAAAATATGTAAATATATTAGTTTCCAAAAGTTTCAAACACAAATACTTTCAAAAACTAATCAAAACCAAAAGTCCAAAAAATTAATAATTATAAATTGAACATAAACCAAAAGTCTCACAATTCACCGAAACGGTTTCAAACCTTGAACACCCATACTCCAGAATATGATATGATTATAGAGTTTATCCGCGCCGGAAAAAATAAACCCACTTAAAAAATAAAATTTAAATTCCTCTTAAAAAATAATCCCACTGAAAACACTCAAATAGCTGAAACGTAGAAATCCTACCGTTGTAATCGAAGTCGAGATGTGTTTGTCCTTTGATTCCTCTAATTCGACCTCTCCGTGTTGCTTGGTGCAATTTTTCGAGCTATCGCAAGTTTTGTTTTGGCTGAACAAGTGAGGAGAGAGAAATGATATATATATATATATATATATATATATATATATATATATATATATATATATAAGAGGCGTTATCACAACAAATTTGTGTTTGATTAGATAGCTTTTTGATTTTTATGTGTGTATGTGAAGTTAATCTGTTTAGGTTTAGGTTTAGTTTTAGTTGTGAACTCTGCTTTGGTACGGAAGGTTGGTTTAATTACCGAAATCGTATATGTAAATTACAGTTTAGAATTGATTGCTTTTGTCTCAAAAAAATTAGCGACTCTAGTGAATATTAATATTAAAAAGATTATGTTCTAGTATCTTAAAGATGATATTAAAAAAAAAACTAAAAATATTTTTATTTGCCTGACCAAATATGACTAATTTTAGGGAAAGTAGGGAGTATTTGTCAAATCAAACCAGATTGTTGGTTGGTTTAATTCCCGTTGTTTATTAGAAAGAAGAAAAGGGGAGGAAAAAAGAGAAGCAAAAACAGGATACAAACTATAAATGAGTAATACAATTAAAGGTGTAGACTAGATTGTTAAATTCAGTGAACCAACCATTGACTATGGTTGCATTCATATTCCAAAATAGACTGTGCAGTCGGCGTTATTGTCAGCGTATGAATGTTGATCTGCCAGGCCTGCTCAATATCACCAGAGCTCCTTTCAAGAAAGAAACATAATGAAATATATATATATATATATATATAAATATATATATATATATATAATATATATATATTGCAATAAATTTCAAAGTATTTTCAAATGGTGACACTAACACCCCTAAATCAATGCAAACAAGATTAAACAAAATCTCCGACTCGATTTATAGAAAACTAGTTTCACCATAATTTAATTCGGTCCACCATGAAACATAATAATAAGGTAAAATATCATATATAGTTTCTACCATGCAACTACTTGTGACTCCTGCTAAACAACTTCGGTTGCTTCAACAGCCATGACTAAACCCATTAGCCTGTAATTTTTTAACTGCACCAACAGCCACACAAGCCATGAGCAAAGATATGGATTGATTGAAACTAGGAACATTTGTCCAAGGTCCAACTCCCCCCGCCCCTCACCCCACAAAAAAAACAAATAAATAAATAACCCAAAAAGCTCGACACCCATAATGAAAGTACTGATTCAAATGGGTCTGCAACTTCTTTTGTGTAACCAAACAATAGATACTGCACAAATTTAGATTTTGGAAAATGGTTCTCATAAAATGAAAATACAGCAATAACATCAATACTACCTCGTCTCCAAAAGAGGTGAAAGAGACTTCCACCTTCCGTTGACCTTTTTTTTTTTGCAAAAAAAATTATTTACAAATTATAAGGTTTTCATATGACACATAAATATAAATCTTTCCAAAGATTGTTTTGAGGACTAAAATTTATTATTGGTTTAAGAATATTTAATATTTAATATATATATATATATATATATATATATATATATATATAATGTGTCGAGGCAAACCATAAATTTTGTAAATGAAAGTCAACAAAAGAGTACGACTCTCTTTTTCAGATGGAGGTAGTATTAGGTTAGTTCAAACAAACCATTGGAAGAAATCATCACAGGCGGAAAGAATCAACACTTGCCTCGTGAGCAGCAAGCCGCTGAGTGCAAAAAGGAAAAGTGAAGGACCACGAGCTGTGCTGCGATGCGGACTCAGATACTATCAGCATGGTACTTAGGACATGCTCTTGAAAATAAAAAACACACATACCTTGTGAAAAAATTCATCTTCCAGCTTAACGTATATCATAAGCTTCGTCAGTGCTGCTACTCATCAGAGCCTGTTTTTGGTCTGCATTCTTATGCTACAGGTCACATCACAAACCAAAGGGGGAAAAAGCTTTAAAAATTAAGCACAACTGTGGATTAGATGAAAATCAATAATAAAATTACAACCATAAGGGTTAAATGTTTTACCATTTACCTTGTATATCTTACTGACAAACAGATAAGACTTAAAGCAGAATGAATTTCGGAGATCCTCTGTCAGCTACAGAAAGGAAAATGACAATACATAAATATTGAAGTAGAAATCAACTATGAAATTCATCGCTAAAAAAAGAGAGAAGTAAAATAAGAAAAGTGGACGGACAAGAGCTTTTTACAAGCATTCAAGCAGATTCTAAACGGAGAATACTGATACACAAGCACACA
This sequence comes from Panax ginseng, assembly GCA_020205605.1. NCBI lineage: Eukaryota > Viridiplantae > Streptophyta > Magnoliopsida > Apiales > Araliaceae > Panax > Panax ginseng. The sequence continues at coordinate 6,973,524 of CM035127.1, forward strand.
AAAGAAAATACTTTTGAGCCTCACGACAAGGAAAAAAAGAGAAAGAAAGGTGTTGTTTAGATAATGCAGGGGAACAAAAATTTGTCATGATTACTCAACGTGATAGTATTCTCATCTAACCTCATTTTCTGTTGCCCAAGAAACTTCATCAAAAAGTGCATCACACAGTGGTGGCAAAAGCTGAGGAGGTAGATTTGCCACACGCTGAGAAATCAATAGACCCACATCATGTGCTTGTTCCTCCAAAATTGATCTCAATTCATGTAGTATTCTTTCCTCCTGGCACACTTTAAGCATGAATTCCTTAAGTTCCATTATACATTTGTAATCCTGCTAAAACAAAAATGTGGTTATCATGTCAGCTCAACAGTTGTTCAGATACCAGTTTGTATTATGTGCTAGGATACTGCTGCCACATTTTCATAAAATGTGCCAGCGGCATCCTTTTCAACCATGAACAATGACAATTTTATTGGGTACTCCCTGGCTATCACAACCATTTCTAAAAGATACCGTGGAATCATAAATTCATTGAGCAAGTAGTCGGGTGTTGAAGAGATATATGCTGCTTGCCTTATATCTTCCAAAGTTAAGAGCAGTAGCAACTGCATATACTCCATCATCTTCATCTTCCTCTATTTTAATCACAGTCCCCACTGTGGTTTGTCCCAATATCAGGTCTACAAAACCACTCAAATCCCACTGCTTATCATCAAGGTAGGTCTTTAAGAGGACCTTCACTCCGTTGAAGTCATCAGGCTTTGGATCAAAGAAGGCAAAATCTGCTTGGACAACTCCCTTCAGAAATTGTGATAAAATCCCACAATTATATGAAATAAATCCAAGTGAAACAGCTATAGTTAAAAATAAAGGGCCACAAATAAAAGTAATTATACTCCAATAAGTAGCATACTTCGAATTCTTCTTCATCAGAAGATTAAGGTTGTTTACTCTTATCATCCATGGGAAGATTTTCAAACTCCTTGCCTAAAAAGCATTTTGAAAATTGAATCTCTAAGAATCGATATCAACGAGGAAAAAAACGTTATGGTCTAAGTGAATATATTCATATCAAAGAATGTAACAAAAAAGACTTTAGGTAAACAACAGGAGGGTAAACCACTTGTAGAGTAGTTTATTGCATTGCAATTACCAGAAGAGATGGGAGAAGCTTTTCTACTAGTTTGGAGTTGCTTGACCTTGTAAACAGAAGCAAGGGCCACAGAACAAGCAAAGCGGGAGAATGTGACGGGCTGAGATCTCAATAATTGGCGTGGCCTTGTTGGTTTCCGCGGCATTATGATGAATCTTGCAATCTGAAAAATATTAACCAAACTTGAGGTCATTTTAGAGGAGAGCAACAGATGTGTGAAACAAAGCAATGTAAGGACTTCACATATAACACATATATGTTAAATGTCTCAGTGGCAGGCATAGACAGAGCCAGAAAGGGGGGAAATCTCCCCAGTACATACAAGTAATGAGCACATGATGCATATGACATGAGGGGATTCTCATGGCTAGGATATAGAACAATATTGCCCAAAAAAAAGGAGAAAGCCTGATACTGAATAACTGAAAGACAGACAGACAGCTATATGAAGAAACCTCCTCCTGGACTAGGACCTTCCTAGGTTGTTGGAATGGCAATGGAATAGAATAATTCAGAACCATTATCGCTAGTATCCTAGACTGAAAAGTCGGATTTTAAAAGTTAGAAATAGGGCTTGAGATTGTTTCAGCCTTTCAGGTCTCATAGTGACAAGGGTTAAAGTGGTTGATTGCCATTATTGGCAAATTTGGATAAACCTCCTTTGATTGTGCATTCGAGTGCATGTACTGTTGACTTTCACAACGAATTTTCTCGCATGTTGATTTGGTAGAATGTTTCCAATGGTGCAGCCCCTAGAACAGCCTCCAAAGGCCAAACAGCTATGCTTTTGGACTAAATCGTCTAGTACTCGACTTTGAGTCTTTAAGTTTACCATATTGTCACTCTTGAAGCTTAGGTTTTGCCTCTTACAATTATTTACGGCTGCACAATCTCTAATAGCCTCTCCAACACCAATTTTGTTTCTTTATAACAAACAAGTTTGTATCTAAACTTCATCTGGAAAAACCCTCACCTTATTTTCAGAAACTTTATACCGGTGTTGATCTTCTTTGACTCTCCTCTTAGAAGATAATCCGACTTCTCCATTACCAGAGTGTTCCAATTTATTTTTTACCAATTTTAACCCTCCAAAATTCTTTTAGTCCTCCTCTCTGCTTTTTATCCCAATAAGGAGTGCCAAGCTTACAATTTTCAAAACCATTTTCCAGTAAACTTTGTTGTTGGTAAGTAGAACTACCATATTCTTCATTTCAATTGGCATCTAAGCATCATCTTCCTTTAAGCTAGATATAAACTTCTTATAATTCAATCTCAATAACCCAATAAGAAAACAAAACTCGATTAAATAACAGTCAAAATCAAAGGAATTGTAGCATTCATAGAGACATCTTAACACAGTTGGCGAGTTATTTAATATTAAACATTAGTAACATTCATACACGTCTATTCTCAATACCCATAAAGAAAGATTATGAGAATAAATAAAGAGACTTACCCTCTATAACTATCCTTGCCGGCGATTACTATGTCGTTAACGGCAGAGAGAGAAAGGAGCGGTGCCGGAAATTATGACTTGCTATTCTGCTGCTGCTGTGTCCATAGCATAGTAGCATACTAGCATACAACAGGGGGGTCATAAATTGAGTGAACTTGCTAGCCCATAAACGTAATACCGGTCTTCTTTTCACGGTTCGGACTGTTCTGAAATTACCGGGCCAATCTGTTAAGCCCAAAACAAATGTGATTTAGGGGGAATGAAAATTAAGAAGCCCGTTTGCTTCGATATTATATTTGGGGCTGGTAGGATTATTTAAATTTTAATCATGATTGTTTCTACCAATAATTTAGTGGCCGGATGGGTAGTTTTATACTTTTTGGTGAATTAAAGTTATTTATATGTATTATTATGTACAAATTTTTTAAGAAATAATGAAATTATCAGTCATCTAGACCAAATGTTTTGAATGAATTATGTAAATTTTATATTTTCTTTATTATTATTATTTTTTGATGCGTTGTTATTCTTTTGTAAAGTTGAGTATCTAAATCAATGATACTATCATGTAATGTGAATATACTTTATAATATTTGTTAATTTTATAACAATGTTTTAAAAACACACTAAACAAATACTACTATAACTAAATAATATTGTCAATCACTGAAAATAAATGGTTATATACAAAGTGGAAATTATATATATATATATATATATATATATATATATATATATATATATATATAATCCATAAACTGTGCTTTTGGTTCAGGTTAGTCGACTCCAACCAAGGTACACCAACTAATACCATAATTACCATTCCAATAATGTCGATTATAATTAAATAAAATGATCATGGCACACTCAAACATATATTGTACTGTTTTATTACTTATTTTTTACTGCATTTAACTTATAAGTACTCCATATTTGCGGTTCAAACGTAACGTAATATACAAAAATTAATGTGATTCATTTGAAAAAAGTTGAAATTATCAAATAATATCGGTTTAAACTTGACAAACGATAATGACATAATATAATATAAAAATAAAAGATAGAGTATTGTATAAGTTTCGTACACACACAAATTTATTTTTATTTTAAAAAAAATAATGACCCTTACTTGAGTAATTTTTAGGACAAAATAATTTTTTAATAAAATTTTATAAAATTATGTATTTTAGACACATTTTGTGAAATAATTTTATTTATTAATTTATTTTACTTGGGTACGCGTGCTGCGTGCATATATCAAAATTCAAATCCAAATTAAATTAGAGATAATCTCGTTAAGATATGACATATGATTCGCTTTTAATTTCATGGCAGTTTTGTGATTCAATCCACGACAGAGGTCAATTTCAAACAGTCAACGCCTATATGATCTTCTCTCCAACCGAAAATTCTCCCTGTTCCGATCTCTCCTGGCGTTCGATCAATTTCCTGCTCTGTTTCTAAGTTTTAAAATGAACAGAAAAAAAAAAGAAATAGACGAAAAATTTAAATTTTCTTTTCAATTCTTATGTTTCTCAGTTTTTTAATAAACAGAAAAGAAAAGAAATTGATAGAAAACTTATTATTTTTTCATTAAAATTTTCCGTCCAAAATTGGCGTGATTTGAATGGAAAAAAATTAGAATAAGTAATATTTTATAATTCCCATATTATCCTCAATTTTTAATATAATAAATTTTAAATTATAACTCATGTCCTTAATTTTAAATTTTTTATCATTTTTTATTAAAAATTCAAAAACAATCCAAAGAAAAATTTTAAATTTTCTATTCTTTTTGTTTGTTCTAATTTAAATTTTTTATTTTTTTTTTTTCTATTCAAAACTCATAAACAAAGTTTTATTTCAATTTTGACGGCTTTTCTCCCTCTAAATTCCTTCAAATCTCGTCATCTACAAATCAACAAAATGGAAGAGAAGCCAGTTTCCTTTGAATCCAACCACATTGATGAGGCCGAAACCGCCAATTCAAACAACAATCACGGATGGCAAAAGGTCACCTATGCCAAGAAGCAGAGAAAGCTCCCGGCGAAGCAATCCAATTCCGCTAAGCTCCTTTCAAACGGATCCGCCGTTCCCGGTGGCGAAAGCGTCTTCACCTCGCTGGAGAAGCAATCGGAGGAGCGTCGTAGGCGAATTGAGGCTCAACGAGCGGAAGCTTCTGCTGCCTATGGCGAGATTCCGCTGGTCAGATCGTCAAAGAACCGCTCCGACGATGACGAAAGCGACGATGAGTTCGCCGGCGGAGTTGTTCAGAATGGAGGGCCCGTTGATGAGAAGAAACCAAAGCCTAAAAAACAGAAGAAACCTAAGATCACGATTGCTGAGGCTGCCGCTAAGATCGATGCGGATGATCTCGCCGCATTTCTGGCCGATGTATCGGTGAGTTTGCTTGCTTTTGTTAAATTTGATTTGATCTTCTGAAATTGAGACGTGATTGGTTAAAAAGGTTGATTTTTTATTTTTATTTTTGTTTGGTGTTGTTATTTATTGCAGGCATCGTATGAATCGCAACAAGACATACAGCTGATGCGATTTGCAGATTATTTTGGTCGAGCATTCTCAGCTGTGAGTGCGTCTAAGTTGTTCAATCCACTATTGGGAAGATAGCAGATGTGAGTTGATACTTGATCTTTCATTCAAATTACACCATATCTGTGATGATCATTTATTCAATTGTTTATCGTTACGTAAGTGTTTATTACCTTTTGTATTCCTTCTCTATTTAATTTAATATAGATGAAATTCAATGTCTTGCTGTTCATTTATTCAACGGTTGATTTATACCGTGGTGATATGAAAAATATATGGGAAAATTGTTTTCGGTCCTTAGGAGATTTTTTCCTTCTTCTTCTTAAGTATGGATATCTAGAATTTTTATTCTATAGAAGCATGTTCAGATTTTAAATAGGGTTTACTGAACGTGAGATAGTGGGCTGACGGCATATAATTGATGAATTCTAGCAAGGATGAAGTTAGGATTTGATCTTTGGGATCAATTTCTAGAAAGGATGAAGTTAGGATTTGATCTTTGGGGGTTTGGGGGAATAATTTTTTTAACAACATAATATATATTCAGAATTTTTTTTAACAACATAATATATATTCAGAAAAAGGGTACTTGGGAAGAATACATTCATATGCACAATAATTGATGTAAGCTCGTCGAACTTCATCAGACCACGACATTTTCATATTTCGATACGTTTTTCAAGATCACGTTCGAAATAGTTAATATTCCATTATTTACCTTCAATTCTTGGTGATTTTAGAGAACGATGTTCTTGTTCAAGGATAGACAGTGATGTTTGAACATTAGGCTCAGGAGTAAGCAGAGACGTGCCAATATAATTTGATTGTTTTCTCTTGAAAAATGAATCAATAGTATGTGATTTTTCCATAATTCTAAAAAAAAATTAAAAAATTCAATTAACTAAACTACAAAAATGAGTTAATCAATATTATTGAATCACTCATTAAACTTTTTAATAATAAAATTTTCATAAATTTGCAATTAAATAAGGGTTTTAGTTGGTTATCGAAAAATAAATTGAATATGCAATTGGAATTAACATATATAATATTATGATCACTCATTAAATTTTAAAAAATTAATATATCAAGTTTCATAAAATAAACAAAGAATAAAAAAAAATTAAATAAGGTTTTTAGTTGGTTACGTGGAAACAAATGTATCATTCAATTGGAATAATACATATACAATATTATGCTCCAATCATACAAATCTGCAATTATAATGAATTTAATAATAAAATTAGTTTGCAATCAGAACCGACTTCATGAACAACTTGATAAATAAATAAGGGGCCATTACAAAATTTTCAAACCTTGGGCGGCCGTGGCCTCCCCCTCCCCTCCCCCTCCCCCTCCCCCTCCAGTCTATGAGTAACTCCGTCCCTGAAATCTAGGTTGTTACAAAGCTATGCCAGGGTTTTCATAAACAAAAATTCCAAAGATAATTACGACTTCTATTGTCATGTTTTGAACAGAATTACCCTTATATTCAAGTATTAAAGCTACTTTTCAAAAAAAGCAAACAGAAATGAAAAAAAAAAAAGAAGAAGAAAGAAAGAGTACCTATAATTATTTTCCTATAACTAGGACTACCCAACTCATATCATTATGTTTAATAATTATTATATCTTACAATTTAATTTTAAAAATATAAAATAAAAAGAAGCACCACGGAGAACATATGCCCTGATGACTATTATGAAAAATGGGGCTAATGATATTATATCGTGTTAATTTTCTTGTTTAATATTGTAATATATGTGCGTGTCTTTGGGTTTCTTGTATTTTATTGAATTTTTTGTCCCTTAACTTGTCTGTATATAAAGAGTTTAATTATTTGATTTTACTCAACAGATTCCGGTCTGTCACATATCGGAAGCTGTTTATAAGACATCAGTTGACTGGATCAACCAGCGATCCAGTGATGCTCTTGGTTCCTGCATATTGTGGTCACTAGACAGCATTCTTGCTGACTTAGCCAGCCAACAAGCTGGTGGTAAGGGTTCCAAGAAAGGGGTGCAGCAGACATCTTCAAAATCTCAGGTAAGCTTGTGGGCTCTTCTACTTGTCCAAAAGAAATTAAAAAGAAGAAAGCTGATGAGGGTCTAAATATAATGTCTTAAAACTATAAATTCATTACCCATAGTGCCTTTAATTTATATTTTTTACTGCTGACACGTGGAAAGTGTTACTACATAGCATTGTTATATATATTTACATTCAAACCATCATGTGAGCATCCCTGCTGTAAATTTTTTGTTCTATTAGAATCAGAGAAATGTGCTCTGATCCACCAGTCAGTGGTTTAGGGGACTGCCCCCAAGGCCAAGTCCATCCCTTTTTGCACATATTAGATTGTTGAAGTCATTATTTGTTTTTGGGGTGCATGGAGGTTGGGTGGGGGTGCGTCATTGCATATGCCCAGACTCCTAGAGGCCTTTTTTGGTATATAATTAGGATACCATAATAGCTGCAGTTTTAATTATTATGTTTCAAATTCGTTTATTTTGTTTGTGTTGTGGTTGGTTATGAGGCAATATCTTTCAAAACTCTTACTAGCTCTTGCCAGACTTTCGTCTCGTCCTTCCTCATTATATGACTTTCTCAAAAGCTTTCTCAACATGATATATTGCTTCGAAAATTTAAGACAGTTTACTTACTAGCAGTTTTAAAATGTAATACTAAAATTTTCTTAATTATCAACTGATGTGCATTTCTAACATTTTTGAATGGGCAGGTCGCTATATTTTCTGTAGTAGCAATGGTATTACGTAGGAAGCCTGATGTTCTAATTAATCTATTGCCAACGTTGAAAGAAAATTCAAAGTATAGAGGACAGGATAAACTTTCAGTGATAGTGTGGATGATAGCTCAGGTGAGCCAATAGCAATAAACTTAGTGCAACTAAGGGATCCTTTGGAGGGAAGATGTTTTTTCTTAATTCTTATTCTTCTCTATCCATGCAGTTATGCTAAAAATAATTTTTGAATGTTTAGGCCTGTCAAGGAGACCTTGCTGTAGGGTTGTACTCATGGGCACATCTCGTCTTGCCTATAATTCGGGGCAAATCAGGCTCTAATCCACAGTCCAGGGACCTAGTTTTGCAGTTAGTGGAAAGGTGTGTTAAAATTTTATTCCCTTTTCTTCTTTGATGGCTATAGCTTATATGTTTTCAACTTTTCATGCTATCAAATTTTCATGAATTTTTAATTTGTTTCAGAATTCTGTCTGCTCCAAAAGCTCGTACTATTTTAGTAAATGGTGCTGTACGGAAGGGTGAGCGCTTGATGCCACCTTCAGCACTTGACTTGCTGTTGAGAGTAACCTTCCCTGCGTCAGCAGCTCGAGTAAAGGTGGGTGTTGTCAGGGTTCTATAATTCACAACGATTTGTTTGGTTGAGTTTTATTATTTGGTGCATACTTTTTTGACCGTGATATGTTATGCAGTCTACCGAAAGGTTTGAAGCCATATATCCCACCCTCAAAGAGGTGGCCCTTGCTGGAGTCCCTGGAAGCAAGGGAATGAAGCAGGTTTCACAGCAGACGCTGACGTTTACTGTGAAAGCAGCAGGGGAAGGTAAATTTATAATTTTACTACAGTACATTTCAAAAACTACTTTTTCTAGAAAAAAGATGATAGATTTTGACCAATTGTTTTGTGTGTAGGCATCCCTGATCTATCCAGAGAAGCAACAAACATCTTTATCTGGTGTTTGACTCAACACCCTGATTGTTATGAGCAGTGGGTGAGTTATGTTTAATCTATGCAGTTTTCATTCATAAGGAATTGTTGATGATCACCTGAACTAATTCTATATTTCGTTGCCATAAATTTGATTGACTAGGGACAATATCTATTTGGATAATCTGGATGCAAGTGTTGCTATTTTGAAAAAGCTTACCGAGGAATGGAGGCAGCTATCTGTAAAGCAGTCTTCTCTTGAAGGTCTTGGAGAAACTCTCAAGAGTTTTAGGCACAAGGTAATACCTTTCTTCAATTACGTTGACAAAAGCGTGTGTTTGATGATTAAATTGTATTAAACATACTGAATGTTGCTAAATTTTACATAAATACTATGAAATTGGTTCAACTTATTATATTATTTAATGTTATGTTATATTTTGTCTATAGAATGAGAAAGCATTAGCAGATGGAGCTGAAGTTGCTCGTCAAGCACTCTTGAAGGATGCAGAGAAGTATTGTAAGTGGCTGTTGGGAAAGGTATCACGTGGGCACGGGTGCTTGAAAGGTTTGGCCTTTGTTGTCATTGCTCTTGGTGTCGGTGCTGCTGTTATGTCACCAAGCATCGAGTCTTTGGGTTGGAAGGAAGTTTCTTCTTTCTTCAGCCAGCAATCCTTCTAAAGAAGAAGCTGTTAGATAGACAAATCTGCAGCCTAATGATGCAGACCGGCAACATCTTTTTCTAACAATATCCAGCACAGGCAAAAGAAATCAATTTTGCCCTTAATAAAGTAGTGACAGAATGAGGTACTTTTTGTGTAACACTAATATATGAGCCCCCCTGGGAAATCGAAACTAGAAATAGTTGGAGTTGTGAAAGTATAGACTTTGTTTTGGTCAATCCAGACCTTTTCTAGCTATCAGTAGGTAGTTTAATTTATTCAGGCTAAGGGTAATATTGGAGTGGATACAAATGTGTATGTGGTTCAAAAGGGATTTTTGGTTTTCCTTGGAACAGAGGGGGAGTATTATTATTATTATTTTGTCAAATGGGCTACCAACTATACTATAACTATTAGGATTCGAGCATCCTATTCCTACCTAGTTGCTAATACGGTTGAAAATGCGGGTGAGGTTTATTAACTCGATTTTGATTATGTCTTGTCGATGATTCTGGTGAGGTTTATTATGTTTTGGCTCAGCTGTCCTGTCGACTGTGTTTGCCTTGTTCAGTTCAGCCCTTTGATTCTTGATTCAAACAACCACGCATAATTCCAAACCCCCAACTAATTCTCTAACCTGAAACAAACGGATAAATTATCGCATCTTATAAACTACTCCTATTTGTATTTCATTTTATTTTTTTGTGTAGTGTGCAAAGCTTACGAGTGGTGGTGATGATGATGGGGTACAATGTAAAATATGTAATATGTAATAAAAAATCAATTTTCTTAAAAAATTAAAATTAGCGTAAATTTACTTTATATTAATTACTATAATAGTAGTTAAATTATTAAGTATTATATTAATTTTAGAAATAATATAAAATTACATCACAATTAAATTTTAATTTTTGCTGATTAACCAAGATCAAAATTTTAAAAAAAAATATAAAATAAGGCTAGTGATAATATCATATCGTCAAAATAATAAATGTCACTAAAAGTTTAAAATATTATTAAAATAAATATAAAAACTTAGTTAAATATACATTTAGTCTAACGATATAAATATTGCTGTAATGTAATCAACCGTCTAAAATAAATATGTGGACAATTTTTTAGTGGAGGTAATAATTTATAATGATGAGGCAAATACTAGACGGGGGGCCGCCAAAATGCCAACAAGTTCGGAAAAAAGCAAATTTGCCTGGTTCATAATTCGTAAAAGAGGAGAAACCAATTACAAAGAGAGAGAGAAACACGGCGGTTTTGTAGAGAGAGAAAAAGGGCGCGATCTCAGCGGCAGTGGTGTAGTGAGCGAGAAAATAGGAGAGAGATAGATGGGCACTCTTCAGACATGGCGAAAAGCCTACGGCGCTCTCAAAGACCAAACAAAAGTCGGCCTTGCCCATGTTAATAGCGATTTCAAGGTTTTCCTTTTTCCATATCCATCGGGCTATCTCCCTCCTACATTCTTTTTCTATATTTATATAATTATTATGCTGCATTTTTTTTTATTTGATTTTGGGTGTCTATAATTAGGATGTGGATGTTGCGATCGTTAAAGCAACGAATCATGTCGAGTGCCCACCCAAAGAACGACACCTCAGAAGTGAGTTTTTTGCTTTTTGGCGGACCAGTTGTTCTTAGTTACATCCCAGTTTCTTCCTATTTTTGGATTTTTAGACTTTTAGTATTGTGTGTATTTCTCGCAGAAATTTTGATTTCCACATCAGCAATTAGACCTCGAGCTGATGTTGCGTACTGCTTACACGCACTTGCTAGGCGATTAGCTAAGACGCATAATTGGACGGTATGGTTTTTGGGATTCTATTATGATTTTGTTTTCATGTTGTGCCCTTGTTAATTTAGAAACTACAAATCATTTGGGTTTTGCAGTGTGTTGGTTTTGTTAACCATATTGGGCTTGTTTGAATTATTGATTGAACAAAATAAGGTTACGGATCTGGTTAAACATTTGATGTGAGAATCAGCCTTTCCAAGCAGTCATAATAAAGTAAATAAAATCCATACTTTTACTGCAGTGTGTATCGTGTGTTTCGATAATGTGTTACTAGTAAAAGTGAGAACATGGAACTTGGAACTTTGTACTTAGTACATCGTATCAGGTGCTTTGTTTATTTGAATTTGGGAAGAATTATTTTATTTTTGAGAGTCAAAGTTGATAAATTTATGTGCCAACTGTTTCATGTTTCCACTATATTTGAACCCTATTTCCTACTATATTGTTTCATTTTTTTAGTAGTGGATGAATTGTTTATCTAGTTAAGTGTGGATTGTAATCAGTCAATTTTCGGATGCCAGAAGTATAGGTGACATTAAGAATATCTGTTAGCTCATTTTAGGATGGGAATAGACCAAGAATGCGGAATATGCCACATTGTAATCATCATGGTGTTTGAAAACAGAAGGGAATGTTTCAAGTGAATATTATGAAGCAGTAGTACTTGCGTAAAAGAGAACAGAATAATGTCATGAAGCAGTAGTATTTGCATTATGAAATAGCTATATAAACTTGGACGAGATATAGAGTGGCCTATATTTTTTTAACAAGTCTTGCTGATCTTTGCACCGGAAATAACGGGCTATATTTTTGTTGTCTTTTTTAACAGGTGGCATTGAAAACACTTATAGTTATACACAGGGCGCTGAGGGAGGGAGATCCCACTTTTAGGGAAGAACTACTGAATTTCCAACAGAAAGGACATATTCTCCAACTGTCTTACTTCAAGGATGATTCCAGCCCAATTGGTTAATACTGATGCAACAAGCTTATATTTCTTTGCCCGCAAGAGTGTTTTTTTCCTGTCTAGTTAGTGATAACATATAATTATAATGTATGAAATGGCAATTTATTTTTTTTATTTTTTTTAGCATGGGATTGTTCTGCCTGGGTACGTTACATATGGACTGTTTTTAGAAGAACAACTTGAGTGTTTTAGGATTTTGAAGTATGATATTGAAGCAGAGCGTCTTCCTAAATCTGCTCATGGGCAAGAGAAGGTATGCAAGAATTGAAATGCCATAAACTTGTTTTCTCGTTAAGTAAAATTTAGGATGCAAGACAGCTGTACTTCTTTTTGATAAATAAATAAAGCTACTAGCACCTAAAAAGGGGTGAACCATAGCAAACACAATATACAAAGCATAGGGGAAATAAAATGCACACCTATGCCCCAAACAAACCACAACCCCTCCATATACAAGAACCTTCCCAAGAAATACCTACATTACTCATTAGGTTCTTACAGAAAATTCTCCATGAAAATCCACAATGTATCCCTGATATGCCTCATGAAGCCAAAAGAAAAGAAGGCCCAGGAAAAGAAACCTAATACGAACAAACTAGTATTGTTTGGACTGATGTTGAAGAGCATCTGATAATTTAAAGCTTGTATTGCATCAGATGGAACTGCATTACATCTGTACTGGTTTCGAACTGCTATGGAATTGTTTGTTGTAAATATAGTTTTCATTGCAGCATTATTTTTCGCTATTTGTACATTTCACAATGCTTATTTCCTTCTTGTAGGGATACAGCAGAACTAGGGAGTTGGACAGTGAAGAATTGTTGGAGCAGTTGTCTGTATCGTCTTACGGGATGTCAGGTACTTTCTTGTGAAAATCGGGACTTTTATATTCAGCAATCTCTTTGCACATACCTTTTCATATTCCAGATTATCTTTCCTAATTTTATTTTGCTTAGATTTCCGGTAAACTATTGATGTTACGTTGTGACTTTGCGGCGGAAGGAGCAATTTTGCTAGCGATTTACGTAATCTGATATGCACCGCTCTCGTAGTAGGTTGATGATAGATTGACCGGGTCAGAATTTTTCGTCAATTTATCGACTCGAGCATCAAGTGTTCAACAAATGATTTCAACTCATGCCAGACATGTAAAGGAATAAAGATATGCCAACACTTATTTAATCATGTGGGCCGTACCTTTTTAATTCTTCAAGTTATCAGACTCAGCATATTCTCCATCATGTAGACATAGCATCTAGTGGGCTTTTCATTATTAATTTTCATGAAGCAATGCATGGAGATGGAGTCGAGATGTTTCAATATATCATTTTGGTGGGCCAAGTTTTTTGTTGCAATCATCAAGCTGGACAATGTCAATTTTAGCAAGACACGCAAGAAGTTGGAGCATTATTTTAAGTCCTAGTAGTACACGAAAAAGTCGGCAACGTACACACGGCATGGAAAATCTCTTAGCATCTAGAATTAATTCTAAATTCTATTCTAATTAGGATTTTTTTTTAATTAGAATTTCTTTTCCAATTTGATTTCTATTTTCTTATAAAAATTAGGGTTATAGCTTATAAATTCCTATTAGAATTTGGATTGTTTTGAGTAGTATAAATAGAGGTTCAAGTTGATGTAATCAAATACATTATACATTATTATTATTCAATATATTTGTGAGGTTATTCTCTACTTTTGGTTCTTTGAAGAATTCCTAAGTATTTTTCTTAGTTTTTCTTTGAGGTTCAATTTGACTTATCATACAACAATTCATAGTTGTGTGTGACGTCTTCTACCGCATCAATCGTCGATTGTACCGAGATTACCGCTTCAATATAAGCGAGGGGTCAAGGTGTCGTTGGTGTCCATTCAACGCAGAATTCCGAACGCGAGCAATTATACCAAGATTACCGTCTACATATAGGCGAGGGGTTAAGGTGTTGCAAGCAATTCACCCAACAACTGTGCTAGAAACGATCGGGGCGGCGACCACCTCACGCAAGCGTGCCGTGGAGTCTATCATAGGTGCAATAACATTTTACCTGAGATGAAATATTTTTGTAAGTATGAGATGGTCTCATGTCTAATCATCTATGTAACTAAATGTGAGAATTAGATTGAGTGAGAGGTCATGTAAATTTTTATAGTCTTATTTTTACAACAGAAAGGGAAAGGTGAATATATTATATGTTGGATGGAATTGTTGTCCAATAATTTAGTCTGGAGATAATGTATTTTGACATTATTGATGTGTAATTTTCAGGTACTCAAAGAAAGCTTCAAAATATATTGTGCAATAAATGATGGAATAATAAATCTTATCGATAAGGTGAATTGATTTGATTCTTTTTGAAAGATTAAGTACTTTCGTCTGAATCTTGTGATACTTTCTTGCTACTTTCACCATAAAGCCTTTTCTTCCCAATTTCATTCAATTTTTTGAGATGCCAAGACATGAAGCCATCAAAGCGTTGGATATATATAAAAAAGCTGGCCAGCAGGTGATATATTGCATTATGTTTTATAAAGTTATATAACATTAAATATAACCATGATTGGATTTTTATTGTGCATCACTCTAAATCCTTATTGCTGCAGGCTTCTAGTCTTTCCGATTTTTATGAAGTTTGTAAAGGACTGGAACTTGCCAGGAATTTCCAGTTTCCTGTTTTGAGAGAGGTAATGATGCTGCAAGTGAAATGTGGTGCTGTAGTTGGTTTTTATGATGATAGTGTGTTGACACTTAGTTTGCCTCTTTTTTCAGCCTCCACATTCTTTTCTTGTGACCATGGAAGAGTATATTAGAGAGGCACCGAGGATGGTCACTGTTCCAAGAGAGCCATTGGTCAGTTTGTCCATCGATGTCCCAGCAAAATTTGCTAATATATATTGATCTTTGATCTGATATTAATTTGTTATCTTTTAACAAACACTCGGTGTGAACTCTATGTCTATCTAACTAATTATCATTGGTGAATCAGGAATTTCCAGAGAGGCTCCAGTTGACATATAAACCAGAAGAGGATACTTCACCTTCTGAAGAGATACAGTTATCCAATGATGAACCTAAGCCCATAGTTTTGGATATTGTGGCTGTTTCAATTGTTGAGGATTCTGCCCCTCCTTCTCCTCCCCCTCCAAATAACTTTGGTTCTGAAGATCTATTGGTGAGCATCTCACTTTTGTCTATGTTATTCCGTATCATGCTCACAAGTCACAACTGAATTGTACACAATACCCCCTCCCTCTTCTTTCGTCTTTTAATCATTTAATATTCCCCCCCTTTTCTGTTAGGGATTAAATGCTACCATGCCTATTGCATCAGCAATTGAGGATAGCAATGCTTTAGCGCTGGCAATAATCCCATCTGGTAAATTTTCTTCTCTCTTTTTTTTTCTGTGCTCCTTACCTTGTATGCTACTCGACCATTTTTCAGTTTCATGGTGTCTTTTACAAAGTATATACTCCCTCTATTCCACACAAAAAAGCCCCATTTAAAGAGTCCTTTTATTATTGATAGGAGTATAAAATGACGCAATGTCCTCAAGTTTATTATTACTCCACACTACTAAATTAACAACTTATTACTCTTTTTACGGGTATTCATGGAACACAAATATATCCTCAATTTTTTACAATTTTTGCAAATGTGACTTTTTTTTGTGGAGCCGAGGAGTATTTGATTTGATATATGCAGGTACTATATCTTTTGATTCTGCTCCTCTGCAAGCAAGAGATCTGGATCCTACTGGATGGGAACTAGCCTTGGTCACCACTCCCGGAAGTAACATTTCTTCTGTTCAGGACAGGCAATTGGTAGGCCTTCCATATGATTTTTATTTTTCTCTATTCATTATTTTCAATGTATAACAACAGCAAGTTAAGGTAACAAAAACATGAGTTCTGGCCTGTTTACCTTGTAATGCTCAACTACATATGTTATTTGTTTCCATACCTTCTAGTCTTCTAGCTTTTTATCCAGTCTTGTTACTCCCAGTCTGTTGTACGATGAAGGTTCTACTAGAAGCCTACCCTATATCCTTCATAATATTCAAGTGTCTGCTCTCAATGTTCTGCTTGGCTCCATTGCATTTTGCCTCTGCATTTTGAAGCACTCCGTAAAAAGGTTTAGATTTAGCTTTTATGGGGACTATAATTCAATTGGGATTGCATCTATATTTGTTGGTGTCTAATGACAAGCATGCTGTTTTAATTGTTTACACGACTCTCTAGTAGAAAGGGTGACTGGTTAATTTTAGATAGTTTAAACTGTCAAATGTTAATAGAGGTAACAGAATGAAAAAGGGAAGTAGTCTGTAGAGGCAACTAAAAAGAATGTAAATTTTTATGGGTAGCTATTTAAATAATGCTATGTATTCTCGATTCAGGTCGTGGATCTTGGGGTTTTTTCATTGGACATGTCGTTGCTGTGTACCAAATTGATATGGGTAGGGTAATTAAGAATTGAGACGCATTTATCGATTAGGTTTCCATTTAAGTTATTTATACATGATCATTATCACATATAATTTTGTAGAAATTAGAATGTAGCGGAAACCGAGATAATACTGTAATTAGTGTCCATTATTAATCTTCAGTTTAGCACTGACAAATGGTGGGCAATACTTCTGTGAATATTTTAACCGTTTAATCTATTGAATGCCAGGCTGGCGGATTGGATTCTCTCATGCTGAGTAGCTTGTATGACGAAGGAGCATATAGAGCTTCCCAGAAGCCAGTATATGGAGCACCAGCCCCCAACCCATTCGACGCACCAGATCCATTTGCATTTTCAAACAATATAGCTGCTCCTCCATCAACTCAGATGGCATCGGTGGCTCAATATCAAGCCAATCCATTCGGCCCTTACCAACAACCCATCTATTCACAGCCCCAGCAGCAACCACATATGATGATGGGCCCACAAAATCCTTTTCTTGATACAGGGTTTGGAGCATTCCCAGTCAACAATGGTGCTCATCAGCAGACAAGCAATCCATTTGGAAGCACAGGCCTGATATGACGATGTTTGAATATATATACAGAATGTAGTCCACTCGGCTTAGTTGATTTTGATGTACATGAAGGTGAGTGAAGAAGCACATTGCAGCAGTGTGGGTTAGTGTATAGCATCCACATTATAGATGATTTTTTTTGTGCAGCTTGAGCCTGTTTGGTTGATTTATAAAAATTAGTAATTCGATGATGAAGATGTAAGCTTTCTAGTCCACAATGACTCTTCATTAGTTTCCTGTGGTTTGAGCAAGTGTGTGTTCATATTCTGGCAAGTTTAGTATCAGTTCTGATGCAGAAAAGTGTTGGCACTTTTGGATAGAGATTATTATGACATCTCAGAGATGGCCATGGTGTCTGAGCTTTACTTATGACTCATGATATCCTTTCACTCACACGGGTTCTGTGGTAATACTGAAATCATGGATTGGTAGGAGTACTCCTCGTATACATGGTTACTGGTTAGAGAGAGCATAGTGTTGTGAAATAATAATATTCCCAATCTACCATCCCCCCCCGCCTTCTTTTTGAAATATTAGAAATAACTCCTTTCATTCATCCTACCAAATTCATATCCAACCCACAAATTATGTGTATTCAACTACATAATTTAATAATATCTAAATACAACTACATTAACATATTATTGAAAAAGTCGCATGCAATTTAATACTATATTAGAATTAGTTTAGGGTCCCTCGCCCAATAATTATAAGCTTATTATTTTGTCATTTATTTGGTTTGTTATATAATTCCTTTATAACCACGCAAACTAGGAATTCAGATGGTGTTGGTTGTCAAATTTAAATATCACGAGTTTTTAGTTGTCAAATTTAAAATTTTAAAAAAATATATCTTAATTTGAGACCATTCAGGTTCAGGATGCTGCGTGACAATTTTAAAATAAATACACTGAGCAAAATTCTCAGTACCTTTTGTCAATGTTTGAAGTCCCAATTTATTAATCCAAGAGGGATGAGTGTAATCATGGGCTAAGATCCTTTAATTAAGTTATATTAATTTTAAATTTTAGGGTCCTTAACATTAATATACAACAATTAGAAAGTATTTATAAAAACAAAATATCCACAAAATAATTATAAAAATAACGCAACACAATATTACGTTGCTAAAATTACGGTCATTAACTCCCTACACGTCAGTTACCGACTTTTATATTTCCAACCAACCGATCAACAATTCACGCTAATGAAGAAAACAAGCAACTTTTAGATCCGAAAAAAAGCGAGCAGCGACGGATCGGAGAAGACGACTTCTCCAGCGGCGATCTGACTACGAGATCGAGATAATATCGAAGAAGATCAACAATCAACAACGGATCAACAACAACTTCAAGGTTAGTAACCAGCCTCGATCTGTAACAAATTTGATTGTTGATTGTTGATTGATTCGTTATAGATTTGTATATTGAGGTATTTGAGTTTAAAGTTTATATGCATATAGTTACCCAGTAGTTTACTATATACTTTCGTATATTAGTTACCTTTCTTAAGTTTTTCGCTCTTTAATTGGTCATAAAAAATCGATTATCTTGTTGTTTTGATTCAAAATGTATGTAAAAATATGTTTTATATTTTGGTTACTAAGTACATATAAATTGGTTCTTTTTATTATTGATTTGGTTCTTTGTATAATGTTTATTTGGTTCTTTGTATACTTTAAATGTATATTCTAATGATGTTTTTTATATTGATGGTTACTTATTAAATACATTGGTTACCTTCTTTTAAATTGTTGGATCTTTAAGTACATATTGATGTTTTTTATATTACAGTTACTAAATAGATATATGTTAGTTCTTTATCAATCTAAATTTGAATTCTTGTATAATGTTGAATCTACATGGTTTTTTGGTCAAATTTTATCATTTAGGCCTTCAAAATTGCATGTAAAAATTTGGTTTATTTTAAGTTACTAAGATTATGTAGTTTGAGTTCTTTATAATAATATTGATTTGGTTACTTTATAATGTTTATTCGGTTATTCGAACAATGGAGTAGCGATAAAGAATCAATACAACAAATGTAATTGTTTACATGAATATATAATTATTTAATGTTAGTAACCATTAACCACATGGTTGGTAATATTTTTGATGGTGTACAGTAATCAAAATTGATGTTGATTAATAAAGGCAGTATACTGACTGTTTTGATAACAAAATGCATGAAAAAAATATGTTTTATATTTTGGTTACTAAGTACATAGAAATTGGTTACTAATTATTATTAATTTGGTTACTGTATAATATTTATTTGGTTGCTGTATACTTTAAATGTATATTTTCCTGATATTTTTTATATTGATGGTTACTTATTAAATACATTAGTTACCTTCCTGCAACAGTTGGATCTTTAAGTACATATTGATGTTTTTTATATTATTTGTTTTTGCTGTAAAATACATGAAAAAATATGTTTTATGTTATGGATACTAAGTAAATATATGTTGGTTACTGTCTAATCTGGATTTGGTTAGTATATAATCTTGACTTGTTTCTTGTGTAATATTACCATGGTTCTTACATAATATTATTGTGTTTTATCTTGATTTTTTTATATTGATGATTCTTGATTAACTACATTGGTTACCTTCATACATCATTAGTCTTTAATTTGTAACAAAGTCATTCTTGGTTGTTTTGGTTGTAAAATGAATGTAAAAATATTTTTATAATCTTGGCTACTAATTACATATATCTTGAATTCTTTGTATAATATGTATTTAGATCTTTGTAAAGGTGTTTATTTTGTTACTCTATAATGTTATTGAGTTTATAATTGTTTTTTTATATTGGTGGTTACTTATTGACTACATTGGTTACCTTCATACAACCGTTAATCGATTATATATATTGGTTGTTGTATCTTATTTAATTGAGTTCTGATATAATGTTTATTTGGTTGCAGATGACAATTTGGCAATTTTGTCAAGTTTGAAGTGTCGGATTTTGGCGTTTTGAGCCTAATTTCATTAGAAAGCAAATCAACGATCAAAAGTCATGGCGTTCTTTGGTGAAGCTATGAGGGTTTTTAGCCAAATTTCATCATTTAGGCCTTCAAATTGCATGTAAAAATGTTGTTTATATTACAGTTACTAAGATTATGTAATTTGAGTTCTTTATCTAATATTAATTTGGTTACTTTACAATGTTTATTCGGTTGTTAGACAATGGAGGTGACGATAAACAATACTGACAAATTTAATTGTTTACATGAATATATAATTGTTTAATGTTAGTAACCATTAACCACATGGTTGGTAACATTTTTTATGGTGTACAGTAACCAAAATTGATGTTGATTAATATTTTAGTTTTTGATTCCATCATGAGTTATCAATATAAAGTAAACATATACATTGAACAATTGGTAACTGTTCTGAAACATTTTTATGTAAATTTGGTTACCAATTTAAAATAAAATGGTTACTTCTATATTCATATTTAGTTACCAACTGGCATGGACCATTTTCAAATAACTTTTATAACTACGTAATTTAAAAGTATCCATCAGCTAGATAAATGTGAACCCTCAAATGTACATTAAGCACTTGGTAATTGTTCTTATATAAATTTTTAATTAGTTGGTTACTAACAAAAACTAAAATGGTTACCCTTATATACAGGTTTGGTTACCAATTGCACCTCTTAAACTATTTTTATTTTAATATGAGATCTATAAGTGAACATCATATATATAAACGAGAACTCTTAATTGGAGTTTCTTATTCTATCATGATGACAGAGTATAAATAAAACATATACATTTAACACTTTATAACAGTCTTGATACAAACTTATAATTATCTGGTTACTAACAAGCTTGTAACTATCTATAATAATTATCTGGTTACTAACAAACTTGTAGATAAATAGGACACTCACTGCATATGTATTTTAACAATTAATGTTTGTCTGATACAAGCTTGTAACTATCTGGTTATTAATAACATGATAACCATAATGTAACATAATAAAACAAGTAACCACATAATTATATAGCGATAACCCGGATCGAGCAGATTTAATGGTAACCAAAAACGAAACATCATGTAATGAAACCCAGGTTTAAATAATCCATGTATACTAAACAATTACATATTAACCAAAATAAAAAATAAAAAGTAACCAAATTCCACATTGAGGACACAATAATAATAGCCAACCATACAAGATAATGATAACAAAACATAATAAAGTAACCAAATAGTTATATAAAAGTAATCGAACATGTTTTAATGGTAACCAAAACAGAAACAACCTGTATATCCAAACAAGTTTAGGCAACTCATGTATACTCTCACATGTACATTTAACCATAACTTTTTTCAATGAATTTTCTAGAAGAGCATAACCCTTGTAGAAGATATTTGAAGGAATTTACAAAAATAATACATCAATGTATACTAAGCAAATACATGTTTTATTATGACCTGTGTTTATTATTTACAAAAATAATACATCCACAAACTATTGATGCCTTAAACTTCTCCAACTGACTTGGGTTCAATTTCCTGATAATAATGCTGGGGACTTCCATGTCACACCAATATATAACTTTTTCAGTGAATTTTCTGTTACATTCCTCATAGTAAAGATCCCATAACTGCAAATAAACAAAATCAAATTTACACAGTCATTAGTAACCAGATATAAATAATATTTATAACATAAACAGTTATGTAGTGACCAACAAATAAGAGCACACTAACCAAAACATAATATAACAATTACACAGTAGTCAAAACAGACTATAACAAATAACCAACATCTCACATTGACTGCACAATAATAGTTATCATATCATAATATAACATTAACCATACCATAATAAAGTAGTAACCAAAAAGTTATATTATATAATCTAATGGTAACCAAAATATAAACGTGTAGTATAGGCCATTTTATGTAGTAACAAACAGTTATATATAATATTAACCAAATCATAATTTAAAGGTCACCAAAACAAAAACATGTATACCAAAAAATATACTAAAGAAGTAACCAAACAGTTACATGATAGTAACCAAACCATGTTTTAATGGTAACCAACACATAAACAACATGTATAGCAAACCCAGTTTAGTCAACTAATGTATACTAAGCAAATACATTGGAACCAAAATAACATATAAAAGTAACCAAAATCCCATTGAGGGAAAAAAAAATGGTATCCAAATCATAAGCCAACAACAACAAAAAAAATATACTAATGAAGTAATCAAACGATTATATGTTAGTAACCAAAATATATATTAATGGTAAACAATACATAAACAACATACAGACCAAACACAGTTTAGTCAACCCATATATACTAAGCAAATACATCGTAATCGAACAACAAAAAAGCGATAACAAAATCCCACTCGAGGAAACAAAAATAGAATCCAAATCGAAACTAACAATAACCAAAAACATACTAAAAGAAGTAACCAAATATTTATATGATAGTAACCAAAACATATTTTAATGGTAACCAATACATAAACAACATGTACACCAAAACCAGTTTAGTTAACCATATATACTAAGCAAATACATGATAACCATAACAACATAAAAAATTAACCAAAATACCAAATCAAGGTAACAAAAATGGTATCCAAATCACAAGCTAACAGTAACCAAAACATAATACAGAAGTAACCAAACAGTTATATGATAGTAACAATAATTTCATTTAGATTCGAAAAAACTGCATTAACATGACCACCATTCTAGTAGAAAACTTCGATTACGAATATCATAAATGTATCGATTATGCCTTCTAATAAAGCTTTTTCTTTAACCAATTATGGCGGTGCTTATGATTGGAGACTGAAAGCTAGGAAGAAATAGTAATAACTTACCGGGAGAAATTACGAATAGACAAAACTTAGGCTTCCCTTCCTACTGTATTTAAATTAATCGGGTTCCCTTTTTCAATGCAATAAGTGCCTGGAAGAAAGAAAATAAAAAACACATCCAATATGTTAACCCATCTGTAATGGTGTTCTCATATTTGTAAAAAAAAATAAAAAAAATCCATATATAGAGAAACATGGCGTAGAGCAATTAAAAGAAAAGTTGATATTTAGAAACTGAAAAACGCACGAACAGAAGAGAAACACAAATAGAAGAGAGAAACAATGGTTTCAGTATGCAGAACAATGGTTAGTAACTGAAGAGTTCCAATCAAATGAACAACTAAACGAATATGATAACGAGTAAAGATCACGAAAATGTAAGGTAAATCACCGGAAACAATCGATAGAGATGAAGAACGAACGAACAGAGGAGAGGAGAGAAACAAGGTTTCAGTATGCAGAAGGGTTTGGTAACTGAAGAGTCCCAACAAATGATAGATGACGGTTATCACGCGTTTAAAAAAATAACATTTTGCCTTGTCAGCCGATTAATATTAATCCCTTAAATTAAGGACTCCTAATTATATTAGTATTGTAAATATATATGATGAATTGTCATATTTTTGTAATTATTTTATGAATGTATGATTTTTGTAATTACTTTTATAAATGTATTATAATATGTAATTGTTCCTAAATTTTAATATGTCATCGTTGATCTTAAAAATTAAATTATATTTTTAATTTTAAAAATGCAAGTAATATTATATTAAATACATGTGCACAAGTTTGACACATTACACAATTATATATGCCACTCTAACTCCAATGAGGTTAGCTGTGTGATTCAATTATTTTCCGGAGGGAGGAGAATAAATATTGGATTTTAAAATTTAAAATTATTCAAATAAATTTTTAAATAATTTAGATGGTTGAAATAGTAAAATAATGTCATTAAAATATTTTATACTTTTTATTTATCAAATAATTTTTTAAATTCAAATATTATTTCATTTAAATAATCTAATTTATTAAAATATATTAATCATTCAGATTTAAGTATATTCAATTATATCAAACATGAAAGTAATATGTTTTACATCTTAGCTTTATAACAATATAACGAAGCAAGTTTGTTTTTTTCTTCCACTTTGATGTGACTTTTTCCCCCACTTATAAAAGTTCAATTAGAAGCAATCTTCTTTAGATTGTTGTAAAAAAATTATGAGCAATTATTTGTAATTTGAATGGAGAAGAACTTGAAATAAAATCTCTATTCTAATTAACGAAAGGAAAATAAAAAATATTAGAAAAACATAATAAGAGAATTGATATTTTCACAAGTTAAAGTGATAATTTTATAAGATCTCTCTCATGTTAATAGTAAATGAGTCACACACCTATGTAAGAGAGACTTTGTGAAAATGTGAATTTTTACTTGTGAAATTAACAATTTTGTAGAATAAAAGGTTAGGATTGAATAGACTCGAAGCACAAAGATATGAGTAAAACCCTTTGCTCGCTTAGAAGTGAGGATATTTAATTAATTTTTTTAAATATATGAATTGAAATGCATTTCAAGAAAATAAAGATGATGTACTTGCAAGCAATTGGTAAAATTGCAATCGAGTAACATTTACTAGTCTTCGATATTGGCATGTCATGATAAAGAATTTGGGCTACAATTGTGTAAAAATTTTCGAGAATTAATAAATGAAAATGAAGGAATTACAAAAATGTGAATCCCAGAAAATTCTTTATTTGAATGTTAACCTACATATTTGAATATATATTATGAACCATACACGTTGATTATTGACCAAACAAAAAGAAAAGATAGACAGATATGATGAGGTCAGTGTGGGGCAACAATTTTTGAAACACGATTCATAAACGAGTTAATGTTATAAATACGTCCAATAAATGGGTTCGTATCATGAACATCATTTTAAACACGAAAAATTCTATGCGAACATAAAAATTAAACATGCGTGCTTTTCAATTTTACTTATTTGTATATTTACCCCCATATATCCAATTTTTACACGTATCAAATTTCAACACACAATTTATAAACGAATTTGTGTTATAAACACATGTATATATACGAGTTTCGACACGATATGAATTCGCCTAACACGACACTATTGACGCCCTTAACTCCATCATCTAACATCCTTGATGGGCCTACTCCTTACTTTGTATGTGGTCCACCAACTCATTTTTCTGTGGTTCAGCCATTAGATCTCCATCACAACGATCAGGGATCTTCTGAGGATCCTCACAGAGGATGCGGATCCCACCATTTGATGTCCAAGAAGAAAAACAGAGTGGAAGAGGCTTTCTCAGTCATCGGAGTGGAAGAGCGGTCGGGAAAAGAAAAATCAAAAGGTGTTTGTATCCAAAGATAGTAAGTACTATATCACCTCTTTTAATACCAGAATGGTAACTTTAAACTGAAAATTTTATGGGGATTTGTTAAACAGATAAAGAAGAATCATCTAGTAATCCAATAATTGTTGATTTTAATATTATTTATTTTTAGTTAACTTAAAATAAACCGTCATTACTAGTTAGGTTATGGATAGTAAATAATTACTATATGCATATAACAAACTCAAACCATACATATGTATCAAACATGTAGAGAGCTATATCGAGTCATTTATTTTGAGATTTATTCACGTTAAACAACTTGGTGCACACAACATTTAACATATATAATTAAAGGGTCTCTGTTCAATTCTTATCTCCATTTAAAAAAAAAACATTTAACATATAAATCACTAAAATAGGACTAAATTGCATAACTGACCCTCTTATTTGTTATGTTTTTGTTAAATTGTTCCTTAAACTTTTTTTTTTAGTATAATTGTTCCTCGTAAATGCATTAGTTATGCAAAAGTGTTCCTCTATCATTTTTCTGTTAAATCATTTAACAGAGATTAACTAAGCTAGGGGCATAATGGGCATGACAAGAAAGGAAAAGAAAATGTGAGGGAAAACATAATGGTACAACTTATTCCCTCCAAAACAAGTTTTCACTGTCAATTAGACAATTACTATAACTGCCATTTCTCTTCCAAAACAAATGGATGTGCAGGCTTCCAAAGATATCTTGCTTTCAATAACTTAGTTAAGTTGCATAATCATGTAAACGTAAACCCTATAATTCTATGACATATAGAAAACAGAGACCACAACATGATCCCAAATAGAAAAAATTGGAATATTCAAAAAAAATTATATTTATGTTAGTATGATAATATCTATATGAAAAACAGAAAGAAGTAGGTAATATGAACATATCCTACTAACTTTGTTATATATTGCTAACTTTCCCACTATTTCAAAAGTTCACTAATATTTGTATGAACCAAAGCCTGTAGCATGATTTGATATTGCCATTAAAATGTTCAATACTAAAATTTAGTTTTGACGTAATTTTAAATTTATAGAACTTAAAATTACGATCCGATGGAACAAAACTAAAAATAACTCTCATAGAATTAAAAAAGTTCACCATGTCAATCAAAGCAATAAAGACATTCAAATATAGCTCCATTCTAAATATTAAGTCATGAATTTCTTTCCCTTTTTATACAGAGTTCATTAATCCACACGTAGAGAGGAGAGTCCATCAATCCACACACATCTACATATCTCAAAACTATTGATACCAACAATAATTTCATGGCGAAAAACATTGCCAATTAATACCCAAAAAGATTAGTTAAATATTTGAAGTATTCATAACTTGAACACCAAAAACATAATAAACTACTTATTTATTGTCTTACTTGCAACCCTTGATCACCACTTCCTTGCAACCTTGAGATGGCTTTTTGGTTCTCCACTCCATGAAACTACACATCGGGTTATGTGAATATAAATTAGAGATGACATTCAATTATAAAAATACACTGTAATTATAAAATGACATTACTTGTTTAGATGTAGCAAATGATGACTCATTTGGATTCATGTTATAGACCCTCGTTGGTGGTAGCAGTGGTGGCTCATTTGAAATCTACACAAATTCATTTAAAATGACAATCAATTCATTTAAAATGGTAATCAAGGACAAGCAAGTGAAAAACAATGGTAAATATAATTATAATTAGTAATATTACCCTTGTAGATGTTCTTTGATGTAGCTTCTAGAGGCACCCATGATTTTCTATATGGTGGAGGTTTAGACTTAAGGACCCATGTTTCTTTAGGCCTTTTTACCTACATACAAAATCATAAAAAATATATACATATATATATAAGAACAAACTATAATGTTATTATAAAATAAATATACTTACTGGCAGTTTTTGTTTTCTAATGCCTTGAGCTGGTTCCCTGATATTTCCATAATGTTCATTTCCTTGACCTCCAAATGTTTTTGGCATCTTGCAACCTTTTTTGTTGTGACCATATTCACCACACCTTTTGCACCTCACCTTGTAAGGCCTTCTCTTAAGTCTTGTTGGATTCGCACCTCCTTCAACCTCTCATTGGCTCTTCCTCCTAACATTTTGTGGTCTACCAAGTTTGATAGTGTATGCAGGGGGTAACATAGGTGGTAGGTTTTGCTTTATCCAAAATTCTGATGAAGGTAAGGGATTAATGATTCCAGCATACGTCTGTCTGTAAGTCTCAACGTCATACCACTCATGCACATAATCTAGTGGATCCTGATCATTGTAAAATATGGCTCTAATCCCATGGCAGCAAGGTATACCATTCAATTGTCATTTTCTACATATGCACTCCTTTGTATATAGGTTAATCTGGCCCGAGAACCAAATGTTTGATCGGCTTGATATTTACCATATCCTGCATAAATTGCAATGCAAGCTCTAGAATCAACCTTCAAGCATTCCAACTTCTCAATTATAGATGGACAAATCCTTTTAGAATTCCACTTGTCTAGTCTATCCCTTGCTTCTTGCATCCTCTTCATACAATAGTCCCTAAGTCCTTCCAGTAGCCCAAGTATTAGTTTACCTCTTGGCACTCCAATTTTCTTTATTAAAAACTTCACATAAATTGTTGCATAACATATCACATTTGGGAAAACTCTTTCAAATAAGCCCTACACCAAAGGTATTGTGGGTCTTTGTCATCAAGCCAGAACATGATTTGGCATCCATTGTCTTCATGCTTTGATTACTAAATTTAAAAGTACCTTCATGGTTGCTTTGGCACAATCCCATAACTTCTCTCTAAGTGTCAATCCCCATGACTGCGGCTACGAAGTTGTTGTACATGTGCATAAAACAAAATCTATGATCGATAATGGACTAACATCTTCAAGTGCTCTAATAAGGCCTTTTTGTTTGTCTGAGATAAATGTATAAGCACTCTCATTTACAATGTCTACATCCTCTTTTAAAATCTCTAAAAACCAGGTCCATGATGCTCTATTTTCCCCTTCAACAACGACCCATACTATGGGAAATATATTGTTATTCCCATCTATACCAATCGCGATGGCAATACTCCTCCATATGACACCTTCAAGAAGCAACTGTCTAACCCTATTAATGGTCTGCAATGTTTGAAACCCTCTTTGCACGCACCCAAACAAACATACATTCTTTCAAATACTGGTTTTCTAGTAGCCAATGTACAATGTGTAGCATCTAATACAACAGTACTCTCTGGATTCTTCTCTTTCAACTCTTTCACATAGTTATACAGATTTGAAAATTGCTCAACAATAGTACCCTCAATAATATTTTGAGCCTTCTTTTTCACCCTATATGCCTTGTGAGTAGAGACATCTAGTTGATGCTTTCTTAAAACCTGTTTTTTTGAACTTCGCCCACATTCATCTTTGGATAAATTATATAATCCTCCAAGTAGTTATGAGCCAACCAATCTGCAGTCATAAACTTGTTTGTAGACTCTCCAGTACAACTACTATAAGACCCCAACTTATTATTAATGAAATTTAATTTTCTCTATTTATTATTTTGAAATAGTAAGGGTTGATTTGATTAATGTGGATAGTTATGGGTAAAATACGCAAATATTTCAAAATAAACAAGTGGTTATAAAATATTATTGTTGTTGTGGGGAATATTAGTTTTGGTCGTGGAATATTAAATCTTTGTGGAGAATATTAAATGCGACCAAGCAACGACCACCATGTGGGCCCCATAACGAAAGCGATTGGATGAAGAAAACGACAAATATAGGTTGTTTAAAAATAATCTGGCGTAGTTATTCTGATTATCTTTATTAAAATACTCGATGGTTAAAACACACGATGACACCGGTATTGCACCAATTATTGATTCTTACGTGAAGGCCTTTACTCAATAATGGTTACACGATAATTCTTTATTCGATATTTTATTTTATTGATTTAATAATTGTTGCGTTGATATTTTATATTGTTGTTGTTTCAATAATTATCATTACACAGTATTTTTCATTATCGAAGCAATAATTCATATTATCTGAATAATATTATTAGATAACATTATTGACAATGTCTAGAAAGTTCTGTCTAAGGAGATGTTTGGTCACCTAATTGCGCGCCAGTAAGGAGAAATTCTTATTGGAAAGCCCCCTCTTTCTTGGGAACTGCCTGGTTGTCAATATTGTGATTCTATAATATTATTTGTGAGTAATTAATTATTGACTCATATGATGAGGAAAATATTGATTTTATGTGGATATAGATGGAGAAAATTTTTAATGTGACAATTGTTGAAAATTGAAATTTTATCTGTTTCTGATAAAATAATTCATTTAAATATATTATTATATTTCAATAATATAATAATGGTGATATTTTTACAACGAATGTGGGATATATGAGTATACGAGGAGGAAGAGTATTTTTGTTGCAATAAATGTTTAAAACATGTCGGTGGACCCCATTTATTGACTGAAATTTGATTATAGCCTGTAAAATCGTCCGTTTATAAATTTCGGTCAATTTCTGTTTGGAATTTGGAAAAACTTCCTTCTACAAAGTTGTAGATAATGGAATTTCCTATGAAAACGCGTGAGTTTCGAATTTTTCTGACAAAAAGGGCTATTTATTATGAATTATTGAAGTTCCGAAGTTCTGAAATAATTGATTTAGGAGGTTTTAATTGTTTTATTCATGAAAAACATTTTTTGCAAGCCCACATGTGTGGTAAATGAGCTGAATTCAGATTCTTGGGAAGTGGGCTTGAATATTTATTAAATAAAATTATTTTAATAAATTTTTTTTTTGGTGTTCTAAGCATTTTTCTATAAATAGGGTCTTGGGTTAGAATTAAAATTACACCGAAACCAAGTTTTCTCTCTTTTCTCTTTCTATATATTGAGCGTATTCTTGTGAGGATTTTTATACTTTGAGTATTGTTATCTGATACAAGTTCCTTCAAAGACTATACCCAGATATTCAAATTAAAGTACTAATCTTTCGAGGTAAGGGATATTATTTTTTTCGTAATTATATTATTTCTTCAATATCATTATCTTTGAAATATTGATCCGAAATTTTTATCAAATTTGGAATTTTTGGTGTGAGTTCTTATTCACGATATCAAGACTATTCATCGAAAAATAAAATTTTTCCTTTTAAGTCCAAAATATCTATTATGGATACTTAGCTTTGATTGTATCCATGTTTTGATCATTCTTGAATTTTACACCACTATGATTATTTTTGAGGTATTTTTGGACATGGATAAAACAAAGTACAATTTTTAATCCTTAATCCTTGTCATTTTGTTTCAATTGGATTCGTTTTTTTAAAAATATTTTTCATCATCCTCGATCTTAAATGATGACATTATTGAATATCTTTGGCACAGTGCAAAAGATGAATGATTTCGATGAATATCTTTGGCACAGTAGTGTAAAGATGAGCAGTGTTTAGATGAACATGACGGTGATGAATATCTTTGGCACATGGTGCAAAGATGAATATTTGATTCAGATATATATTGATTGATGTTACGAGGGATAAAAGATGAGCGATGAACTTTTAAATTCATACATAGAAGATAGTAGTTTGCATTATCTACTTAACTCTTCTAATGAATTATTATTTCATTGCTGCGAATATTGATTTAAAACTTGTTGTCTATTGTATTCTATTAGATTTTTTCCTGTTGAAGACTAATGATAATTTATTGTATATTATCTTAGTCATAATATTCTTTTGGCTAGCTAGTTGAGCTCACCCTTTTCCTTTTTGTTCCATTTTTCTTCTCGTGAGGCGAGAATATAAGCGATGACAGTGGGGGTGTGGAATGAAGGTTCTAGAGAGAGTTGTTTAGTAGTCCTCACCATTTTGTAAAATAATGTATCAATAAATGTGATGAGGATTTATTTGAGTATAGATATTGTCTAGAAGATAATATTTGTATTCAAACTCACAGTTTTACTGTTGTAATAATAAAGTTGTAGTTATTTCTGTACCATGTATTGACAACTCAGAATGGGTGATGTATACCTATTTTGGGGGCGTCACAACTACTATGGTCGGGAATAAACCTTTTCACTTGGACAGTGTCTTCCCCAGCTTTGTATTGCGATGCAAATATCCTCCAAGGACAGCCTGAAGTAGGTTGACATCTAAATCTGATTCTAAATTTCTCATTTTTTGTCAATTTAAATGCTCTTCTAATGACAATTGAATGCCACTTCACAGCTTTCTTGAATGATTTGTTATCTTTGAAAAGCATCCCCACCTCAAATTTTGGGTTTTTAGGATCTAACATGTGTATCTTTGGATCATAAACTGGATATAAAGGATATTCATCATCATTGTCCTCAGATGGCGGCATCTCATCCGAAATTTATACACTAGTTCATCACAAGTATCGGCCCAACATAGTTTCCTACCCCACTTTTTCTTTTTAACATTGTAGTTTTCACACCATCATCTTGCTGCTTATTGACACTTACAATTTGTTTGTCACTATCAAGAACAATATCATCATTTATCAATGATTTTTTACCCTTTCCAGGTCTCTCAGTCCCATCAAATTCAATTCCTTTGGTAACATGTGTATCATAGATTTTATCATCATCTTCCTCATTTTCAAAATTGCTATCATCCAAATGTATATATGAAGCATCACTATCGTCATGTTCATCTTCTGCATAATCTGCCTCTTCATTTTGAACCTCACAATTTTTGTCTTCACTATCATCAAATTCATTATCCGCATACTCAGATTCATCTTTATTGATATCACTTATGCCCTCATTCTCATTAAGATATGCCACATCTTCAATATTTCCAAATGAGTGTTGTGTTGGCTGACTTTGTTGTGTCCCAGTTATTGCATGTAATATCTCGAAAGTCCTCAAATAAATTTTGACTTCATAATTTTCAGGAATAAAATTTTTAAGACCTGAAATATCTTCATCAGTTTGTAAACAGTCCATTTGATAAGTTGTAGGCTGTTTGTGGTAGAAACTAAAGATCCCTTTGTGCCCCAACAAGTAAGCCATATAATTCAACTCGGTCATTGTTGTAGTCTCAAAACTGCAATAATCAATATAACTCACTTTGCCTCTTACGTATTCAGTCTCATCCTTAGAAAATTGACCTCCATGATGCAACTTTATTGTGTAGCAACTGTTGAGTATTAACTGACCTTCAAGACAATATTAAACTATAATTAGGGACCACAATATAATATAACATTATACAAACAGAGAGGGCTGTCAATATATGATATAACAAATACAAACAGTTTACAACAATACTCATGACTCATGAGCATGCTTTTGGAACCAATCCCAATTCCTCTGGTTTTCCATGATTTTTTGCTACAAAATATACAAGATGCTAGTATATATGCAGAACATTCGAGATTGCTTTCATTCCACTTGATTTCAAAATAACTCATTTACAAGACAATTTATATGATTCATAAAATGCTAAATATATCCAAACACAAAAAGAAATTAATAAACGAGAAGAAAGCATAAAAAATAAATTAACGATCTGCAATGGGGGCTGAAAAAAGAATATTAAATTGACCTTGCAGTACACATCATTTAATAAAAAACTATTGTAATAATAAAAAATGAACATTAGCTGCTGGAACTATTGAACAAAGCATAAAAAAGGAACATTAGCTGCTGGAAGTACACATCATTTAATGTTTTTTATTATTACAATAGTTCTTTCGATAGAGATGCAACATTAAATTATTTTTAAAAGCGTATATATACAAGACTTACATCATTTGAAAAAATTAGAGCCTATGCCTTCTTCACAGACTTTTTCAGATAAAGTTAAACATATTGGGGTCCCTTCTCTGGCTTATGCCTTCTTCAACCTACTCACAAAAATATTACCCACTCCGATCCTTTCAAAAATTAGACGCGTTGTAATTTTTTTTACATACCATATTGGGGTGTTCCATCATCTTCCCATGAACATCGAATCATTCACTCCATTTGTAGCTGTAGCACTAATTAGAAGTTTAAATCTCATCAAGACATTTGATTAAGGCCTTCAAGCTCCTCTGCGGCTCTGCTATGTATTCTCAAACATCGATTATGAAAGTTGTTTTCAAATGGGTCTCAAATAGGTTTAACAATAAAAAGACTATATTAACCTTATTTTGGAAGAGAAAATAATTGACTAACGGAATTCTTTGAAGTTGACTAACAGAATTTAATTTTTAATCTGTGAAAAAAAGAGGAGGAACACTTTTGCATAACTAATGATGCGTTTTTAAGAGACAGTTATATACTTAAAAAAAAATTAAAGAACAGTTTAAAGAAAAACATAACAAATAAGAGGGTCAGTTATACAATTTAGTCCTAAAATAGACCATGAGATTAAAATATTTTAATACAAGTTTCTTATATATATATATATATATATATATATATATATGTACGGGGAAAATGCTTAAGAAACAATCTTATTTTCCGTCTCCCTCGAGCTCACTTAATTCTTTTTCCAAAGTTTAAAGTCTTCTTTGGCCGTCTATACCTTCAAACGGCCAAAATCTTATTAAGTCTAAATAAATAAATCTACTCTTCAACTCTCTCTCTCTCTCTCACACACATACTTCTTTTATTTCCATTTTTATTCTTTTTCAGTGTCTTCTCTCTCTATCCAGCTCTCTCTTTATCTCTCTCCTGTATATACAAAAACCAGAGTATCAAACATGGCTGCTAACAACTTTGCAACCTTGTTACATAGAAACACAAACAAAATCACACTTATTCTTATCTATGCACTTCTTGAATGGATACTAATTTTTTTCCTCCTGCTTAATTCTCTCTTATCTTATCTCCTCGTCAAATTTGCCAATTACTTTGGCCTAAAACCACCTTGCTTTTGGTGTTCTCGTATTGATCACTTCTTGGAGCCCCAAAAAGGAAAGAATTTTCACAGAGTTCTTCTCTGTGAAGCCCATGCCACAGACGTTTCCAAATTGGGATACTGCTCAAACCATCAAAAGTTAGCTGCATATCAAACTATGTGTGAGGATTGCTCGTCCTCGAGGCCGGATTTTCGTGGGGTTTCCAAGAATTTCACCTTCTTTCCATGGGCGAAAGAAATTGGAATGATTCATAATGATGAAGACAAGGTTACTGAAAATGGGGAGGTGAGTTTCAAGTGTTCTTGTTGTGATGTGAGCTTGGAGGAGCAAATTTACTCTCGTTATGTTCTGATCCCATCTAATTGGGATGAATTGGAGTATACCCATAAACAAAATTTGATAATTGATGGAGCAATTGATGATCGTATCAAAAAAGACAATTATTCAGATCGAACCGGATCAGATTTTATGATTGATCATTTCAATAATGATCATGGGTTTGAAAGCAAAAGTGAGAAACAGGTGATTTCTAATGTTAATGGAGGTTTTGGTTTAATAGAAGAGGAAGCAGAGGAGGATTCCTCCGTTTCTGTATCTAAATTTGGATTAATGGGATTGGAAGGCCAAGAAGATGATGAATTTGAATTGCTTTTGGAAAGAGACAGAGATATTATTGAGGAGGAAAATTCAAGCGTAGATCTAATTTCTGATGAGTCTACGATTCAAGTTTGTAGCAAAAAAGAGGCATCTTCTAAAATTCACCCTCACCATCTGGAGTTCTTTATTGACTTCAGTGGTCAGCAATTGGTTCCGTTCGAATTGATAGATTCAACAGCCGAGGAAATTGAATTCCAGTACAGGATTGAAGAAAACCAAAAAAATAGTGATTATCAAAAAACCAATTTGGGTTCTAAATTTGATATTGTGGCTCAAGCTGAAACAGTTTTAGCGGAGGAAACCAAGTTTGCAGTGTTTGAATCCATGGAAATGGAAGAGACTGAGAATTCTCTGGTTTTTCATTCAAAAGAATGTTATTCAGAATATAAACAAGTTGCTACTACTCAATCAAAACAAACCCCATATGTGGAAATCAATGATGTTCAAGAAATTGAAGCATTGAAGTGGGAAGAAATGGAATCCAATTTTCCTCCAGGTAATTTAGATGTGAAGTTATTATTTGATTAATATTTCGATTCTTTCTGTGTTGAACCAATTTTAAGTTGTCGTACATTGTTCAATATTATGCAGTCTATAATGAGGTATCTCAAATGCAAATCAATGAAAGTGAACCCGAGGTTTCAGTCGAAACAGAAACTGCAGCACTAGATGCTGAAAAAAGAGAACCAGATTTTCCTACAGGTAATTAGGCTATGAACATTTAATTTGAATTTTCTTTGTGCTTTTCTGATGTTAAGTTTCATGGAGTTGCATTTTTAATATGAATGCTGCTATATAAACAGTTTCTGAAGAAGTATCTCAAATTATAAACAATAAAATCGAAACAGAAGAGGTCTCAATAGGGACAGAGATTGCTGATCTGAATTCAACGAATGAGACTCGAGATCATGACATTGTTTGTTTACATGAAGATCCTTCCACGAGTTCTACCAATTTTCATGAAAATCTTGAACATGGTACGCTTGGTTTTTTTGTTTTATCACTTTAAAAATAAATTTTCTTGTTCTTTTCTTTGCTAATTTCATGACTGATAAAAAAGCGTCTACTTTTCTTTTCTTGAATGCCATGTCAGGCTCTGAGAGAAAATACCAAGAAGAAACAGTTGAATCGAGGAACTTATCGAGTGAGTTGAGTGACCACACGATAAACAATCAGTTTTCTCGAAGTACAGACCAAAATGAGATTGAGGAAGAGAAAATTCCTGACACACCAACTTCATCAGATAGTGTTCATCAGTTACACAAGAAATTGCTACTACTGGATAGAAAGGAATCTGGAACTGAAGAATCATTAGACGGAAGTGTCATAAACGAGTTTGAAGGTGTTGATGGAGTAATGACTGTTGAGCGCTTGACCTCAGCACTAGGAGCCGAAAGGAAGGCTTTACATGTAGTATATGCAGAACTAGAAGAAGAAAGAAGCGCTTCTGCAGTAGCTGCAAATCAAACTATGGCTATGATAAATAGACTTCAAGAGGAGAAAGCAGCTATGCAGATGGAGGCTTTACAATATCAAAGAATGATGGAGGAACAATCGGAGTATGATCAAGACGCGCTGCAACTCATGAATGAGCTTATGGTAAAAAGGGAGAGAGAAAAGCAAGAGCTAGAGAAAGAATTGGAAATGTACCGCAAGAAAGTAATGGATTATGAGGCAAAAGAGAAGATGAGAATGTTGAGAAGAAGTAGGGATGGTAGTGGAAGAAGTGGATTTTCGTCTACTTCTTGTAGCAATGGGGAGGATAGTGATGAATTATCTATCGACTTGAATCATGAAGTAAAAGAAGAAGATGGATTTTATAGTCATCAAGAAAATGGACACCATAATACCCCAGTTGATGAAGTTCTAAATTTGGGGGATTCCTTTGGTGAGTTTGAGGAAGAGAGGATATCCATTCTAGAGCAGCTCAAGGTTTTAGAAGATAAGCTCTTTACATTGAGTGAAGAAGAACAACATTTTGAGGATGTAAAGCCAATTGAACAATTTTACCAAGAGAATGGAAAATATTTGGATGAGATTTCTGATTTCAGTGGTGAAGAAGTTAATGGGGTGGCAAATGGTTATCACAAGGAAATGAATGGGAATCATCACCAAGCGGGAAGAATGATCATGGGTACAAAGGCAAAAAGGCTTCTTCCTCTTTTTGATGCAATTACTGCAGAGAATGAAAATGGGGAACTGAATGGACATGAAAATGGTTTTGATGCTGCTGTCACGAGATTCGAATTAGAGGAGAGGAGGGTTGCCATTGAAGAGGAAGTGGATCAACTTTACACAAGGATGCATGCTCTTGAGACAGACAAAGAGTTCCTAAAGCACTGCATTAGCTCTTTGAAGAAAGGTGACAAGGGGATGGATATTCTTCAAGAAATTTTACAACATCTACGCGGTTTGAGGAACGTGGAGCTCCGAGTAAAGAATTTCAGTGATGGTACTCTAGTCTGACATTCTTCTAGACAATCATATCCAAGAAGATAACCGGTATTATTCTATGCATTTACTTAGCACTCTCATATGTTCCTCCTATGTTTATTTATTCCTACATTAGATTGTTGATTTGTTTTCCTTTATGATTGTTACTTGTAGGTTGGGTTCTCGAAATTCATTAACAGCAAAAGTATGATGATCATACAAACTAATCGAGACGTCACAGAAATTTTGATTGGAACTCCCTTAATGGAAAGGGAAAGTCCTCAAAAATGGTCTAGTTTTGGTGGACAAGAAACTGAGGTTTTGTGTTTTGGTTCCATGTTATTGTGTTCAAATTTTTGTGGGTTGTTTTGTTCATCTCTCCCTTTTGAGGGAAAAGGAGGATGGTGAATGTATCTGTGTGTAGGCTAGTGAAATGTAGCCACTCTGCCATTTTTATGTTTTTGAGGGGGAAAAAGAGAAAAGGAAAAGAAAAAGTCCTGGCTTGCAAAGCTTCAGAGGAGTAGTAGTTTATTATGGTGAGTTAGTTAGGACTAGAAATCATTTTTGATTATTTTGAATGTTTTGGAGGGAGGAAGAGAGGGGTAAGTCACTTCATCTTTCTCTAATCTTTGCATCATTTGGTCGCATTAAGGTTTGTTTATTATTTGAAGGGCCGC
Organism: Panax ginseng; assembly: GCA_020205605.1. Classification (NCBI taxonomy): domain Eukaryota; kingdom Viridiplantae; phylum Streptophyta; class Magnoliopsida; order Apiales; family Araliaceae; genus Panax; species Panax ginseng. The sequence continues at coordinate 7,011,758 of CM035127.1, forward strand.
TAAAGTTGGTTTAGATGTATATTACATGCATCCCTTTTGTAATTATAATTATGTTTATAAAGTGAGTGGTTGTGCATCATCTCTCTTTCTTTTTCTTTGTGTTTTGAGAGAAAACTGTAGAAAAATGGAATAAAATATTAATTAGATGAAAAAGAAGGAAAAGATTGCTTTTGCTTTAAGCATAAACTATGTACTAAGTACGTGGGTGGGTTGGTATGGACACTGGACAGACAAAAGTTGGTAAACATTAATTGATCAATTTATTAAAAAAATGTTTTATGGTAATGGTTTTACAGCTAATAGGAATAGGAATACACCATACACCATGATTGCGAAGGTAAGCCTGCATATCGGACGAATAATTAATGATTTCATGTCAACACGCCGAAAGGTTGTCCTTACCTTAATGAACTTATTAAGAACTTTCAAACAGTATATTTTTCCCTTGATCTGAAATAAGGTAATTAATGATCGAATTTGCGATTAATCTATGGAGTACTAACTTATTTAAGTATGTTTAGAAATTAAAGAGATTTAGGAAGCTGGTTCTGTTCCATATATTATCCATGACAAATTTCCAAGGAAAGGTAACATGACCATCTTAATTAAAACTCCTCCAAAGCTGAATTTTCTATTCACGTGCATGGCGAATCCTTGGCATTTTTTAAGATGATACAGAGGCATGCAGCTTTGGTGGTTAAAAATAGCTGTATATATGTACTCTAATCATATGTTTAGTTACTCATGCATGCACCCTGACTTTCGGGAGTGTTAATTAGGATTTAGTAGTAGTAATGCTCGCCTTGGTACTCAAACTAATTAATAATAATAATAATAATAATAATAATAATAATACTGCATGATGAACAAGTCTATATACTCATTAGAGTACTAGCTAGTTAAAATGCATGCAGGCATCAAGAACTGCTGTCTAACTTGTAGTTTCTCCTGAAAAACACAGCTGCAAATTGAGCCAGCCCACCAAAACATAGAGACTGAAGTTGCAAATTGAACCGCCAATGACCAGAAAAACCAAAAAAAAATCTGCTCCAAAAAACTACTTCATTTAGTACTGATCAGAAATATATATTCAATCAAAAACTGTATAAATTATAATCATCTTCTACTTCAACCCTAATGTTACGTTTGGATTGAAAGAATGGAATAGAGTAGGAAATGGAATAGACGAAGGAATGGAATGATTTTTTAATATTCCATATACATGTTTGGTTGATGTTAGGAATACATCTAAAAATGAAATAAATAATTAGAAAGTAATCTAAATACCCTCAAATGTTTAAATTTAACTTAAATTCAATTTATATTAAAAATTTAACACATATTTCATTCTTAGAAATAAAGGGGAGGGGAGAGGTGGTGTGGGTGGGGTGGGGGTAGGGTGGAGTGGGGGTGGGGTATGGGTGGGGTGGGGTAGGGTGGGGTGTGGGTGGGGTAGGTGGGGGGTAGAGTGGGGTGGGGTGGGTGGGTAAGGTGGGTGGGGTGGGGTGGGTGGGTGGGTGGGAGTGGGGGGTGGGTGGGGTGGCGTGGGTTGGTAGGTAGGGTGGGTGGGTTGGGGTTGGGGTTGGGGTTGGGGTGGCGTGGGGTAGATAGGGTGGGGTGGAGTGGGTGGATGGGTGGGTGGGGTGGTGGGTGGGTGGGCGTGGGTGGGTGGGGGTGGGGTGGGATTGGGGTGGGTGGGTGGGGATGGGTGGGGGTAGGTTGGTGGGGGGGGGGGTGGGAGTGGGTGGGGTGGGTGGGGGTGGGTATGCGTGGGTGGGTTAAGGGTGGGGTGGGGTGGGGTGGGGTGGGTGGGGTGGGGTGGGGTGGGGTGGTGGGTGGGGGTAAGTGCGGTAAATTACGAAGAAATACAAATATGGAAATTTCGAAGAAATTATCAAATTTCGGCCTCTTCTCTCTCGTCGTTCCCAGATCGATCGAATTGAATGAATATGTAAAAAGCCCTATTATATCTTTAGGGGTATATTTGTCAATTACTTAAAAATAATGGATGGAATGATTTATTCCTGGCCACCCCTCAAGAAATGAAAATTAAAATTTTAAGTTAACTATCATTCCAGGAGGAATACATTATTCTGTTGGAATAAACAAACCAAATAACATTTTTATCATTCTAATGAAATGATTCATTCCATTCTCCCTTCTATTCCATCGATCCAAACGTAGCATAAATGTTTTGCAAATTTCCATCTCTTCTCCTGAATTCATTTATCTTGATTTTGTTTCCTTTCCTGGGAGTATTTATTTTCCCCCAGCAGATAGTTATTTCCTGGGATAAATAACGTTTTGGTCATTGTACTGGGGTCCGATTTTCATTTTGGTAACCGAAACTTTTTTTCTTACGATCGAATTACTGAACTCTCACATATTACAAAATGGTCATTACTTTTATTTTCCGTCCAAAAAGCAGACGGAAATCATGAGTGACATGATGACTGTGCAAGCTTGCTTACGTGGAGCAAAGGAAATGAAAAGAGACAGATTCCAAAATTCCACCAAAACTATTAAATACTTCACCTTAATAATTCCAAAACTAATAATAATAATAATAATAATAATAATAATAATAATAATAATAATTTCAAAATAATAATAAAATACTAATACTAATAATAGTATTAATAATAATTTCAAAATAATAATAATAATAATTTTTAAATAATAATAATAATTTGTTTTTTTATTTTAATGGAGAATAAAAAATAATTTGTCAAATTTACCCTTACTAAAATAATTTAAATTAATAAAATAATAAAAATATATTAAATTGATAACAAAATTTGACTCGACCACGTTTTAATATATATAACAAATTGATAAACCACGTTATCAATTTGTTATCAAATTGATAACAAAATTTTAATATATATAATGACTTTTTAAAATACAAAATTTTAAAATACAAATTTTTTAAAAAACAGCTTTTTTTTAAAATGTGACTTTTTAAAAACAGATTTTTTTTTAAAAAAACGGCTTTTTTAAAAAACAGAATTTTAAAATGACCAAATCATTGTTAAAAAATTCTATTTTTTAAAAATAGAATTTTTTAAAAAATAATGTTTTTTAAAAATTAACATTTTAAAATCTGTTTTTTTAAAAGCTATTTTTAAAAGAAATTCTGTGTTTTTAAAAAGTCTGTTTTTAAAAATTTCTATTTTTTAAAATAGAATTTTAAAAAAAATTATAATTCTTAATTTATAATTTCTTTTTAAATACAGATTTTTTTAACATAATTTCTTTTTAAAAACATTAAAATACAGAATTTTTGAAAAACAGCTTTTTGAAAAACGTTAATTTCTTTTTTAAATACAGAATTTTGATTTCTTTTTAAATACAGAATTTTTAAAATACAGAATTTTTAATTTCTTTTTAAATACAGAAATTTTAAAATAATTAAAATTATTATTTCCTCCTTAATTGAACAACATAATTATTATTTCCAACATAATTAACGTTTTTAAAAAAAATTAACACTTTAAAAAAAATCTGTTTTTAAAATTGAACTAATATTTTAAATCTGTTAATTTTTTAAAAATACAGATCTTTTTAAAAAATAGCTGTTTTAAAATGTTATTTTTTTTTAAACGTTAAAAACAGATTTTGAATTTTTTTTCAAAAATCTGTTAATTTTGCAATCTGTTAATGTTTTTTCAAAAATCTGTTAATTTTGAAAAAAATTTCAAAAAATCTGTTATTTTTTTTTCAAAAAACGTTAAAAACGTTAATGTTTTTAAAAAAATTTTAAAAAATGTATTTTTTTTTTAAAAGCTGTTTAATTAAAGAATTCGGTTTTTAAAATTTTTGTTTTTTAAAAAATCTGTTTTTAAAAAAATTAACGTTTTTTTAATAAATTAACACTTTAAAAAATCTGTTTTTAAAATTGAACTAATATTTTAAATCTGTTAATTTTTTTAAAATACAGATTTTTTTTTTATAAACAGCTGTTTTAAAATGTTAATTTTTTTAAAAAACGTTAAAAACAGATTTTGATTTTTTTTTTTTCAAAAAATCTGTTAATTTTTTTCAAAAAATCTGTTAATTTTGAATTTTTTTTTCAAAAAATCTGTTAATTTTTTTTCAAAAAAACGTTAAAAACGTTAATGTTTTTAAAAAAATTCTGTTTTTTAAAAAAGTGTGTTTTTTTAAAAAAGTTGTTTAATTAAAAAATTAGGTTTTAAAATTTTTGTTTTTTAAAAAATCTGTTTTTAAAAAATTCTATTTTTTTAAAATAGAAATTTAAAAAAATTAACATTTTAAAACAGCTTTTTTAATTAAACAGCTTTTAAATACATTATTTTTTATATAAACAGAATTTTAAAATTAACGTTTTTAATTAAACAGCTTTTTTTTTAAAAACACACTTTTTAAAAAACAGAATTTTTTTTAAAAACAACTTTTTAAAAGAAACAGACTTTTTTAAAAAACAGAATTTTAAAAAACAGATTTTTTTAAAAAAAATAAATTAAAAACAGAATTTTAAAATTATTACTATTAATAGTATTTTTTATTATTATTATTATTATTATTATTATTAGTTTTGGAATTGTCCAGGTGAAGTAGTTAATAGTTTTGGTGGTTTGTACTATAATAATCTATCTCCTTGCATTTTATGTGCTCCATGTAAGCAAAAAATGGGACCAGCTTGCATAGTCATCATGCCAACTTGCACACTCTCACTCACAGTTTCCGTCGACTTTTGACGGAAAGTTAAATTAGTAATGATTTTGTAATATATGAAATCTGATAATTCGATTATAATAAAAAAGTTTGATTCTCAAAATAAAAATCGGACCTCGATCTGATGATAAAAACGTTATTTATCCCGTTATTTCCTTTGTTAGTAATTAACAACCAACTTCTCCTCTTCATTCAAAGCTTCAATCACCAATTAATGCATTTGCAGTTCAACTCATCCTAGCTAGCTAGCTCCTTCTTTGCACTACCAAATCTTTCATTTTTTCAGCTATCTTGTATCCCCCTTCTTGCAAATTCAATTATTAATTGTTCTGCCATTTCTAATCCATTAATTGTCCTTGAACTCTCTTTTTTGCTTAAATTTAATAAATAAAACAATATGCTATGTGCATTTTGTTAGCAAAGGAATATCTCCCAAATACTTTATTTATAATAAACTTTGAATTACAGACTTGACTAATTAAATACTCCACGTTATTTATAATAAACTTCCCATGTCCTGCATGTGTAAATACATAAACAGTACTAAATAGCAAAGGAAGAATATTATATATTGATAAATATTACATAAGTAAACGGATGTATTGCAATGACACATTTTTATAATATAATTATATATATTATGACTTGATTAAAATAAACAAATGATCTAAACTGACTGACTCATATGAATTAGTCTTTTGTATAATAAGGTCAAGAACTTGAATAAACAAACATCAAAATAGTTGTCAAACTAGTTTTTACAACTATTCTAATTAAGCCCGTCCAAGAGAGGAAGAAGAGCTAGCTAGGTCAATAAAATAATTTAAGACTTCAAACATTCTTCTTCCATATATAGTTAGTTACTTAGCATCATGCATGATGCATATCCTCACACTCAGACAGGTCTTGTTTCAGGTAGATAGATGGATGGAAGCAACACAAAACTATGGCTTTAATTTCTCCGTTAATATATATATATATATATATATATATATATATATGATAGGAATTTCATGCTCATGTGACTTGTGAGAGAAGATATTAAGAAATTAAGATATTTATTTACATGTTAAATTAAATATATTCATTCCATGTCTTGATATATCTCGTTTTAGCATTGTGCATAAATATTAATTAAAAAAATGATTGAATAATATTAAATATAATATTAATTGTACATATTCTTTTTATATTAAAAAAAAGAAGGCATAATTTATTGGACATAAAATAATAAAATAATTAAAATTATATTTAATACTTAGAATAATATTAAAAATTAAGTAATTAGTACTGAATTGAAAGGTTTAAATGATAGTAGTAAATATTAACAGATAAAAACAGTGATCTAACTCCACATATAAAAAGTGAGGGAGGAGGGAGTACATAAACAAATGAAAAATGACACGCGGAAAATAAGAACACGCAAGTGTGAAAAGGTCTCTATTTCCCAGTTGGCCTGAAGTCAACACTCACCATTCATTGAACATATCTGTCTTATTTTTCTTTTTTATCGTCTTAATTACATATGAAGACATGAAATACATCAATTTCAACAAAATTAATAGACACGGATCAAATCAAGCTCTGGCTCTGCAATTGTACAATAAACTCCAAATCCCATCTACACATAATCTTTCAATTTGTTCATGGGCACTAGACACCAAACATGACAAAATCTAGAAAGTTCCTTCAAACCATCTTAAGCCCCTTCAAGTTCCAGCCTAGCAGAGGTACATCTTCTCATATAATTTGTGCTTATTTGTATATATGCCATGTTTTCAATCAATTTTACGAAAATTTCATGCCCTGTGTTTTTTTTTCCTTTTTTGGATCTGTAATCTAATCAATCAGAAGGGAAAGAAGAAGATTTGGAAAGGATTGCAGCCCAAGAACAGAAGGTATTCACTTTCCAAACCCTAGTTTCTGCTACCAAAGGTTTCCACTCCAATAACAAGCTTGGTCAAGGCGGTTTCGGCCCTGTTTTCAAGGTTTTTTTATTTTTTTTTTTGGCCTGGGTCTATCACAAAATCCCCAAGAATAGTCAAAATCCATACTTTCTGTTGTATAATTTTTGGGTTTTTAATGTTTAGGGAAAGTTGGAAGATGGGAGGGATATTGCCGTGAAGAAGCTTTCTCAAAGTTCAAATCAAGGGAAGAAAGAGTTCTTGAATGAGGCCAAGTTGCTGGCGCGTGTTCAGCACCGGAATGTTGTTAATTTGCTGGGGTACTGTGCTCACGGCCCAGAGAAGCTTCTTGTATACGAGTACATAGCTAATGAGAGCCTTGATAAGCTTCTCTTCAGTAAGTTTAGTTATTCTTTCACCTCTTCTTTTAAGCACTGGATGACTGTTTCTGAAGTGGATAGAGTTCATATTGAGATTTGGGGATGCAAGAATGGAATGAAGATTGTAAACTAATCAGCCAAAACCGAGTTGAGAGATTTTTCACCAACTCAAAGTTAGAAGCTTTAATTCAGCAACATACTAAATGAAATTTAGCATTCAATTCTTTGCTAGGTCCCAAGTCTCAATTATTTAACTAACTAAATTGGTTGATATTAAGATTATATATGTCCAATTTGAATCGATCTCAATTAATCTATCGTTACTGCTCAGCGGTGAAGTAATAGGTAGGGATGACATGATTTGAACCCCTGACATTTATACCCAAAACAAACGCACTTAGCTACTAGATGATGTCTGGTTTTGCTAAATATGTTAATTTCATATAGTTTTCTGATGATATCTCCCGTGTTTTATCTTACACACAAAGTTGGCCATCCTTTCTCAATCATTTGTAACGCTGATCAATTGGCATACTTCTTTAGGTTATATGTACTCAGTGATCACTCAGTGCTTAGCATCAATGATAGTTAGCATTTCGATGACTCCTTGTATTATTGTCTTTTCCCCCCAGATACTAGTAGCCTTATCATCTTGTATAAATCTGGGTAAGAAAAACGGTCCATGAGACCTCGAAGCTTGACTCTTCCATATCAGTATGTCACAAGCAACCTAATGTACTTTAATATTGGTGTTTTGACCAGTTCCAAAACAGTAATGGCTGCAAGTCTTGCCATTTTTAATACACAGTGACACAAAGCTCAGTAATATTAGAAATATTCTATGTGGTGGCACTTGATTAATGCTTTGCTTCAAATGTTTGAATACTGTAGTCTGTTTAAATATGTATGGTCATATGTGTAGTGATAGTGATTGTGATTGTGTTGACCTAGAATCTGCAAGGCGAGATGTACTTGATTGGAAGAGGAGGTATGACACCATAGCAGGTGTTGCTCGGGGTTTGCTTTACCTTCATGAAGATTCACACAGTTGCATCATCCACCGTGACATCAAAGCCAGCAATATCCTACTAGACGATAAATGGATACCTAAGATTGCTGATTTTGGCATGGCAAGGCTCTACCCCGAAGATCAAACACATGTTAACACCCGTGTCGCTGGTACCAAGTATGTTGTCCATCCATATACTACTTCTTAGTTCAGTTTTGATGTTAGTTTGAGCTATTTATTTTGGATAATGTAATTGAGTATACTGACGGATATGACTGTTGAGGTATCTAATGGGTACTTGTAATTTGAAACAGTGGGTACATGGCCCCAGAGTATGTCATGCATGGAAAGTTATCCATCAAGGCAGATGTTTTTAGTTTTGGTGTTTTGGTTCTGGAGCTCGTCAGTGGTCAGAAGAATTCAACTTTCAAGCTAGATGACGATTCGCAGAGTTTACTAGAGTGGGTAAGAACTTCATCCATCTGCATTGATTACGGTACGACTGTTGTATAGTATGAAACCTATGTTACATGGATAGGAGCCTTAAAAGGGCATGACATACATGTCTTTTATTGGAATATTTTGGTTCAATTTCCCACCAAACTGCCATGTCCCGCACCCATACCCGTGTTGTGTCAACACGAGGACTTGTATTGAACTGTCTCTTGTATTTTTATCCAATATCTATCAATACTAAATATTAACTCTCCATTTATGGTAAACAAGTTAATGGGAGCCCATAGAACACAATACTTGCCACCATCAGTATCTTTCAGGGGAAAAAGAAATGGTGTTTGAATCCTGGTCAATTGGAATGGGAGTAGCCTCATAATCCTTGCTTAATTTCTCATGGAGCTTTCCACCTTCATAGCTGAGGATGGAAAATTTCTGATTATTGTATTAAGAACTCTTAACAATATATCTGTATCTGTGGTCTGCCAACTTTAGGGTGTGTAATGGATTTTAAAGGTAGAGACGAATTTTATTAGGTACCATTATCAAGACAAAAACCTATAAAGAGTCAATATTCTTAGTCCTTCTCTGAGCAGAGGTTCATTCGAGACTCAAGATCTTAACCTCAAATGGCCTATGTAGCCTTCTGCCATTAGATCGTGTCAAGTTAAATGTTATCTTTACTCGAGACTTTCTCTGGAAGGAAATAGCTGTTGGTTGAATGCTTAAACTTTGTGCTAAGCTATATGATTTCCTAGTGTGAAGGTGACGGGCATTTGTTGGAAACATAGAGGAACTAAAAAGATGAAATCATTCCTCATTTAAAATTCTGCATGCCAACTCAATTTTGAATTCTGGTGGAGAGAAGAGAGGCGGAAGGAATGTAAAAGTTGTCTACTTGGGGTGATGATTAGTGGAATATTTGGACAGTTTCCAGTTACCACAATTATAACAGCAGAGAAAGGGGAGGGCAAGACAAAAGTACATTTTGTTTGTATTATGTTTATTCTGTACATAACTAATACAAAAACCAACTACTATAATTGGTTGCACATTATATTGTGATTAGGGCCAGAAGTGATTGATAAAGCCATATGCTGTCGAACACCAAAACTCATCCTTCGTTGCTGCAGGCATACAAACTTTACAAGAGAGGTAAAAGCCTAGAGATCGTGGACCCCACATTGGCATCTTCGGCGGATCCTGAACAGGTAGCAATGTGCATACAGATTGGATTGCTGTGCACTCAATCTGATCCGCAGTTACGTCCTACCATGCGTCGTGTAGTTGTAATGATGTCAAAGAAGCCTGGAACACTGGAGGAGCCAACAAGACCTGGATATGCGGGTTCAAGGTATAAAAGATCTCACAGGCACAATGCTTCATCTTCTTCCACAGCCGGAACTAGTGGGCAATCTAATTCTCATTCTATCAGTTCAACCAACAGTACCACAGCAACTGCAACCGCCAGTACAAATCCTAGACTAGACCCTCGTGGTAAACGACTCGTGGAAGGTTAGGCGGCCAGTCTTGCAGGAAATTTTTATGTGTGTATATTATGAATGTTTTTGCTAGTGAATGTACATTTTAGGCATAAATGAGTTAAAAGCAATGCCAATTGCAAAGGCCTGATTAGTACATCATATGTATTAAACGGATAGTACATCATATGTATTAAACGGATAGACAAATTATCCGTTACCGTTTATTTTATCCGAATAGACAAATTATTCGGATATCCGAATATCCGAATTCGTTTATCAGTAACCTAATATAAAATTCATTCAAAATATTTACGAAAAAAAATTAAAGTTTAAATCATACATTAATTAAACACAATTTAGAGCTTTGTCAAATTTAATTAAAATATAGTTCATTAATGAATGAATGCTCTACTTATTGATGTTTAGATATCCATTAATAAGTAGATGTCTTTTTATGTTTGTTAAGTAATACTTTGGATTATGGATGAATATTTATAATTTATATATGTAAGTTATTAAATAATGAATATAAGTTATTAATTTATATATGTGTGTGTGTATATATATATATATATATATATATATATATAATAACTTATATAAATGAATGCTAGTGATTAATTAATGAATGTAAGTTATTAATACACACACATATATATAAGTTATTAACTAATTAATGTAAGTTATTAATATATTTATATATATATATATTAATAACTTATATAAATGAATGTAAATTGTTAATATATACGTGTATATATATATAAATATATATTAATAAACTTATATAAATGAATGTAAGTAATTAATTAATGAATGTAAGTTATTAATATATGTGTGTATATATATATATATATATATATATATATATATATATATATAATAACTTATATATATAAATGTATATGTGTTACTAACATATATATATATATATATATATATATATATATATATATATATAAGTTATTCATATATATATATATATATATATATAGTTATTATTGATACATTTTGACATATCGATTCCGATATATACATGTCCATGGGATATATTTACAGACGAATGTTAATTGAATACGAATACGCTTATATCCGTATTAGATTCTACATTTATTCTGGATACCTTTAAATCGAATACGGATATATTTATTTTTTTTTTTGAATCTAATAATATCCTCTTTTTTTTCGAATACGGATGCTTTTATGAATCTGAATTTTTTTTGTTATCATTTACGTCCCTAATCATATCTTCAGTTATTTAGATAATAAGTGAACATTGAATGGAAGAAGTATTAGGAGTACAAAATGAATGTGATGAGTCTCTCCTTGAGATGTTATTAACTTGTTCTGATTATTTGTCAAATTTAATAATCATCAAATATATTATTATTATTATTATATCTCTATTTATTTTAATAATTTCATCCATTATCTATATTCATTTTAGTAATTTAGACTTATTTTAACAAAAAAAAAAGTATACCAAATATTTTTATTCGTTTTATTTTATTTAATAAACACAAATTATTTTTAAAAATTAATTATAAATAAAAACGATAATCAAAATCACGAATCATATCTTTTTTAAACAATCTCAATTCTGAGTCAATTTAGGGGGTGTATTGAATTAAGATTTTAAAAGTTTAGTTGTATTCAATCAAAATATTTAAAGAGTTTATAAAAGTTTAGTGGTATTCAATTACAATTTTTTTAATATCTTTAAAAGTTATGTGGTATTGAATTAAGATTTTTATAAAGTCTATAAAAGTATTTTGGTATTCAAAAAGTCATAGATTTTAAAGATTTATATCAAATGGTAGAGTTTGACAGACTTAAGAAAAAAATTATAACTATCAACCCATATTCAAAGTCTTACCTCATCTCTAAAGATTTCTAAATAAACACAAAGGTGGATAAAACTAGTTATTAATTGGACTTTGTCTTTTATTTGGTCAAATTAGTTATTTATTTTATACGGATAATAAATATTAATATGTGAGGGATAACTAATTTGATAAAATTTGGGCCATAAAAATAATTGAATTTATTATAATAAGAGAATTAACAAGATATATTAATAAGTAAACAAATAACTAGACCTAATCTAAATCGGTGAGGAAAAAAACAGCCGTTCGAAAGCTTCCAATAGAAAGAGGGAAGAGATTTGTTCAACAAATGTGAGATAAAATCATGAAACTCTCATATCAGTTGTAAAGATTATGCATATATAATATATGAAAATAGAAAATATATGATGTGTATGTGTAACATGTGGTTGTATTCTGCTTTCTGCATGACAAATATATATATATATATATATATATATATATATATATATATGTTAATGTATCATCGTAGAAAAAATATTTTGTTTTGATATATGTTAGTAGCGTAAAAAAGGTCCACACAATCAAATAGAATTAGCAATGAGTTAAGATGCAAAATTGGGTTCACAGAATCACACAATCAATATATATATATATATATATATATATATATATATATATATATATATATATATATATATATACGATCCAGGATCTTAAAACTCACCACTTATCCATTTTACAAAGCTCACCTCCTTTAGCAGACGGACTTCGCGATGATTTGGTCATATAATTGTCAATACATATTTTCGGTGACGACGCTATATGTTGTCTGTCGCTAAAAGTATAGTATTTATGGTTGTATAATAAAACCGTCACTAAATGAGGGTGAGCTCGGGTGAGTTGAATAAGGGGTGAGCTTAAGATCCGGACTTTATATATATATATTAGTAAAACAATCAATATAGTATTGAATTGCCAATGCTCCACCCATACCATTTTAAGGAACAAATACAGAGGCTTCCTTGTCCACCAATACTCAGAAAAAACGAAACAGAATTGATTTTGAAGGGAATAATAGCTCCATTGAGACCACTACTCAAGTTAATATATTTGGAACAAGTTTTTGAAACTCAAGAGCAACAACGAGAGAATGCTAATGAATGGAGGACTAGTATAACTTCTGACATGTAGAGAGACATCGATCATAATAATAACAATGGCCGGTAACATTCTTAAAAATTTTGAATTATTTTGAGTTTATTTTGGTGATTACAAAGATGGGTGATTTTTGGTACCCAATTGTGATAAATTTTCTATAATTTGGTGGTAATTTATTCACATGTATGAAGCTTTGCAACTTTCGATCATATAAATGTTCATTGTCATATTATTTTGTGAAAAACAGAGTTTGATATTCCTACTAAAAAGCTTACGCATAAGCATAAAGTATATATAGCTCAATGAAAAGTGAGCTTAATTTTTGTATTGTGTCTGTAGTTTCTAAAATTTTATTGGTATCCGATTATCCAAATGTATCATGAAATGAGTAAAATAATGTGAACTCTTTTAACACATAAAATCTCATGCCACAATAATATAATGAGATTTATTCTTGTTCATAAAAAAAGAGAGAGGTTGTACACATGAACTAATTAACAATTAATATAAGTTACAAGATATATTAAAAGTATACAAAAATCTATCACAGTTTTGATAAAAAATTTATAAAAGTCCGTTATTTATTTCATGGAGTCTATAAAAGTTATTTAAAATTTTTTTTAAAAATCTGTAAAAGTCATTAAAATCTCACAAATTTTATAAAAATCTATCATTTAAAAAAAATATTTAAAAATCTTAATTGAATACATCTTACAATAAAATTTTCATCCCTACTACACAGTACATTATTGTATTGGTATTGGTACTACATCAGAGCATTATCCACCTCTATCCATCCAATTAGGATCATTCGATAACGGGCCCACTTTTGCATGCGAGATCCTAGATTCCAACCCCGACCCACAACTCTCGTGCTACCTTCTAATATTTTCGGCGGAAAGGAATCAGTTATTGCCACGTATGTCGTAAGTAAATTACATCTCATTACCACATAATACTGTAGTGTAGTATTTTGAAATGAATTGTAAAGTTAACTTCTCCATTCAGGGGTATCTTTGTATTTTCGTAGTGCCAAAATTTGAAATGGATCATGTGGTAATAATAAATCTTTCCGCGTCACCTATCCGTGTCACATCCATTGAGAATTGTTCACGGCCGTCGATGGTCACACAATTAAAAAAATCCCTAGCCGTCGATCTTCTCTTCATCACTCATCCACTTTCTCTTTCGCTCGATCCAATCCCCTGTAATTTTTCACCCTTTAAATCCTTTCCCCCCTCTAATCTTTCCCCCACCCAATTCCAGTTCCAGTACCAGTTCAAGTTCATTTTTCTTTCTAAGATGGCAACTGAAGAGCCCAGCAACCCTTCAGCTGCCGCTCCCTTTTCTCTTAATCAGTATCCGGAGGTAAATTAATTATGCCTTCCTCGATTTATTTTTTATTCCCTATCTGCATTTTCTCGTTATTCAAACAGCATTTGTTGTCCAAATTTTACATTTATTTATCAAAATGAAGCTAAATTTCATATGGATTTACTAATTTCTACTCTGTTTTCAGCTCATCATGGCAGCAATCGAGGCCATCAGTGATAAAGAAGGAGCAAACAAGTCAACAATCTCTAAACACATCGAGGCCACATACGGAACCTTACCCGCATCCCACACTACCCTTCTTGCTCATCACCTCAACAAACTGAAGCAAAGCGGTCAGCTCATCATGCTGAAAAACAACTACCTCAAGCCCGACCCAAACGCTCCGCCCCGCCGTGGGCGAGGTCGCCCTCCCAAGCCCAAGACCTCACCTCCTCCCGGCACCGTCATTTCACCGCCTCGCCCGCGTGGGCGGCCGCCGAGGTCCAAAGATCCACTCGCCCCTGTGTCGTCGCCGAGTCCGGCCGTCAGTGGGAGAAAACGCGGAAGGCCACGGAATATATTGGAGACTACAGCTGTGGCGCCGCCGCGGGCGCCGCCGCCTAGTGGGGCTCCAAGGGGAAGAGGACGGCCCCCGAAGGTGAAGCCTGCGGTGACTGAGGCTTGATTGAAATTAAAAATTTGTTGCAGGGGTTTTAGTGCTAATTGTTTGTTTCTTACCTTTTATTTTTTTTTATGTTTTTAGATCTTTTTTTAGTTGATTTAATTTTAGTTTGGTTGTTTGTGAGGAGTAATTTGGGTTAAGAGTAACATCAGGAAAAACGTTGTAGGTTGAGAGCGGGAAATTGTGACTGTAACTGGCATTTGTAAATTTTAATTGCAGCGGCTGTTTGAGAATCCTATCACCCGTGTTTATTATATTTGATCTCTTTACAAAAAAAAGGGTTAAAATTTAAAAACTGATTCCATTTGATTTATTTACTTTTGTGTTTTTCTACAGTATTGTATATGCTTGTCATTAACATGGTCTCATCGATATGCTCTTGTTATGCAGATGCATATGAAGCGATCCTTGTTAGTTATTAGTGGTGCTGTGAAATGTTATTCATTTCAACATTCCTGTGATATCCCTGCTCTTTACTTAAAACCCAACCTAGGACATGACAGAGGCCTTGAGAGGAATAACCTCAAGTTTGCTGGTTCCAATCCCCATACTTACCTATCAAAAAAATAACAATAGTAAATTGGAGACGTGGAGTTGTTATTAAGCAGGAGAGGGAATTTGAATTATTTTGACTGGGAGGTTAAAGCACAAAGTCATGAGATATTACTGATTCAAATAATTTATAGATATATTCTTTGTTTTATATTATCTGATTATGACACTTGATCCCTAAGCAAGCTCTAGCCTAATCAAGCTAGTTTAGAATTTTGGGTGAATTTTATTGAAATTGGTAGCATTGTGAAGGACCTGCACTTGGGTTCAGATTCATCGAGTTTTGTGGCAATAGTTGCGTGTATTCCATATGGTTGATTGGCTCCATACAATACAGGCTTCTAGTTTCTTAATATGGAAGTGTAAAATGGAAAATTTGGTTAACCTAATGGTCTGCTGCTTAATTTGGTGAACTTGATACATGAGCACTGATGAAGTAGCCCTATTTTGGACCAAGCCAAAACTTCAGGTGCAGCAAGGTAAGTTTACCACTTGTAGTGTCCTTAATTGATTTTGTTGAATATCCTGTTACTATGTTAGTTAACCTCCAAAATAAAGGACACATTAGCACAAGGAAAAAACTTTAGGTCCAGCAACTTTATTGCTTTTTTAATCTGCCTGATTTAGTAGAATATTCTGCTACTTGGTTTGTGTAGGTTAAGCCAACCTTAGCCTCTATCTAACGTAAAAACCCTGAGTTCCATTTACGCTCACCTTAATACTTCTTAGCCCGTATTGTTACATCTTCTATTTGATTCTTCATGATCGTGTCGTACAATCTTTGCCTTGAAAACTTGCAGATTATAATGGCAACTGCAAATGGAGTAAGATGCGTTTGGGTTGGTGAAAATGGATTGCTGTCCACTCCTGATGTATCAGCTCAGCTGTTATACGTGCAAGAGTTGGGGCTGACGTAAGTTAACCAGTCTCAATTGTCTATATTTAGTTGTGTTCTGAGTTTTCTTCCAGTCTTGTAATGTTAAACAAATTTGAAACAATATTGATAAATTCACGTATAAATTTAGAAACAGGGATCAAAGGCATCTGGAGCATTTATATTGACGGCAAGCCACAACCCAGGTGGTCCCGATGAGGTATGTACCAGCAATATTTGCATAAGTTTTCCGTAATTGAAATGAAGGAAATTGTTCAGTTTGGTGAATATTGCCTACTATCCGATCAGTATTTCTGATGTGAGGATGAAAGTTCCTCTGCTTATTTATGATTAAATCTTCCTTGTGCAAAAACAGTATCTCTTACATGGTGGACCTTTACAATTTTCACTTTATAGGTTTATGGATAATTGTTACTGGAGATTGGATAGAAAAAGTGCTTGTTTAATGAACTTTATGCATGATCTAAATTGTAAACTTTCCTTACCAATTTAATACATATGATATGACGACCCTCACAGATATATAGATGTGTTTGAGCAAACATTGCAGAAGGGAATGATAATGTTAAGTAAATCTAGATGAGAAAGCAATCATAACTGAATCTCCCATATATACTATTAGTTTTGACGGCACCATATCAGTTGCTAATTCTTGTCTAGAAATTTTCAATTACAAACACGAGAACAGATATCTGACACTCATTCCTGTGTTTTTTTATAACAGGATTTTGGAATTAAATACAACATGGAAAACGGTGGACCTGCACCTGAAGGAATTACTGACAAGATCTATGAGAACACAAAAACAATAAAGGAGTACTTAATTGCTGAAAGTCTACCACAAGTATGATCTTCTTATATATATACAGTATAATATATATATAGACACACACACACATATTCGTAGATTGCACATTTGCATTTTCATGATTGCATGGTTATCTTACGGTGATTGATGCATGCTCCAGGTGGATATCTCTGCAGTTGGCATAACAAGCTTTGGGGGTCCTGTGGGGCAATTCGATGTTGATGTATTCGATTCAGCTAGTGATTATGTAAAATTGATGAAGTATGCACCAAGTACTCTTATGTGTTCAAGTTGCAAAATATATGTTTAGTACTGTTTAAGGAAGGATGGTGAAAGTCATGGTTTGATCATGACACAATTGTTCTTCTCTTCATTCCTCTCAATTTGAGCTATTACATTACTAGATTCTTTTCAAAATAGTTGTTTTTTTGACATCAGGATTCCATATCTTAACACCAGAGAGTTGTTGATTAATATCCAGGTCAATATTTGATTTCCAGTCTATCCGGAAGTTGATTTCATCTCCAAAGTTGTCATTTTGGTAAGAAGCCAGCTGCTTGTTTGGGTCAAATGTGCAGAAAATTATTTTTTCTCGTCTTTTTTTATTTGCTCTCCTTATTTGCCATTTCTTAGTTATGATGCGCTTCATGGAGTACCTGGTGCTTATGGTAAACACATATTTGTTGAAGAACTTGGTGCAAAAGAAAGCTCAACTGCATGCCTAAGGTTTTTTTATTTTTTTTAAATGAACTCTTTTTCTCTCTTTTTAAAGTTATTTTTGGTAATTAAAGCCAATTTAAAGTTTGGTGCCTTAGTATATTCTTCTTCATACTTGTGCATGATTTTGTGCAAGTAGGAGGAATTTGGTGGAGGACACCCAGATCCCAATCTGACCTATATATATATATATATATATATATATATATATATGCAGAGGAGTTGGTAGAACGTATGGGATTAATTGGGCAAGTCAAATGCAGAACATGAGCCACCAGAATTTGGTGTTTTGACAGTACTCCATCTGATTCTGTTGCTATTATTTTTCAACTGTTCTAAAGGGAGTTGCCAGGTTATGTACAGTTATTATTCTGAGCTTCTTACTTTTGTATGTATGGGTAATGGGTGTATATTATATGCCTGATTTCATTGATAGGAATTAAGGCAGATTTACATCTTCATTCTTGCTTAGACTTGCTTTAATTTATAACAATAATTGGATACTTTTTTCATCTTACAAGAGTCAAATCAACATTTTGTGCATCTTCTTCACCATTTCTCAACCATCAATTTTCTTCTTGTTGTAGGAGCATCAGCCATCAGCTGCTCTTGATGTGATGTTGTAGCCAAACATTTAAATTTGAACTTGTTTGAGGTACTCGTAAATTCTAATAACTACTATATATTAGCAGTAAAATCAAGTTGTTGTGAAATTTCCTTGATGCTTGAATTGGCATATGAACAAGCTAGCCCCCATTCTAGCTTGAACCCAGATAACAAACAAGCTGTCCAAACATCTACGTACCCACCTTTCAATTCTCTCCAAACCAACCGTCCCTCCGTCCGTCCGTCCGTCCTCACATGCATGTTAATCAATCCAAATTAAATGACCAGCTCTCAATCATTTTATTACCATTTATTTAATTATTATATTTATCATTGATTAATCGTATACTTTGACATGCTTATTATTATTATTATTATTATTATTATTATTATTATTAATGATCCAAAGCTATATGTAGTATAATACATACTACATAGATTCACACATCTACCATAACAAGTAAGTAGATGCTAAGATTTGTATATTCCGTCAAATATCAATATCAATATTCAAACTAAACATGTACAACACCTCACTTTAATTGTCTTACTCCTACTATAATTAAATGAAACGTGTTAATTGGCAATCATATTATTGACTAATGTGAGATTACAAACCAATTCATTCAACAATTAATTAACAAGATCATATCAAAATCTTATCTAGTATACCATCGAGTAGAAGCTAGCTCTTAATTTCTAAATATCAATTCAATCATATTATTGGTTAATGTTTTTTTTTAAAATTTACAAATTACAAATAAAAAGAAGGAAGTGATTTAGGGGCATGACAAAAAGGGTGAGATCGAAAAGTTGTCATTTGTCAATAATACTAGTGTTATATGAATGCCAAATTCAAAAGATATAATACAACAAATTAAAGTAAAAGATAAATAAAGAAACAAATAGATAATCATTGGGGCCATATCTAAATTTCGATTTAACCCCCCAACACTGAATATAATTATAGTTAACCCTACAGTT
This sequence comes from Panax ginseng, assembly GCA_020205605.1. Classification (NCBI taxonomy): domain Eukaryota; kingdom Viridiplantae; phylum Streptophyta; class Magnoliopsida; order Apiales; family Araliaceae; genus Panax; species Panax ginseng. The sequence continues at coordinate 7,031,228 of CM035127.1, forward strand.
GTTTACCTTCCAATTTTGTTCATCAGGTCAAAAGTAAGTAGATAACTGAATTCTACTGTGACCGACTGACTAAGCAACATAAAGTTGCCACTTACTTTATACTACAAATCTTACTGATATCTATCAACAATTTACTATCATATAAAAAAACTTATATTTACATACATTCACAACCTTAGTTACCTTCCAATTTTGTTCATCAGGTCAAAAGTAAATAGTTAACTGAATTCTACTGTGACTGCCTGCCTAAGCAACATAAAGATACCACCTACTTAATACTACAAACTTTATTGATATTTATCAACAATCTTTCTTATCGCGTAAAAAAAAAATTCACGTCACACACACGTACATACATGAAACCACTTTGCACCGATGACATGTGAGGCCCACAAATATATGTGTGTATGTAAACTTTTTTTATGTGATAATAGCATTATTTAATATCTATCTATATATCTCCGATTCGTATATCTTAAATTAAAGTTGGTACTTTTATAAATAAAAAATCACTCATTTGTGTCTCCAATTCACAAGTGTAGTGTCTAACAAAATCTCTGCCGTTCCATACGGCAATCAAGCTTGATTTATGTAGCTAGCAATTAGTAGGTCAAGGTGAATCATGTAAGTGGTCCAATAAAAACTAAACCAATTAACAAAAGATGGTATAATTAATTACTAATCATGTAGGCCGTAGTTACCTACCTATATATCGATTGTTAGTTATAAACCAAAACAATAAGTCTTGGCAGACCAAAACAATAAGACTGTATAATCTTGATTTTGTATATATTTTTAAATTACACCTAAAACACTATATTTTATAAAAATTTCTGTTAGAATAAATATTATATATTTTTTGATAATTACAAGCAAAAATAAAATTAAAAATGTCCAATAAAACTGTCCGTGTAGCATTATTCAAAACAAAATGATGTAGAGAATCGGCAGTAATTAAACTGTTTTGGCACCAAGTGATCATGAAATGTTTCCACTTTTACAGGTAATTAATTAAGAGCCATAGATAAAAGGACACGCATTACTTATAGAGTAATACATCAAGCTGTACGTCAGTCAATAATTAGTTTAATTAATTAATTTTGGCCTATATATATATATGTATGTATATATATATATGTATGAAACTAATGCTATGTATAGAAAAGCTATAGAGACAAAAACATAAACTATAGCCATCCCTTGTACCTACCTAGCTAGCTCCTCACGTTTACAACAAGGAAGATTCAAAAAAAATTTGTCACTTGTTGTTGGCATCTTCGATTGGGGGCGAGGGCCCTTCTATTTTATGACTAGGAAAAGAACAAGAGATCGATGGGATGGGATGGATCGAAAAGAACAATTCATTCTCAACCGCCCTACCCATAACCCATTACCCAATTCGTTTTGTAAACCATCAATATATACTTAATTATTACCTTTGATTCATGCCATTGTCATATATACACACTACACTACACTACTTTCTTTCTGGACAGTACATATATATATATATATATATATATATATATCATCTCTTTTTTCCCTTCAATTCGATCTTCTCCCTCCCTTTAATTTATGGGTAACTAATTTCATCAATTCATTTCTCGCTTGTCTTTCATGCATGCTTGCTTATACATGCATGCATGCACATTATAAACAAAAAAAATTCACCATATATATATACACACAGTTAATTAAGAAGAAAAAGGGAAATTGGCTCACATACATACATGCCCCATGCATATATTCTTTTTTTATACACATACACAGCATTCAAATTTTGCTTTAATTCTCTTGGTTCATTATATATATATATATATAAACATACATATACACTACTACTCCATTAAATAATTACCCTTTCCCTTTCCCTTTCCTTTTTACGTACCATCACCTGATCACCGCCATGTTTTTACATCACAAAATTAAATTAACCTACCTAGCTATCCAAAATATTTGTTGTAATAATTTATCCACCACAAATTAACGCCTCATCGATCATGGGTTGGTTACCTTGGCAGCGTAACTATTAACTAACGCAAGCGCATTGCTCGTCACTTGCTTCACTTTCACAGTCCGATCACAGACCTCCGTTTTCATGGGCCCATCCCTCACATCCTGGAATCCGTCCGTACACGTATCCTCGTTCGTTAGAGCCGCGCTCATATACGTCTGTACGTTACTCATCTGAAACCTCAACGACTCACCCGACCCGCCGAGCCCGCACATCTGCTTCAGCGACCCGCGAATTTGGTCCACGGCGTCGCCGAAAACCGAAAAGCAGTCGTGGAGGGCGGAGAGGGCTCTGGGCTCAGCTCCGTACTCGGCTTCGCGGGTGAGGTTGGAGACGTAGTTGGCCATGCGCTTGGCTCGAGAGAGACTGACGCCGATTGCTACGCGAGCCAGAAGAGCAGGGTCCTGTTGTATGTCGTCGGCGTAACGGGAGATTGAGTTGAAGCAGACCGCCGGGTATAGAGTTGATTGGTTGCAGCTTGTACGAATGAAATCAATGTTGTTGTTGGCGGCGGTGTCTCCGGCGGCTGAGACTAGTCGGATGTGGAAGAGTAAGGCGGTTGAGAGGAGAGATAAAATGGAAATTGAACGTTGTTGGATTTCCATGGTAGCGAGTGAGTTAGTAACTTGACCCAAAGCAATGCAATTTCTTTGGGTTCTGTTTTAGAAAGGGAGGAAATGAGTTGAGGAAGAGTTTAAGTAGGCTTGAGGCTTCATGTGTAATCACATTTGTACCCTCGTAAGTATACTAAATAATTGAAAAGGCCACCCCTCTCTCTCTCTCTGTCTCAACACATGCAGAGGCTGATATGATTAGTATTATATATATTATAAAGGAAGAGAGATTGGTGGTGGTTATTTCTTTAAGCTTTGTCACAATAACAATTTTATTTTCTCTTTTTAATTTTTATCCTTATTTTATTTATCCATATTTTAAAATTATATTCAAAATTTTTAATAGCAAGTAGTGTGTCTCACAAAAATTAGTATATTATTAAGAGAGTCGTGAAAAAACGGTTTCCCTTAAAATTATGTCACATTTAAGTTCTAACCACTATAGTAGTCTTGTCCTTATCTTACAAAACAAATTACTTATATTTTTTTTTTTATTATTATTATTATGTAGAACACACAATAATAAATTTAAACACTAATGGATTATATACACTAATGGATTAGTGTTAAATTTAAACACAAAAAAGGCTATCTAAGTAATTTGATTGTTAGGATAAGGATAAGAACTCTCCATAACTCTGGCTTTCTTTTTTTCTTTCACATTTTATCTCAGCAATCTCTATTACATTTTTTCACTCATATTTTGTAATTTTTATTAAAAAATTATTTATTTATTTTAATTGCACACAATGCAAATTTTATAATACTTACTTTAAAAAATTTATTTATTTAAATTACACACTCCCTCCGTTCTTTAATATAAGTCGTTTTAGAGATATTTTTTTGTTCCTTAATATAAATCGTTTTAGAATTTCAAGTAAGTATTAATTGCTTAATTTCCAATATTACTCAAAGTATTAAATGTAACTTTAGTTCTCTCATTATTTTCTCGTCTAATAAATAACAATCCTTTCTTTCAATACAAAATGCAACATGTATAATTGATATTATAGTTAATCTTTATACAATCATTTCCTAATACTTGTCAAGACAACTCTAAAACGAAAATATTATTAAAGAACGGAGGAAGTAATAAATAACAAATACAAATTAATATCGTAAAAAAACATTAAAATAATTTTAATAAATTACTAAAAATTAGAATTATGTTTAGTAATAATAAGGCAAGAAGCTGAATTATATCGTGGTCGCGTCCTGTGGGCTGTGACTTGTGATAACTTTGGTTTTAATTTAGTGGAGTATTTATTAGTGTATGTCACAAATTTACCCTCATTAAAACCATTTTACTTGCACCTACTCGATTGGGGATTCCAAGGAGAAATGGTACGGTCAATCAGAATCTTCTCGGCCGCCATTATTAATTAATTTGATAAAAATATGAGATTTAAACATCACATCAGAGTAATAATAATGAAGATATATAAGTAGTATATATTTACAGGTTTAGAATCATCTGCATAACTAATTTTCACGTTCTACCACCTCCCCACATCATGCAATAAAAATTAAAAGGATTTTAGAATCATTCTTTTTTACATTCCTTCACTCTAAACTTAATTAAGGGATTTTAGAAAGTTGGAGCATGGGGTCTGAGTGAGTGGGTTGTTAGGCAGGGGTTTAGTGGTGCGCTGCCCCGTGCCCTCCACCAATTTTAATTTCTTTCATTTATTTTTAATTAGTTATACGTGCTGGGCCGAATATTGTACGGCTATACTACTAATTAGTGCCATTTGTAGTAGACGACTATGACTACCCATTTTTCCATCTCATTTCACTTTACTTTGAAGTGGTCTAAGTGAAACGCTGACCGAGGATCAGTCTCAACTCCCAATAAGAATAGGTGGAATGGAGTTAATTAAGGGCACAACTATTGCCTTATAGTTGCAAAACTTGTGAAAAACTAGTACAGCACAGCATTATATGGAAAAAGTTTAGTAGTAAAATTATAAGTACAAACATGTGATAAGCAAAAGCCATCAATCAATCGGAAGACTGGGCAATTTAGTTGCAAGTATCATGTTTAATGAGCCTTCCTTCCTTCCTTCCTTATGTTGTTGTTGTACATAAAAGAGAATCAATCATATTATATTTTAATTAGGCGTGAGTTTTTTTAATATAAAGTTTTGAGACTAATTAAACTTTGACATTATATATACGTAAAAGTTGACAATTCATGGGTCTGACCTAAATCATTACTAGTTGGCATGTTCGATGGTGTAATGGATTTTGTTATGGCTTTTTTATTTTCTTCTGTCAACTAGTGCATCTTCACTAGCTTCAACTGCACGAGGACTATGACTCCTATTACTAATTTTCTTTTCTACCCTAACCATTATTTTCTTGATGAATATTTAACAAAATTTATTAAGGATCGTTTAGTTACTGAGTTCAATACGATTCCGAATCGAGTCAAGCAATTTGAATTTTTCAAACAAATATGATCAATATCAATAAAAAAATTATAATTTAAAAAGGTTCGAGTAATCTATCAAACTTTAAATTTTATCTATATTTGAATCATTCATATTAAAACTGTCAAAATATGTGACACTCTTGGGGACAGCGGGAGAAAAAAAATATGACAGCTGTGGGATTTGAACCCACGCCCTTTCGGACCAGAGCCTAAATCTGGCGCCTTAGACCACTCGGCCAAACTGTCCAACATGATTTTTTCTGACTGGCATAGATTACCAATTGTTATTTGTTCAAAAATAATAATACAGAAAAACATATTCTCTTACTGATTTACTGCACTCCTTTTTCAAAACTATTTTTAATTTCTTCCGCAATTAGGGGTGATTTTTCTTTGGCGGTTTCTTTCTGACTTGAAGTCGATGCGTTTCTTTCTGGAATCCAAGCCCACAACATACATAAATGCACTGCCTGGCCTACCTGCCTACTTTTCGAGCCCATCCATGATAATATTGAATCGCTGTGAATTTTGGTAAAGAGAGTATTATTACGTTTAGGGGTGTTAGCGAATGTGTTGAAATTCGACTCGTTTTCACCCCTAATTATGTTATGTAATGATGGGCATTTGCCCACCCTGCCTAGTGCATATACTCCATTCGTCACATAGTTATAGGCTGATTTTCTATTTTGAGATGTCCCAATATATAGGCTAATTACTATTTATAAAATTTAGTTGGTTCATTGTTTTACTTTTATGCCCTTATAATAAATATTCAACCATTACTCTTTTTTTGAAGAAACAACATTCAATGTCATTATTTTTATCACCACATTTAATGTTGTTGTATTCTATTTGGTTAAAGTTTATAGACTTTAATGGTTAGTACACGTCAATCAATGAAGTTGAGAGTTCCAGTGTGATAAATAAGGAGTAATTAACTTATTTATTAATTCCATATTAAGGGGTATATGTTGAAAATTTTTGTTAAAATTGCCACTTAAATTAATTTTCTTAAACTATGTGCCAAAACAAATCAGCCTATATACTCCCTCCGTCCCTATTTAAATGACGTTTTAGAGATGGACACGTGAATTAAAATAATGATTAGAAAGCATTAAATATAGTATTCAATTGTCTATAATACCCTTAAATCATTAATTTATCATAGCACAAGAGTTTAAAGTACCAAAAAAATAAGTAGAGTAATGAGTGGTATATTTGAAAAAATTATTATTAATTCTCCTAGATTTGAACAAACGTCAATTAATTAGGGACAAATAAAAACTCTAAGATGTCAATTAATTAGGGACAAATAAAAAATCTTAGGGATAAATAACAACTCTAAAATGTCATTTAAATAGGGACGGAAGGAGTAATTATTAATCATTGATGTGCCAATATTCTAGTTGTTCCATTTAAAGTAAAGTGGAGTCTATTAACTTTCAAGAATCTTACGACAATTTTATATCAATAAGTCACTTATTCAGTTATAGGTTTGAATCGTCGCTATATCTCAAAAAATCGTACTTATAATTCAGTTTGTCTTTGATTCTTTTTTTGGCTCGTTGGAGAAATTTTTTAAATATATATGAAACAGGTAAAAATTAAAAATAATATGTTTGGTCCTTTGAATTTGGATAGACAGAAGCACACATGTAGACTTAACATAAGTATAAATCCATGTTACATAATCGTCTTAAGAGTTTGCGTCATCCTGATATAAAATTTGAGCATAAGCTTCGTTAATAAACAGAACGAGCCATCAACTATTCTACCAAATATTCCATTGACATAATTTGTAATAACATGCAATTTCTTTAACAATTTATTCTTCTTCATTAACTTTACGTAGAAGTGACTTGAATTTTTTTAAGGGAAAGAAATATATTATTTATTTGAACGGTTGTTAAATAAATAATTAACAAGTTAAATGTTTAAAAAATAAAGAAGTAAAATTGAACCCATTTAGAACAATAACTAATGACGACCTAGCCCTCGAGAGGAACCTTTAGCAATGGGTCTTAGTTCGTTTGTACTTGCACGGTTGCACCAACACCTCCACGGTGTATACGGCCTGCCGTCGGGCGGGAGTATTAGTGAACAGGACGGAGAGATAAGCAATCGATTTAATCTAACTTTCAATTGTAACAAGTATTTAGCCTCTTTTTATTTTTTTGATCTCTATTTATAGTCTCACTCATTTAGTCCTACTTAGGTGTCCTATTAACATGTCATAGACAACAAACAACATCTCGTCACTTGACTCTCACACCGCTTAAGATACAATTATGTGAGATCCCTCGAATTGCACAGGCTTTCAACGCTTCACAAATACACTTTGCCCGAGCCATATCGGGCCGGTCTAATAGTTCTTGGGCTTGGGCCGACAAAATATGAGTTGAGCCTCTCCGCCGTATATCCTAACAGTAACCATTTTATAAAAAAAATGATATTTTTGCAAGTAAAAATATTAGTTCTACACGAATGTGAACTCCACTTTCTATTTATTTAAGAAGAAACTTGTAAAATTATCAAATATACTTGTAAAAAATATCAATTTTTTTATAAATTTGGTTAAAACATTTGCTATAACGCCAGTAAAAATCCAGCCTTTGACATTAGGTTTGTATATTTTTAAAAGAGGCACATAACTTTAACTTCTCACCTGCACTTCTGATAAGTTTATTTTATATTTAGTCAATTATTTTGATTTATTTAAGATTGGTCATGGACATGACCATTCCGAGGGGTAGCCGAGCGGTCGAAATCACTTCCAAAAGTCAGAAGTATCTCTTTATTTGGGGTCACCACTACTGTTCATGGGCTACATTAATTATTTGGGACCTTCCTTCACTTGTTATTGCAGTATTTGATGAAAAAGAAATAAACATTGAAGTCTTCCTTAAACAATTTTCCCTTTTTTATTTACTTTGATTATTGTTGGGTCATGATATTTTTTTATTGGGCCTTATGAATTGAGCTTATTTATTTAATTAGTCTATTGGATCTTTATTATTGGGTCTTAAAGTTATTAGACATAATCCTTACATTATCTTTATTATATCTCCATAGTATTGGACCGGGTCAATGGATTGACCCATTAGATCTTTTAATATCTAAAGTCTTTGACTTGTAATGATGAAAAAGGGAGGCTGTTGAGCAAAAGTCTGCAGATTATTAATGTGGATGAGATTATACCCGGTCGGCAATATGTACAGTGGGAAAAAAGGTGACAACCTGCATGCATCTGGCTGAGATCAAGGAGAGGTAGGGGGTTGTGTCAGATAAGGGTTGGTGGCACGGTAAACCATGCAAGAGAGTATAACCTAGCAAGAAAATCTCCAAGAAAAGGTACGCATACACACAACTGATAATTTTATCTCTCTAAGAACATTAGATATTTTATCCTCCATTGTTAACCCTTATAATCTACCTGTCTTCGACTCTCACGTCTCGAAATTTATCCCCGACGGTCGAAGCCGCTGAAGCTTTTGTGTTGTTGTGTTTAGTGTGTAGGATCAGGGCGTCTTACGTGATTGGGACGTTGGAGAAGATCTTGACGTTAACATTGGCACTAGAAGGAGGGGTGAGTTCTAGTGTTCAAGAGTTGGCAATCATAAATATTTATTTGTTCTACGTTTTCAAAGATGGGGAAGAGTAGAAGCGATACACTGAAGGATGTAGATGGTCATCGGTGAATCGGCACCACGAATACCGCCTAGGAGGCGTTTGGGACCTACATTAAGTGTTCATGCCAGCACAGCGTCCAAACGTTCGCATGAAGATTCTCGACAGAAGATCATGAGCAAAGCTAAGAGAAAGTTAGTTTTCACGACGGAGAAGGAATCTGGTCATGGTCGGAAACGAGTAGAAGGCACCTCGCCTAGAACTCGATACCAAGATGACCAAGATGAAAAGGCCTCCCCCATTTGGCTAAGATGGCGATCCAAGCAGATAAAGGTCTTGGAAGCACATATGAAGCGTGACATGATATAACCGAAAGAAATAACCGAATGGCGAGTTAAGGGGATGAAGCGTCCGCTTATGCCGGTCCAAGAAGCGTGGGCATCGGAGTGGAAAGGTACCTGCTCATTCAGGACGAGAGTCTCGGGGCCAACGTCGAGAAAGAAAAAGATCAAGAAGTCTTACTCCTCAAAGATCGAGGAGAGCACATCACCGTATCGATTCTAAGGAGCAGGGTCGAAGTGAACGAAGAGACCGATTCAGGGAATGCACTCCGGAGAATACAAAGAAGGCGCTCGTTGTTGCGCATTCCTATCACAGCCACAGAACCCAAAGACGAAGCAGATATAGGGGCCGTACACCAGAAAGTTCACCGGGGGCACGTCGCTCTGTGGACCATCACCATCGTAAAAGCCCCTCGAGAATTGGGGGTTCTGTGGTAAAGGACCGATCTACTCAAAAGATGAAGGGGTCACCGGAGAAAGAAGTGTCATTACAACCCGAAGGAGTGGAGTATTTAGTTAAAGAATTGAAGGAGCTCCGAAAATAGTTAGTGGAGGTTCAACAAGTGAAGGATACTCCGGGAAAGAAGGCATCTCCATTCTCCTCGGATATTCTTAAAGAGAAGGCAGACACCACGAAAAAGTTGCCTCACATGGAAAGTTATGATGGATCCGGAGATCCTTATGACCATAATGAAGCGTTTGTTCCATTAATGGATTACTATGATTTCACCGATCGCTTAAATGTCACACGCGTTTATTATAACGCTAAGAAAGGATCTTTAGTGCGATGGATGAGGACTTTGCTGCAGACTCAATCTCATCATGGTCCGAACTCGTGACAAATTCCATGCTTGTTTTGGAAGTAACCGAAGAGGAAGCTTTCATGGGTTCTTTGTACAGTCGGACGAAGATACCAATGAGTCGTTGGGTCGATTATGTGAAGAGGTTCGGGAGTTGTTGGTCGCATCGATTTGAATGATCTCCAATCTGTGGGGTTATTTCGAAATGGGTTGAACTAGTAAAAAGTCCGAAAAGTTGGTGAAGAAGTTGATGTTTCACCATCCAAGAAGAGTTTAAGCGAGAGGCCTTTGATAAGGCGGAAGGTTATATCGTGGTGGAGGAGGCTATGAATAGCACAAACGACCTTCTTCGGATCGAATAAAGGAAGCAGATACTCCTAAAGCCGATGGCGATCAGAAGAAAGGTGGGGTGTATAACGATCGACAAGAAGGCAGTTCCAAGAAGTTCAATAATACATGGCGACAAGGTGGTAACCGCCCACCCGCCTAGAAGGTGAATAAGGTGTACACCAAACTGAACACGGAGATGTCAGTATTTCTAGATCAGATTAGGGGCCAGCCTTTCTTCGAACCGCCTCGTGATAACTTCAAGCCAGGGCAATGCAATACTCGGAAGTATTGTGGCTATCATTAAGCTATGGGTCACGATACTAATGAGTGCTGCAATTTGAAAGATTTTATGGAGAGGAAAGTTCAAAGTGGTTTGTTGATTCAGTATGTGGCCGGGAGAGACCAACCAGAACAACTGAATGCAGATCGTACAGTTCAGACGGTTCAAACAACTCCTCCCGTACAGCCCGCCCCGAATCAGCCACCAAGGCATGTCATTGATGTAATAACCGGTGGGACGTCAGGGAAGTTGGTAGGAAAGAAGAGAAGGTAATATCTGGACTCGGTCATGTTCGTGGCAGGTGCTCCCACGAAGATCGACAGACCATTTCCTGGAACTGTTATATCCTTTACCGATGCAGATTACCCTTCAGAGCCCATCGAACCCCATGAAGGAGCACTGGTGATCACTGCACAAGTGGGTTTAGTAGATGTGAAACGTATGATGATAGACAATGGGTCTTCGGTGGATATTCTGTATGTTCATGCCTATCAGAGAATGCATCTTGATGGGCGAAAGAAGGAGGTTGGGCAGGAGGCTCCCTATATAACCCAAAGAATGACCCGGTCAGTGGCGGGAACCATTGAAATTTAATGATCGTCTTCGATCTGCCGCTCCACGCGTAAGTAGAAATAACATGTAAATTTTATGTTGCATATGTAGATTCTACTCTGTTAACGCCATATTAGGATGACCTACCTTAGTTGCTCTCTAAGCAGTGACTTCTATCCCTCATTTTAAGATCAAGTTCACTACGGCACATGGAGTGGGAGAGGTGGCAGGGGATTTGGATCTGGCCCGACGTCATTATCGAACGTCATTTCCTCGGGTAAAATTCGATAAAATGAAAGCAAACTATGGTAATCGAGATCGAGCCCTTCATTGAAAGCAGTTCAGAGCCATCAGTTATTCCTGCAGGAGAGACGAAGGAAATCGAGTTGGTCCCGGGAAAGAAAGACAAGACAGTGAAGATAGGTTCAGGTTTGCCGGAACCTCTCCGGATAAATCTCATGGAACTTCTTCGATGCTATGCAGACATCTTCGCATAGGAACCACAAGACATGCCTAGAATCAACAAAAAAATTGCCGAGCACCGGTTGGGATCCATTAAAGAAGCCAGTTCGGCAGAAAAGGCGGATCTTTGCACCTGAGCGTCAAAAGATCATTGATGAGGAAGTTGCGAAGCTGATAGCTGCTGACTTTATCTTCGAAATCGACTATCCAGAGTGGATGGCAAATGTAGTGTTGGTGCAGAAGCAGAACGGAAAATGGCGAGTCTGCATTGACTACACAGATCTGAACAAAGCATGCCCAAAGGACTTCTATCCTTTACCCCACATTGATCAACTTATTGATGCAACTTCGGGGTATGCACTACTAAGCTTTATGGATGTTTTTTCAGGTTGTCATCAAATATCTATGTGCAAGGAGGACATTCCAAAGACAGCATTTATCACACACCATTCGGTGTACGCCTACAAGAAGATGACCTTCGGCTTGATAAATGCTGGGGCCACTTACTAGAGAATGATAAATTTTATCTTCCAGAAGCAGCTTGGAAAGAACATGGAGGTATATGTAGATGACATGATCGTAAAAAGTATGATTGTTCAGAAGCATTTGGATGACCTGGAAGAATGCTTTCAAACAGTCCACCATCACAAATTGAGGCTCAACCCCACAAAATGTACCTTCGGACTCGGTGCCGGGAAGTTCTTGGGTTATCTAGTCAGCTAAAGGGGCATTGAGGCCAATCCAAAAAAGATCCAGGCCATTCTAGACATGAAGACTCCTCAGTCATTCAAAGACATTCAGCGTCTGACTGGTAGAATTGCAGCTTTGAGGAGGTTCATGTCCAAATCTGTGGAGAGATGCTTACCATTCTTCGAAACACTAAAGGGACCAAAAAATGCGAAGTCCTTTCAGTGGACTTCAGAGTGTGAAGACGCTTTCCAAGGCATAAAGACATATCTGTCTTCAGCTCCTTTATTGGTGAAACCTGTTCCGGATGAGACCTTATACTTATATTTAGCGGCTAGTTAGTTTAGCGATCGGAATGCGGTCTTTGGTTCAAGAGGTCGATGGGAGCGGATCCGGGCCTATTATGTCAGTCATGTCGTAAGAGATGCTGAAACCAGGTACCCCAATATAGAAAAATTTGCCTTTGCTTTAATAATTGCTAGTCGAAAGCTTCGGCAATATTTTCAAGGTCGGTTCCTGGTCGTCTACACGGATCAACCATTGAAGAAGGTTATGAGCAAACCAGAAGTCTCGGGGAGATTAGCAGCGTGGACTATGGAATTATCCCAATTTTTTATTGAGTATCATCCCTGGACTGCTATCAAAGGTCAAACCTTGGCCGATTTTGTGGTGGAGTGTTCATTCTCCGAAGCAGATGCCAAGTGATGTAGTGAGATATCCGATCGAGCGATTCTGAGTTCTTTAAGACTATTAATTCACGGACATTGTATGCGGATGGATCTTCTACCGCGGATGTCAGTGGTGCATGAATTATTTTGACAAGCCCGGAGGGGTTCAAGGTGCATCAAGCTATCAGATTTGGCTTCAAAGCAACTAACAACGAGGAATATGAAGGCGATCTTCAAGGAGGTTCGATGGCAAAAATCTGGAAGTCACGAAGTTGATAATTTACGATGACTCTCAAATTGGTCGTCAAGCCAGCGATTATCGAGAGATTATGAAGCTCGGGCGAGAATGGTCAAGTATTTGGCAGAGTTAAAAGACTGACTTCAATATTTCGCTTCTTTCGAATTTCAGGGCATAGAACGTAACCACAATTTTATCGCCGATGCATTGTCAAAGTTGGCCACTTCTGGATCGCGGTTGTTTCAATGGGTCACCTATCGGAGGTTTTGCGGTAAAGTATCCAACACGAAGCGGTGATGTGCATTGAGAGGTCTGATTGTTGGATGACTCCCTACATTGAATATCTGGAAGATGGCGTCCTTCCTTCGGATCAGATGCTGGCAAAGAAGATTAAGTACAAGAGTGCCAACTTCGTTCTTATCGATGGGGATCTTTTTCGAAGGGCATTTTCGTCACCATTATTAAAGTGTCCGTTCCATCCGAAATTTGAGTATCTTTCTTGGGGAAGTTCACGAGGGCATTTGTGGTGACCATATATGGTCGCTAAGTCTTTGGCTTACAAAATACTTGAAGAATGATACTCTTGGCCTCGATCTTCAAAGAAGCTATAGAGTATGTGAAGTGTGTGAGTGTGTCACTTCAATGACCGATCCCACATCACCACCGAAGAGCTATACTCGATATTATCTCTTATACCCTTTTCTTTGTGCTGGGGTAGATATATTGGGTCCGTTCAAAAAGCTAAAGGGCGGTCGGTTTTGTCATAGTTCTTTATCAACTACATGACCAAATGGGTAAAGCGAAACCAACTTGGTGATAATCTAACAAGAGTGTTTGAAATTTATGAAGGAGTCCGTAGTATTTCGTTTCAGAATTCCTAAAGTAGTGATATTGGACAACGGGTGCCAATTTGTGGGATCAAAATTTGAAGAATTTTTGAAAGAGTTGGGGGTTCAGCACAAGAAGACTTCAGTGGCTCATCCATAATCAAATGGGCAAGTTGAAGTGACTAACAGAACGCTTCTGAACGGGATCAAATGCAGATTGGACGAAACTAAATGAAGATGGCCAGAAGAGCTACTCAGTGTATTATGGGATTACCAGACTACACCTAGGACTACCACAGGGAATTCACCTTTCAGATTGGCCTATGGTACTAATGCCTTAGTCCCAGTCAAAATTGGATACCCAAGTCTTCGGGTTAGTCAGTTCAAAGAGATTTATAATGAAGAAGGACTGAAGGCCAATTTGGATCTGTTAGAGGAAGTCAGAGAAGTAGTTTTGATCAAGTTAGCAGCCTACCAGAGGAGAGTTGCCAAGCATTATAACAAAAGAGTAAAGCTTCATAGATTCGAAGTGGGAGACTTCGTCCTCAGAGAAGTCGAAGCTTCTACACCTCAGAACATGGGAAAGCTAATGCCAAATTGGGAAGGGTCGATGATGAAATGGCAAAGTACCCAAGCCCGGGACTTATCGGTTAAAGGCATTAGACGGATCCGAGATTAAGAACACTTGGCACGCTGGCAGACTTCGAAAATATTTCCAATAGAGATCGAGTCAGTTTATCGAAAGTCTGTACATAGTTGTTCATCGTCGATAAAGATTCACTTTTTTTCACAATTGATCTTCGTCCCTGTTTGTCCTAATTTCACAAGGGAGTAAGGAGGATTCGGGGACTCACCACCATTCGATGGTAGCCTTCTTGGCAGGTGGTCCTTATGAATTTGTCAGGCCCTTCGGGGTAGACAAACTTTATTGGAGTAAGGAGGACGGGGTGGACTCACTGACAATTCGATGGTAGCCTTTTCGGCAGGAGTGTCCTTATGAGTTTGTTCTACCGCGAGTGGTAAACAAATTTCATGGTCCTTTTAATATTGCTTTTACCGCGAGTGGTAAATCAATATGCACCGAAGTAAGGAGGTATGGTCGGACTTGCTGGCCATTCGATGGCAGCCTTCTTGCCAGGAGTGTCCTTATGAATTTGTTATACCGTGAGTGGTGAACAAATTCCATGGCCCTTACAAAATTGTTCTACCCCGAGTGGTAAACAAATGTCCTTATATACTTGTTCTGCCCTGAGTGGTAAACGAGATCTTGATGATGCAAGGAGGATCAGCCGAATTTACCTTATACACAACATGTCTCACACTTCAGAAACGATAAGTATACACTACTTTATTTTGTTCAAGTGTTGAGTTCGGTTCATTCAGTTCAGCTCATTAAGTTCAGTTCATTTCATTCCTCAACTTAACTATTATATGCCTTATCTGATTCACAGTCTGAGTTAAGTTTATTCAAGATCATTAACGCTGAATTATTAACAAGAAACGAAATAAACAGAAGCCATGATAAATAAATTTGAAGATCCATTCATCCATCCAACCATAATAATTATACGATTATATAAGAAGACCAACATTTTTACACAAAATCCTAAAGATTTTGCAGCAAGATCCTATTTAAACATCATTTTTGAAATAAAGCAAGGCCGGATCTAATTGGGCTGCCACCAGCTTTTTCTTGCCTCAACCTCGGCAATCTTCGTATCCTTCGTAGTATACCTTCAGAATCTCTGCGCTAAGCTTGTCGGAAGTACGATAGTCCGCCTGTATCTACTTACGCAGCTCTTCAGTCAAAGGAGGATCTCGCTCTTTAAGCACTCTTATCTTGCTACGAAGTTTACGATGTTTGGCCCTATGTGTTTTCCTATAATCTCGAGCCTTCGTCTGAACTTCACCAAGTTGTATTGTCAAGCTGTGATTGGTTGTAGTGGTCTTTGCAACAAAACGGACATTTATGTTAGCCAATTTTTGTTCGCTGGCTTTTATTATCTTCAATTCTTCTCTAACCGAGATCAGCACATCATGGGTTTCCCTCAGATCCTCTTTGTTTTGGGCCAATTCCCTCTGAAGACTTTCATTGGCATGAAGAACGAATTCGTGTTCATCTCTCTCCCGAGCCAATGAAGCCTTCAACATGTTGATCTCCCTTCTCATGGTCTCCTCATCGGATTCGGCATTTAAGTGTCCTGGGGCGTGGCGCTCAAGAAGCGCATTTGCTCACTGACATATTCGACAGTATCCAGTCAATTTCAGATACTTAAAACAAGAAAAGAGATGTTTAACCAAGGAAACTGTCACTTACCTTTGCCAAATAACTCATGCCTTCATCAAGAAAATTCCCGTTCGTGTGGCTATCGAAGCGGTGATCGTCGGTTTCCTGAACGAAGGCATCAAAGAGCCGGAAAGGAAAATTTACGTTGAACCGAGGCCACAGGGTCGGTGCTCCAGTAGCCGTATCATGGAATTTTTGTGATGAAGGCCTCGGGGGGGAAGACATAGGTTGGTCACGAGTAGGAGAAGGATCTGTGTATATATTTTCAGGGGAGGGAGATCGAGCTGGAGTAGAGTCGCGAACTGGGGAAAGTACAGGCATTAAGCTCGGGTGGCTGTCAGACAGTTGTTTTCTCTTCCGGGATGGTGCTGCAGTGGTCTCAATTTGTTCTTTTTCAATAACAGTTTGAGTACCCACTAGGGTTGTTGGGGGAAGAACATTCGAAGAAGGTACTCTCAGATCATCGGCAGTCAGAGGAGTAACTTGGGTCTTTAATTTCTTGATTTGAAGGAGTTGTCTACGGTTGTCTGCAGATAGATCAAGTAAGCTCCTTCGAACCGATGTAGGATTGACAATTGGTGGTGTTGGGTCGACGATTGGTGGTGGTGGGTTGACAGTTGGCGGTACTGATTCGACAGTTGATGGTATTGGATCGATAGGTGGGGGTATCGGGTTGACATTTGATTCAGATTCAGAAAGAGCTTCAAAATCTGATGATATGAAGATCTGTTTGTGCTTTCGGGCGCCCCTCTTTCTTCGACGTGGTTTGAGGGTTATTTCTGGTAAAATGGGCTCTTCGGCTTCTGGCTCAATGGTCTGGGATTCAACATTGACACTAGGTGCTTCGGTAGGAGGTGTTTCAGTGGGTGGGTTGTCTTCAGGGGAATCTTCTATCAATGAGGTCTCAGGCTCTTCGATAGATTTTCCGGATAAGAAATCTTCAAGGTTCTTTTCTTCCTTAGGGCTAGGCTTAATTAAAGACACTGTGAAAACGATGATAACCCATTTTTGAGTATATATATTATCAGAAATTCCAAGAAAACAAAAATGAGGATATAAACTTATATTTATGGCCATATAACCAAGCTTGCTTAGAAAGAAGTCCGTATTTCCATTCTTCCTTCAGAAAGTTATCAAAGAGCTCTATCATATCACATTATCGCGCTCTTACGAAATGTCCCAAAGTCGGCAAAAAATTTTCTCGTCGATAGCCCGATTCGGAATAGTGGCAATCTCTGGTCCCTTGACGAAAAACTACTCTTTCTTCCATCCTTTGTTACTAGATGGGGTAGTTACTAGCGAACGCCTTTCGAATTTTTCACCCGTCTTGACCTTTCTTTTATAACTTTGAATCCTTTTTCACGAGACTGACTAACCATGTACACAGTGAAAAAGAAATCGAGAAATAGGTTCACTACAATTTTATGGCGAGAATCGATGAAGGCTAAGATATGTTTATAAGATTTCGGCACCAATTAGGCGAACCGGCAAATGAACCCTAAAATGGTCATCGAAAGGGGTGAAGAGAAACTGACTCCTTTCTCAAGAATAGTCAAAGAATCGCCGTCCCATCCTTCGGTCTTTTGATACATCCTCTCCTCAAATTTCTGGGGCCTTCACCAAATGGGTATCCGAAATGTGGCATCGATCTCGAATCTTTCGTAAATCCTTTTCAGTAATAGTCGATGGAGTGTTGGCATGGGTAAAAAATTCATTGCTCCTAAGAAATTCAGAAGGAGTAAGGCGAGGCTTAGGAGGTATTTTCTTTTTATCTGGATTGGCAGCTTGAGGGTTAGAACTTGAAGCTTCTTTGTAGGGACTTGGATTAGGTGGAACTGTTGTAAGGGGAGTTGCCCGAATCGTAGAAGTCTGATTAGTATTAAGAACCACCATTGTTAACGATTTGCAGAGAAGAGAAAGAAAGCTCGAGAGGTAAGAAGAAAGCTCAAAGGTCCGAAATTCAAATTGGCAGGTAAAACTATCAAATTTGGTAAAGTTTACTTTTTATCTTGTGATTTACCACGATGTCGAGGGCGGCACATTAAATTGATAGTCATGATCACGAATTCGAAAGGGTTGCGTCCGGATTGAATTTTAAACATTTAGCAGGTTGGGCCCTTTAATTGGGCTTCCGGTTTTAATCCACCTTTTCAATTTATTTTTATCCTTAACCGGTTGGGCTTTGGTAAATCTCATCTTTGGCTTATTTCAATCCTATCAAACCCAATAAAGTCATGGACCACTTATAGTTTTCCATTAAATATCCTATTTGATAGAAAACTAGAGGGCAATGTTGGGTCATGATATTTCTCCTATTGGGCCTTATGAATTGGGCTTATTTATTGAATTAGTCCATTGGGTCTCCACTATTGGGTCTTAAAGTTATTGGACATAATCCTTACATTATCTTTATTATATCTCCATAGTATTGGACCGGGTCAATGGGTTGACTCATTAGATCTTTTAATATCTAAAGTCTTTGACTTGTAATGATGAAAAATGGAGGTTGTTGACCAAAAGTCTGCAGGTCATTAATGTGGATGGGATTATACCCGGCCGGCGATATGTACAGTGGGAAAAAAGTTGACAACCTGCATGCATCCGGCTGAGATCAAGGAGAGGTAGGGGGCTGTGTCAGATAAGGGTTGGTGTACGATAAAATCGAAAAGAGAGTATAACCTAGCAAGAAAATCTCCAATAAAAGGTACGCATACACAAAACTGATAATTTTATCTCTCTAAGAATACTAGATATTTTATCCTCCATTGTTAACCTCAGTATTCAACAGACTTGACTCTCACGCTTGAAATTTATCCCCGACGGTCAAGCCGTCAAGCTTTTAATTGTTGATGTGTTTAATGTGCGAGGATCGTAGCGTCTTACGTGATTGAAACGTTAGAAAGATCTTGGCGTTATGATTATATATATATATATATATATATATATATATATATATATATTAATTTATAGTGTTAGAACTTAGAACATTTGGCAGAAAGATTTTCTAAATAATAGGAAAACGAGGCTGAGTTTGAGATATCAGCTCCCTAGCTCTCTGGACTATTCAACTACCAATACAATCAGAAAAATTATATATATATATATATATATATATATATATATATATATATATATATATATATATATATATATATATTCTTGAAATTTAATTGATGTTGTGTAAGTGTGGTTATTTTGATTATCCATTTGCTTGCCTTGCTTCAAAAAATTAATAAATAAAAAGGAATTAAGCAAAATAAAAATTTAAAAAAAATTTGCCCAAAAAATATACCTCACACGCATGTGGTCAAATCAAATTTTGACTAGGTCCTCCCCTTACACAAAAGTGGGGTTCCACTTGGGGCTCTAACTCAAAAACAAACTAATTATATATATACTCGATTGATTTTTAAAGGTAATCTTTGAAAGTAAATTTCTCATTAATTCATTATCCTCATTTTGAGCTTCCTAGCTAATATTGATTTTAATCTACTCATATTGTAAAACACATTTATTTATTTTTAATGATTAATGAAACCCAATTAAATTTAAGCTCAAATTTTAACATGTATATATCTCTCTCCCTCAATTAATCTCTTATGTAACTAACTAACCCTATTCACACAGACACATGTATATATATATATATGTAGATGAGAGTATTATATTGTTTACAATAATCAATATGAATGTAGTGATGGATGGGATGATGATGACTGAGTATTAATGGTTTATGTAAACGTTTAATTAATTAATTAGGATGGGAAGGAAATATGGAGTTGAAGAATCGTGGAGTAGCGATGAACCCAGAGGTTTATGTAGGCCTACCTACCGACTTACTTAATTATATGGCTGGCTGGCTGGTTCACCAATTAATTAAGCAAAACCAAAAGACGTACGCGTGCATGCATATAGGTTTATATATATAAGATCCATCCATCTGCTATCAATCAATGTTCTTAATATTTAATATTCTATATAGAATAATGTTATAGACACAAACTATTTTATAAATTGTTGATGTATCATACTTCACCTCAGTATATTGATGAACAAATTATTTCAATGTAATATTCGGCCCACACAATATGTTGAGATGAAATATGTCATATCAATAATTTATAAAATATTTATAAAACAATTTGTGTCTCTAACATTATTCTTCTATATATTGAACCTTCACTACTCTTTTTTATATCTCCTTACTTTCCATGGTTTTATATTTTAAACACAAATTAAGAAGAAGATATTTGTAGTAATACATGTAAAGTCTCATTAACATGCAAAATACCTTTATTCCAACAAATGTAATTCCATCTCGTTTTTTAAAGTGCATTAAGTGTTTATATATACGGTAATGATATAAATTGTGAATATTTATATATTTTAATTTTTTGATTGTGAATAAAAATTTTAGTAATAATTTTTTTTTGAAGAGATATGTATGTATGTATTGATAAACTTCACAATTATAATTTGACTTAAATTTATCGAAATATATTGTAAGACTCATATATATATATATATATATATATATATATATATATATATATATATATATATAAACAATTCATGAATTTCAAATATATTTTTTATAAACAAACAAGTCTTTTATATATCAAACAAAAGTGTCAGGACCAGCTTCTTTTAGACTTGTATATATACAACTTCCATGTTCACCTAGACCTAGTATTCTCTCGGGATAAGACGAAATGAAAACAAAGACTTATTGACTTGAACGTTGACGTTGATTAATTGGACACATGATTCAAACTTTCGAAGGGTCTGGGGGTGTAGTTGGAAAGGGGTTGTACATTTGCAAATAGCCACAAAACGCATTACACATCAGTTTCAGAGAGAGAGAGAGAGGTAAGTGACTATCAGTTTGTGTGAATTATTATTAATTAACACAACCTTAATAATACGCAATTTTATGTTTTATTTTTGAGAGGGAATAAAAAGGAAATTTTGAATTAAGCTTTTCGATCTCTTGATTATATTCATTTCCCTTGAAATAAAATATATATATATATATATATATATATATATGTACATGTGAATTTAATGATATGAAATTTATTTGTACTTGAGAAATTAAGTTAACAACAGTGTGTTCTCTTACGACGGTAGGGGGAGTGATTAAGAAGTAATTAATTTAGTTGGTGTGAGATATAAAATTTATTTAGAAGATTTTCAACAAAAGCGTTCTAGCTAGTACGTACCTAGCTTAGACATTTTTATACATGAAGACATGTCATGTGACTTGCAAGAAACATGTAAAAAGTATGACTAATTCAATAATAAAAGTTTTGTAAATTGATTGTTCAAATAAGAAAAATAGGTCTTCTTTTTTCATAGAAATTTTATTATATATATGTTGTATTCAACTCAAAGTAGTTTATTATCAGAAAATAGAAATAAATTTGGACAGAATATGTATATATAATATTAAGTCAAATTAGAACATATATACTGAAAAATATATATGTATGGTTAAATGAAATTGTAAGATGAAAATCTTGTAGGGGAAAACGAAATTGAAAGGTTAATTCTTAATTCGATCGTGACGAATAGAATAAATATCCTCCATCAAAACGATGCATTGCATTGCATTGCATTGCACATATATAAAAATAAGAGTGCGTGCTAGCTATATACTTATATATTTTCTTTTCGATTGTTAGAATAACTGCATGCGTTATCATGATCAGGTCCAACTCTCGGCTCCGACAGGCCAAAACAGTCTAATACTCCTATATCATGCATGTGTTCTTTGCCGATGAATTAAGATATATTCTTCAATTTGTATGAAATATATACACAAACAGCATAAATAATTAAATAATTCTAATAATCAAATCATGAGTTAATTCGCAGATCATTAAACAAGTAAAAGTCAAGCCCACAAAATGGTCAAAGTTGAATTAAACAAATGTTTTATTCAAACATGCAGTA
Organism: Panax ginseng; assembly: GCA_020205605.1. Taxonomy (NCBI): domain Eukaryota; kingdom Viridiplantae; phylum Streptophyta; class Magnoliopsida; order Apiales; family Araliaceae; genus Panax; species Panax ginseng. The sequence continues at coordinate 7,053,344 of CM035127.1, forward strand.
TTTTAATTATTTTATAAATTATTCAGCACAAAAATATAAAATGGGAGTCGATAAGTTTGAATATGGTACACCAAAAATATAAAATCAACTTTAAAATGCTTAAACTACAGCCGCCTAGCAGAAAGTTTCAAACTTCCACGCACATAGATTTTTAGTGCTAAAGGTGGTAATTCAATGATATATTGACAATGTCATATATATATATATATATATATATATATATATATATATATATATATATATATATATATATATATATTTATAAATGTATATGTATCGACATAGATAATTAATCACTGATCATACAAACAAGGAAAATCCTTATATTTCAAATTAGTGATACTGTTTATCTTTTTTATAATCTATATCTAAAGAGTACTAGCTAGTACTAGTAATCATTAATCATGTACTCTGCCTCAAACCCAAATTACTATGAGAAATCACCACCGTCTGCTGCACCACCACTGTATGGTCAGTCCACGGCAGCCGGAATTCCAGTGCAGTACTCCACCACTCCTGGGGCTTGGTCCACCGGCCTCTGTGACTGTTTATCCGACTTTCCAAACTGTAATTTATTAATTACCAAGTATTTTATTTCTTTATGACTGTTTCAATCATTAATTCGACTTCGGTTCTTATATTCGTTAGCTAATTAATTTCTTTTTTAATTACTTTTAAGCTATTCAAATCAAAATTATATACATAATTTTCTGAATTGCATGCATGTTTCTTGGCTCTATATATATTTAGGGTTCTATATATAACCTGCAGAAATATATAAGCTTAAAGTGATTACATTGATATAATCCCTTTCGTTTTTTTTTTATATATTGCCTGTAGAAATAATGAGTAATAAGTGGTAATAAAATAATATATTAGTAAAATATATGTTTATTACTTTGGTAACACCATTTTTGGTGTCGCAATATCAGCTAGACCTTATAAATTAATTTTATACAAGTGATGACATTGAATATATATAATCCCTCAATTAATTTCATTTTACAGGTTGTATAACATGTTGTTGTCCATGCATTACTTTCGGACAAATTGCGGAGATTGTAGACAAAGAATCAAGCAGTGAGTAAATTATTCATAAAAATAATATTGTGTTACAAAATAATATTTTATTTAATTTTATTTTGTAGCTTGTGGTACAAGTGGGGCACTGTATGCAGTCCTAGCATTTGTAACAGGGTGCGGATGCATGTATTCATGCTTCTATCGGTCAAAGATGAGACACCAGTTGATGTTGGAAGAAAGGCCTTGCGGGGATTGCCTGCTTCATTTTTGTTGCGAGCTATGCGCCTTGTGCCAAGAACACCGCGAGCTCCGAATTCGTGGATTTGACATGTCCTTTGGTACGTAATCAATTCTTTTAAAACAAATAATCAAGTGTACGTAATTACTCAATTTATACTATTTCTTTTTTTGTATATATAATTTATAGCTAGCTAGAAATGTACGTACGTGTGTGTATTTATATAAGCAAGCAACTAGCAAGCATGCATGTGACTACATGTTTGTTTTATAAGTAGCTAGTTGTTATTGGATTATAATTAAGGTTGTTTGTAAAACTTTGTACAAGCAGGATGGGAAGGAAATATGGAGAGACAGAATCGTGGAGTGGGTATGGCACCAATACCTCAGGGAGGAATGAGTAGATGAATTGTTTATATATATATATATATATATATATATATATGTGCGCGCGCGCGCATATGTAGTGTAGGAGAGACCTACTGTACTGCTACATGATTAATTGGGTCAGGTTACTGATCCAACAAGCCCGATGCTGTTCATGTATTTTTCTGATTAAATTTACGTTCCAAAATTTTAATACACGTGTCATCGTTCTTGTGGTATTTCAACTAATTTAACTGCCGTGGTATTAGCAAGAGGCATAATTATGTCACATTGATTGATCAAAATATATTATTACCTTATGTTTGTTAATTTACCATAAACATGAATGAAATTAAGATAATATAATGTCTATTGGTATGAAATTAATATATAAAAAAATTAAATCTAATCTATCAGTATTATTGCAAACAAACATAATGTTACATTTCATTTAAAAACTTTTATGTACACTTATATATATATATATATATATATATATATATATATAGTCCGATCTTCTTGTGTCGGACTTTCGACAGAGGACTAAAATCTGAATTCCAAAATTATTATTTTTTTTGCTTTTTTAATATAACTAAAAAATATTTAATATTTTATGGAATTTAAATTTTTTCATATCTACAACATTTTTTGGGCGTGATTTGAGTGCGTATAACAAAAACATGTATGTATGCGATGCATGCAGACTATACCACCATTTTTGGTATAGGTATTCAAATCACCCCAAAACATTGTATAATGGAAAAATTTCATTTATAAAATATTAAATATTTTTTTTAGTTATTTTATAAAAAAAGCAAAAAATAAATAAAATTTAGGTTCAGATTTTAATCTCTGTCCGGAGTTCTACAGAATCAACTATATATATATATATATATATATATATATATATATATATATATATATATATGTTTACAAAAGTCGGGTTTTGCATTACTAGTTTGTTGATACGCATGGGTAACTAACTCGTTCTTCTTTTTATATACTTAATTATCAATATTATATAATTATATATATATATATTATTTATAAACATATATAAGTGTATAAAATATGTAGATATATACAAATATAAGTATTTTAATTATTAAAATATCTCGTCAAATTTAAATATAAATAATACTCGAAAAATGTGGCGTTGTCAACCCTCTAACCACACCAATCCCTAAGTTGCAAATTAGTAAAGAAAACAAAATATTTTAGCGTCCGGTCTCCCTTGTGTTTTCCACTAAAATTTTAACATATTTTTTTTTATTTAATATTAATTAATTTTAAAATTAAATAAAAAATTAAATATCAAAATTTAAATAAAAAAACACAAAGAGACAAAAAAAAATAAGAACAGATAATCTGCTCTCTTCAGAATTGGCTGTAAACCGCAACATTCGGCGTACAAGTTCCAGCCTGTTCTTATTTATTGTGCCATAATAATTTGACCCAATTCATGGTCCAGTCAATATTCGCCACCACACTTGTGGAGCCCAATGTACATGGACCCTATTTTTATTTTTTATTTTTTTACGTCCTTTACATAAGTATACAACAAATAAAAAATAATTATAAAAAAAGTGCATCAACTAAATAATTACAAAAAGAGTGTAATTAGGACTCATATTACAAAAATAGTACAATTCACATTAATAAAGAAACCTAAAATCAAGGACAACTAACTGCCATAATTAATAATTCAAATATTTGGATCTAACAATAAAAATAAATTCAAATTCAAAATTATAATTCAAATTTAAATATTCAAATTCAAATCTTCATCTCCCTCACATACACTTTTGAAATAATAGTCCACCGCTATACCGCCGCTACTACATCGCACATATTCCGCGCATTACACCGCCGCGAATCTCCGTCGTTGTCCAAAAACGCCTAATGAGAATAAGAAGAAGATTCGCCCTACAAAAAGTTTAAAAATAAATAGATGTAACTTTTAATGTTCTAAAATTTTATTTTATAACTATTTTGTTACTCATAAATAATAAAATGGTTACCTTTATATGAATGGTTGGCTACCAACTGCATCACATTCAAACGAATTTGGTAACTTAATAAAATTGAATTAGTTATCTTGGTACAAAGGTTTGACTACCAACCATTTCTATGAAAAAATACAGTGTGGTTGTGAATTAGTTACTTTGGTATGAAGGTTTTGTTACTTTTGAGTACGAAGGTTTGCTTACCTTGATCTGAAGGTTTGGTAACCAACTCATCTTAAGAAAAAATTTAAAGTGTGGAGGTTGATTGGTTACTTTGATATGACAGTTTGGTTACCTTGGTATGAAGGTTTGGTTACCATCATCCAGTATTCATATCCACCGCTACCACCGCTTGAATCTTCATACCACCTCCATTTTGACCATTTATTTTGAGAAGCTACTGGAGATATACAATTAGTTGACTCACCATCATTGGGAGGACTATGATTGGAGAAACCATATCATCATTATGAGACTACCACGCCAGCACCTTTGATTTCGACATCCCCTAAAACTGTGATTTCATTCTCCTTTAACTTGTCAACATTCACACCATTATTTTTCGTGTTTTTCTTTTCATCAACAACCTTATTTCTAGATGCCCATAAACTTTTCCTAATCAAAAGCTCTCCAAAACCATATTTTGTTTTCAAGCCATTCTCTCGTTTCATTTCTACAACAAATATTGTTGGTTTCATTTTCTACATTCTATTTCATGAGTTTCTACTAATGGTGGAAGCCCAGCATTAATATATATATATATATATATATATATATATATATATATATATATATATATATATATATATATTTTATATTTATATAAAAATAATACGTTGAATGAAGAAGAAAGGTAATGACTAACTGCAGTTGTTATAGATGAGGAGAGAGAAGAAGCTATAACTAATCCCTAAATTAAGGAATTTTAATTGAATTATAATTCCCTAAATTAAGGAATCCTAATTACACTAGAATATGTAAATAAATATGAAAGTGTACTAGTTATGTAAATATTATATGAGTGCACTATTGATGTAATTATTTTTAAAAATGTATTAGAATATGTAATTGTTCCTTCTATTTTTCCAGACGGAAGGAGTACCTAGTTTAATCCCTTTTTTTAACAAAAGAAAAAAAATATATTATCTCCGCTTCAAATTATAAGATTAATATTAAAATTTTAAATATTTTAAAACTCAAAATAGGCATTAATTTATGTAGTTTTTTGTCAATATAACTATAAATATCATAAATTATTAGTTATAAAATTAAAATTTTTAAAATTTAAATGAATCATATTAACTTTAAATTTTAAAATATCTCAATTTAACTTTAAAAAAATCAATATTATTGTTATAATTCAAGGGGAGATTACAATTATTATCAAATTTTATACATGAGTCACTTAAACAACTATCAAATACTTATAATAGGGAATTAATATTTTCACAAAGTCTCTCTTACATAATTATGGAATCTATATATTATTCATGTGAGAAATTTTATAAAATTATTATTTTTACTTGTGAAAATATTAATTCTAATAATGATAATGAAAGATTGTCCCTCGTTACCAATACCATCAGTTTCTACGTGGGATTTTAACTCAAAGGATAGGATCCCTCCATTATATATTTTTACCCAACTTTTTTAATACACAATATTATAAATATTATATTAATCGACATAATAATAAATCGTCTTAAATAAACGTGTTGTTAGAATCGTCACAAAAAAATAATATTTGTACCACTAATGTAATGTATGTTTGGTTCACATTCGGGGCAATGAAATAAATTTAAAAAATAGAATGAGAATAAATAAAAGAATATGTATCCAGAAAAAATAAAAAGTAAATACGTGGGCATGGCTTTGGTGGTTTGTAATAATAATTTGGAAGGGGAGCTGTTAGTTAGAGTATTGTTGGCTACTTGCACTCAACATGGATCCCTTGGCAGAGAATTGATATTATTATATGTACAACAAATTTGTCAAGTAAGGGTTAGATCCACTTATTATTAATCCTAACAAACAATTTTCATTGTTATTCATGAAAATATCAATTTATACCCGGAGTAATATTTTTATGGAGTAATTTTTTAATGTTATTAAAAAGAGATACGTCATGCGAGAGTGAGTTATCACTTTTTCTGAGAGACGACTTTGGGGTCTTTGTCTATTTCAGTGAAAATGGATGGAACTGCCGTCGAAGTTTCAAAGCATTGATATCATTGGTTCCACTCCAAATAAAATACTAATATCTCCAATTCTATTTCTCTCTCTTCCTTTTGAATTTGGATACTCTGAATCATGTATTATAGTCCAAAGTTGTCGCCATCCCAATCTCCTCCTCCAGCAGCACCAGCGCAGCCACCATACGAAGAAGGCGCAACTGCGACTGGGATTCCGGTGAAGTCTAGCGGCCAATACTATGAAAACAGTCGCCCTGCAGTTCAAGCACCTCTTCGAATTCTACCCAAAACCCGGGGCCCTTGGTCCACCGACCTCTGCGACTGCTTCTCTGATGTCAACAACTGTAAGATCATATACATATTTGAATTTGATTACCATAAACTTAACTTCGTTTTAACCCCGTATTTACTCCCACCATTCATCTGAACCACACAAAAAAAATAGTCTCTTTTCTAAATTTTTAATAATCTTCGGAACTAATTCTGTTTTTATTATTAATAATAATATTAAATAAAACATATAGTAATATATTTCATTAATTATCTCGCCACAATTACATCTTTATGTTTGTAAATTTTGTAGGTGAGTGTTTTTGTGAAGGAGAGAGTGTATAGTTTTGTAAAAGATGATTAATTATCATATTATATTATTAGCAATAAATTGATTTAGAAGCTGGTTCTCGATCGGATTGTTGATATATATATATATATATTCTGGCCTGCAGGTTGCATAACGTTTTGGTGTCCGTGCGTTACTTTTGGACAAATTGCAGAGATTATAGACAAGGGATCATCTTGTAAGTAGTACTGAACCTTGATCTACCTTGCTACAAATAAAAAATATTACTTCAATTTAATTTACTACTTTCTTCTTCTTACCATTAACTTGAACGAGTGCAGCATGTTGTACGAGCGGAGCCCTATACGCACTGATATGTTGCGTGACTTCGTGTTGCTGCCTATCTTGTTTTTATAGAACAAAGATGAGGCAGCAATATTCTCTGCGCCAAACCCCTTGTGCCGATTGCTTGGTCCATTGTTGTTGCGAGCCATGTGCCCTGTGTCAAGAATATCGCGAGCTCAAAAACAATGGGTTCGACATGTCCATTGGTAATACTATACTAAACTTATAGAGTTTGAATTCTTTATTTAAAAGAAAATAAAATGGTTAATTAGTTGTTGTTATTGATGGAATTAATATTTAAGCTTATTTGGTTTGGTTTGGTTTGGTTTAATTAATATATAGGATGGCATGGAAATGCCGAGAAACAAAACCTTGAAACGGAGATAGCACCGGGGATTGAAGCAGGAATGACCCGCTAGCTGAGAAGGATTCATTACTTGTACCTGTACGTATACCATATATATATATATATATATATATATATATATATATATATATGTGTGTGTGTGTGTGTGTGTGTGTGTGCGCGCCTTGTTCTAAGAGTGCACGAACTTTATATGTGTTGGCTTCTTTGTTTCAAATGTATAAATACGATACCATTATATATGTGTGGGCCGGGTGTGAATGCAAGGATGAGAAATATATTTATAATTTACTCATGATTGTTTTTGCAATTATTTCTACGATCAATTCTTTTTGCATGTAAGAAGTTTAAATTCTCTAATTAATTCTAGAAGGGAGAGAATTACTTAATATTTATCACGTGATTGACCCGTATTGAAATCATATATAGGATTGATTTTATCACTACAGTACTGAATATTTATTAGTGAAATTGCATTTCATACCAATATAACGCAAGTATAATTCTTGGAATGAATGAAGAAGATAAATTAAATATAACCACGTCTGCTACAGAAAAATAACGTACATTTGTTTGCAAAAACAAATTAATTTCAGCATTATAACTTGAATTTATCAAAGCAAAAACAAAATGAACTTAAGAAATCAAAATTTCTAGCTCATATTTAGAATTGCTCACTGGTAGGGTAGCTACACGACTTTGCTTTTCATTTTTTTTATTTTTTAATTTTCGACCTCCAAAAGGATGTGGGCTGCTACGAGCTTTACCTTGGCAACCCAGCTTCTCTAGTCTCATTTGATTGTCTACTTACAAGGGGTCCTTCGCACCATTGCCTTGCCCGTGATTGTCTATTTCTTTTTTGTCTCAAAAAACGAAAGAGGTTCGATTGTTTTTTTTTTGTCCCATATACTCTCTCTTTTGTTTTTTATTATTATTAGTTTAGTACGCCACTTATTTCAAGATCTATTGTAACTTTCATTAATTTGATGATTTTCCTTAAGGCGGTAAATGTGCAAATAATTCGGACTCGACGTTTGACTAAGAATTCGATTCGATCTCGACTAAAAATATAAATGATTCAAATATATAAAAATTTTAAAGTTCGATAAATTACTCGAATCTACTCAAATTATAATTTTCTATTGATAATCGGATTATATTCGTTCGAAAAGTTTAAACTATTCAGATTCGATTCGAAATCGTGCTCAACTCGATAGCTAAACAAGTTTCAATTAAACATAATTTTATACTATATAAATGATAGTACTTCCTCGCATAATAATCTAGTTTTACATTTATTACGAGTCTTATTCCATCTTATGTCTTTTTCTTATTTATACGTATTAAGATTTATTTATGATATATATATACTTATAAATAACTTTTTCATAATTATCTTTGATACTCTCTTCGTTCGAAATTATACCATTATTATTGACTTTTGAAAGTCAATTTGAGTTATTTTCAAATTTAAAATTGAGTTAATTCATTTAAAATTATGAAATAATAAAACTTAGAATGAACAATACTTTTTAAATATTTTATAATATTCATCATTATGTTGATTAAAATTAAAAGAATTTATATTAATTTTGAATTTAATTTTCAAAATTAACGGGGATCAAATAATATGAAAGGAGGTTCGAGTTTATTATTAAAACAAAGTACGTTTGAGTGAGAGACAAACAGGCGGAAAAAGAGCGAGTGGGGTGGTTTAACATGTACCCTACCTGCATTTCCAGGGAGTAAGATAGTCAAGTTTGTCCCCTATGCGCTCCCCAATAAATTCACTTGCACACAAAACTCGCCAAAATTTCTCAAAAAAATAAAAATAAAAATAAATAAATTGAATAGTGAAAATTGAAAAAGTGTGTTTTGGTCTCATTTCTTGGTGAATTGAGTCCCCTATCCTTTTGGGAGAGAAAAAAAAAGGAGTGGATATGAGGAGGTGGTGGTGGTGATGGAGGGATCAGCAGAGGAAGAGTTAGAGAGAAGGAGCAAGTTCTTGAGCAGTCTGATACAGAAGCAAAAAGCTACCCAGCAAGAAGAAGACCATGATCGTCTTAATGTTCGGGTCAGAGCCTCTGACATGTCCCTTTCTTTGCAAAACAGAGCGTTTCTTTGTGCCAGAGACCACCTTGACTCCATGTCTGCAGGAAAGCTTGACAGCAAACGTCTTGCTCTTGCCCTCAAGAAGGTAATCCTATCTTATATATACCTTCTTTGCTTGCTTGCTTCAATTACTAAATCCCAATTGCCAATTATTTTATTTTTTTTGTTGGAGAAATGGGTATTTCATTCAACTGCATCGTGGAGTTAGATTGAACTGGTTATATTCAATACTGATTTTTTATGCAAAGGACATTAAGTGATGTTGTAATGAACTTGTTAAGTAGCGACATCAAATTGATGCATAAGCATTTTTCTTCTTTTTCTATATTGAGTTTCTTTATTATTCTTTCTTGGTGATTAAATGCTTAAATTAAAGTTTTGCCCAGGTAGTTCTATAATGTTTTAGTGTCAGACTGAACCGACTTACTCCTACTTTTTTTCTTTTTTTTCTTTTTTGTCATTTTGAAATAACAGGAATTGTGATTACCTTTTTATTTTTTTAAGTTAAAGATATAATATTAGAAGGACTATTGATTTTAAAGTTCATAAAAAATGGTTTTGGGTAATTATGCATTTGTTGTTTAACTTAGGTTTAATCATTTTCCCTTCCTCTTTTATTTTTTTGTAATCAATGCATTTGTTATTGTGTGGTAGTTAATGTAAGTGATTCATTCTTGACTGGTCCAAATAGGGGCTGTTGAATATTGAATTGTAGTCAGGTGCTGCAAAATGCAAATAGCTTTTAGTGCCAGACTGCTCTGAACAGTCTCATTTTACGTTTTTAGTCTTGGTCCATTCTCAGCAAAGATAATGAGGCCATCCAGATTTCAAGGTTAGAGTTCACAAAATATATACACACTAGTTGGGTCCCGTGCCTCCGGCACTGTATGGACGGTGGGATTTATTTCAAACTTTGAACGGCTCAGATGATTTATTGAGTAAGCGGGAAATTTAAAATCATTTGTATTTTATTAGATAGATTATATACTATAGTACCCTCACAAAATGTTGTCCTATTGAATATTTATTCTGGTGTTTTTTATGTCCAAAATTGAATTGCTTTCTTGCTATTCAGTTTTTTACTCGATTCTTGATAGGAAATTAGGAAGGGATTGCATGAATTTTCAAGTAGAAGGTATATATGTGTAGTTTCTTAACGTACCTGATATGTGTCCTTTATATCTACCCTTTCTGTTTGTACCTTGTTTCTCATCCATTATGCTGTGAACTTAACTGCTAATCTAGCTCTTGTTAGTGTAAGTGGTCAAATAGGTGGATTCTGGCACTGGTCCTTCAAATTTTTGGTCCTAACTCTGGTTTTTGAAATTAATGTCAGTGTCAAAATTAGGTTGGAAATGTCATTATGTTTCCTAGTTTTTATCTATTTTAAATCCGGGTTAGTATTACAGTTGTAATTGGACTGCTTACAGCCGTACGTTGCACACTCTGGATGTTTAGCACCAATATGTGTTATCTTGACCTAGAAAATTTTTCTTTTATTAATATTATCCTTATTCATTGGCTTCTCAAGACACAAGCGAATGATTTGGAATTTTTGAGATAAATGCTTAAAGTTTTGTTTACAGCTTTAGCATAGTATCATAATTGGTTCCATACACAATTCTATCCTATTGGATATTCCTTTAATGTTAAATCTTCCTCTCTGTTTTTTTCTCTTTTGGTTGAATGAATGAACGGTCTATTTGTGTTTAGTTTGGCATCATGGAGGGAGTTTCTATTCAGGCTTTCATTACATACTTTGTGCAATCTGAGCTGGGAATTATAGAGTTAATTCTATTGGGATGGTAAAACTTGGGTATTCAACAGTTTTAAATATTGATTATTTTGAAAGCTAGATGTGATTAATCTACCACGAGGGTATTTGAACACTTTTGAATTACACCATTTTCACGACAATCTTGGTCTCTCAAATGAAGCATACAAAGGCTCACTTCTCAGTGTCTTTTTTAATCTCTCAATGTCCTTTTTAATCATTAATAATCTTATGTTATTTGGTTGCGTAGTGCAGTTAAATACTTAAGTAGTTGATTGTTCGTACAACAAATACATTGTTGTTTACATTTTCTCTGTCAATCAACTAGTTTTTCCTGTTTTTAATATAATGAATTATTATTTTTATTTTTTGGAACTGATTAGTGTTCTACAAAGTTATGTTAGCTGGCAATTCTATAGTCGTTCAGCCCAAATCGTATTGCTGATGTTGGGTTGCTGTTGCATCGCAGGAATTCGACTCATTATATGGTCCGGCCTGGCACTGCATTGTGGGCACCAGTTTCGGCTCATATGTCACACATTCCGTAGGAGGTTTTTTATATTTTTCAATTGACAAGGTTTATGTGCTTCTCTTCAGGACTGCTGTAGAGCCTATGGACCATTGATACTTGAGAGTTTATTTCACGCAATTGAAATGGTTTCCAAGATCATGTATATGAGTTGCTGATTTCTTAGTAAAATTATAATTTATAGCCTTCAAGACGGATATATGGATTTGTATCTCTTTTCTTATGTTGTATGTGTTTAAACTAGAGTCTGGTAGTTGTGATTTCTTGCATAGTTTGAGACTCTGTTAGGCACTTGGGCGCTGTCGTTTCTCATTTACAATGCCTCGGACTATTTATTGAGTTACGTTAGGTGATAATATTATTACTCAAACTATACTATTAAAATAACTAAATAATTTACAAATTAATAGGGATAATAGATTTTTTTGTCACTGTACTAGGGTTTGATTTTTATTGTGGTTACCAAAATATTTTTTTGTTACAATCGCGTAATTATATTTTAAAATAATTATCAAATAGTCATTATTTGTGATTTACGTTCAAAAAACCGGACGGGATGCTGAATGTGCGTATTGACCTTTTTTTTGCTGATGTGGAGCGTACAAATGCAAGACTATTAGTACTTAGGTTAATAATTTCAAAACTAATAATAATAATAATTTTTAAATAATAATAATAATAATTTTAAGTAATTACAAAATAATAATAATAATTTTTAAATAATAACATTAATTATTATTAATATTATTATTATTTTGTAATCATTATTATTATTATTTAAAATTATTATTATGTTTTTTTTTGAAATTATTATTATTATTCTTAATATCTTTATTATTATTAATAATAATATTATTTTAAAATTATTATTATAAACTTTTATTTTTTTTCTCTTTTAACTTTTTTTTCTCTTCTTTATGTTCGTTCTTCGTCTGAGTTTAAAGCATTCATCTCACTATTTTCTACCACTCAGAACCTAGATCTATGATTTTCTTCCTCATATTTCCATATAATTAATTTGGGAAAAAGTTAGGATTTCAATTTGGGATGAATGATAACATTTACCCTGTCAATAAACCCTTGATACTATCCAACCTTCATTCTCTCCATCATATCCTCATATAGATTAAGTAGCTAAAAACAGATCAAGTTAGCTCCCTTGTTTCCCATGTTCCTCTCGACCTAAATCAAGATGGTATGATGGAAGCGGATCTCAATCCTCTTGCCTTTTTTTGTTGACCTCGTCATAGGATTCGTCTTCATCGTAGTCTTGGAATTGAGGAGGCGACGATTTTTGGCTTTCGACCGCGGCGACTGAGAATGAGAGGTTGAAAGAGTGATGACGAGAAGTTCGGTGGTGGAGAATTTGGGAGGAGAGAGAAAGCGGCACCCATGTTAACTTGTTGAGTTTGGGTGAGAGTTTGAGACGGGAAAAAGATGGATTGGCGAAGAGAGCCTCCATTTTTCGTGGAATTTTTTTTTTGTGCCCTCCTATTGGTACTGATGCCTCAAAAATTTTCAAAGTCGCGCAATATTTTTTTATTTTTTTTGAGATTTCACCCCATGGACGAAGCCACCATCGACATGTCTGAACTTTCCATTTTCTCTCTCTATCTCTTTCCTCCTCCTAATTGATCAGAAGCCCTATTTCGTTACGGAGGAAAAAATGGGTGTAATTTGTATACAAACACGAGTAGCATAAAGAAAGAAATTATTATTTTTATTATTATTTTAAAATTATTATTATTATTATTTAAAAGTTATTATTATTAATAATACACATGGCAAAACATATATGTATACATCATCATATCAAAATTATGAAATGCACAATCAGCATTTCGTTTGTTTTTTAGACGAAAATCATAAGTAATGATCATTTGGTAATTATTTTAGACTATAGTTACATGATTGTAACAAATAAAAGTTTTGGTATCCACAATGAAAATTGGACCATGGTATAGTCACCAAAAAATCCATTATCCCAAAATAATAAAATAAAAATTATAAAATAATAATAATAATTACTCCCTCCGTTCTTAAAAGATTGTCATTTTAAAAGAAAAATTGTGTTCCAAAATGTTTGTCATTTACTCCCTCCTATTCAGATTAAATGTGTGACGCCCCCAAAAATAGGTATACATCACCCATCTTGGGTCGTCAGATACATGGTACAAAATTCAAATACAACTTACTAATACAATCGTGCAGTACAATACGACAAAAACATAACTGTGAGTTTGAATACAATTATTGTCTACTAGAGATTATACAAACTCAAAAGGAGTCCTCATTACAATTATTAACACACTATTTCACTTTGAATAGTGAGGACTACTAATGCTATTCCTCCGGACCGTCACTCTCTGGTTCTGACTAGTCCTCGCTATGTTCTCTCATTTCACGAAGAAAGCGAAAAGAAAAGGGTGAGCTCAACTAGCCCGATAAGAAATATTATGACTAAGATAATGCAGAATAAATTATCGTTAGCCCTCAACAATGTTAAACTGATAAAATATAACAACATCAAGTTTAACTGCAGTGAAACACGCAATCCATTAAAAGAGTCAAGTAGAGAATAAAATCTACTATCTTTTACAATTTAAAAGGTTTTTCATCACTTTTATCATTGGGACTCGACAATAAATAACTCACATCATCGAATCACCTCTCTACTACTGCCAAGGATATTCTTTAAGTATCAATGACCACAATTATCCATGCACTACGGGCAAGAATATTTGTGTATTCATTAATGGTCATGATCATGCTAACAATCATCCCATCAACGCACTACGGGCCCATGAGGACTTTTTTTTTCACATCATTCAGTAACATTACGGTCATGATTACATCGAATAATCCTCGGTCATAATCATACCAAGTCCATCTATGCACTTCACAGCCACAAATGACTTTCAACATAATATAAACATGAGGATGATGACAATGATATAAGAATTCAATAAAACAAGTTCAAGAATTAATTTATCCAGAACTATTAACGTCCAAATTGTCAACATGATAATCGCTTTGTAGAGTAAAATTCAAGAATGCTCGTAAGAATATTTTCATGAAAAGATCTTTGGATGAAACGCAAATATCAAGGATATTCCACTAATTTCATGGAGTATAGAAGTCAAAACTTTAACTATTTGAATATAATAACGAATGGAATAACAAAAGAAATCACCATGCATGCGGATTGCCGCGCATAAAGTATTTATTCAACAGAATAATAAGTAAGCGGAACCCGTGTCAAAGCGAAATTACCGCATACATGATGTTCCAAAGTAATAATAATAATAAAGATTTTAACCCGTCCCAAAGTAGAACGCATGCATGTTGTAAGACCACTCATTTTATGAAATAAAAGTATTCAATTTTTTGTTATAATTACTATTCAAGAAATGGTTAAATTGATAAAAGTTTAAAGTTCAGGGTGATATATGAAAAAATTTTAAAATAAGCAAGTGGTTATAAAATACTCATTGTTATCGGGGAATATTCGTTTGGTCATGGAATATTCTTCCTGTCTGGGAATATTCTTACGACGGCGCAGTCTTTTGTGGGCCCCATAACGAAAATTTTTTGGATGAAGAAAACGACAAAAGGGAGTTTTTATAATTAACGGCATAGTTGTTACCGTTAACACTGTTGGAATACCCGGTGGTTAAAATACGATGTCTGGCGTTGTTGCACAAGAAGATACGGTATTGCACCAATTATTGATTCTTACGTAAGAATGCACTACTCAATAATTGTTACAATAATTACTGTTCAATATTTTATTTTTGATTCAATAATTGTTGCGTTGATATTTTATATTATTGTTATTTTAATAATTATCACTGCACAGTATTTCCCATTATCAGATCAATAATTCATATTATTTGAATAATATTATTAGATAGGATTATTGGCAATGTCTAGAAAGTTCTCGCTGAGGAGAGGTTTGGTCACCTAATCATACCATGATAAGGAGAAATGAAAGCCCCTCTTTCCCGAGAACTGCCCGTGTCATTATTATTGTGATTCTGTAATATTATTTGTGAATAATTAATTATTGATTTATATGATAAGGAAAATATTCATTTTATGTGGATATAGATAGAGAAAATTTTTAATGTGACAATTGTTGAAAATTGATATTTATCTTTTCTGATAAAATATATTATTATATTTTAATAAAATAATAATGGTGATATTTTTACAGTGAATGTGGTATATATGAGTATATGAGGAGGAAGAGTATTTTTGTTGCATTAAAAGATTAACTCATGTTTTATATGTCGGTGGACCCCATTTCTTGACTGAAATTTGATTATAGCCTATAAAATCGTCCGTATGTGGATTTCGGTCAATTTCTGTTTGGAATTTGGAAAAACTTTCTTTTGCAAAGTTGTAGAGAATTAAATTTCCTATACAAAATTGAGATATTCGAATTTTCTGATAAAAGGGCTATTTATTATGAATTATTGAAGTTCCGGAATATTGGGTCTGAATTTATTTTGTTACAAAAATTATTTAAAACATGTTTTTTGTGGTTGGTGGGACCCACTTGTTGTTAATCATGGCTGAATTCAGATTCTTGAATGTGTGCGTAGGAATTTATATATAATATGTTAATATTATATTAAATTTTCTGCTTTGGTGTTCTAAGCAATTTCCTATAAATAGGGTGCTTAGGTTAGAATTGAAAATCACACCAGAAACTAAAGTTTTCTCTCTATTTCTCTCTCTATATTATCGAGTGTATTCTTGTGAGTATTTTGATATCTTGAGTGTTACTATACGATGCAAGTTCGTTCAGTGTTATTCAAGTCAGAACTACTGCTCTTTTGAGGTAAGGGATAGTAAGGGAGATTATTTTCTTCATAAATGATATAATTTCTTCAATATCATTATACCGAAATATTGGTTTGAATTTTTATCAACTTTGGAACTTTTTCATGACGGGGTTACTATTCACGAGTTACTATTCACGAGTTACTATTCACGATTTACTATTCACGACGGGTTACTATTCATGAGTTACTATTCACGAGTTACTATTCACGGGTACTATTCACTACAAAATTGGTTTCTTTTTCTAACCAAATTATAGTTGATTTATGAATATTACTCTGGAGATTAAAACTATGTATTGATTTTATTATCATATATAACATTTTTATAACCCTGATGTTAAAATTCTCTTTCATTGGAGTGTAAAGATGGGTAGATTATTGGTATGATCATGACTAGGGTTCTCGTTGGCCAGTAGTGAAAAGTTGAATTGTGACTAGTATGATCATGACCATTGAATTTATAATTGAATGTCTTTAGCTTAAGTGCAAAGGTGAATTGATCAACATGGTTAAAATTATTGTTTATATAAATTTTGAAATGATTATATATTTCTTTGAGATATTAATATATTTGGCCTGTAGTGCAAATATGAACTGTTGATGAATATATTTGGCCTTTAGTGCAAATATGAACTGTTGAGGAATATCTTTGGCATGTAGTGCAAATATGAACTGTTGATGAATATCTTTGGCCCATAGTGCAAGGATGACTTATTGATGAATATCTTTGGCCCATAGTGCAAAGATGAATTATTGATGAATATATTTGGCATGTAGTGCAAAGATGATCTGTTGATGAATATCTTTGGCCCGTAGTGCAAAGATGAATTTATTAGTATGATTATGAACATGAACTGTGATTTGGTATAACCATGATCTTTGATGTTTCAGGTGATGAAAATTATCTTTGTCCTGGATGAGAAAAATGAATTTAGAACAACAATTACGATTATGAGTTATACATGTGATTGTGAACAGGAATTGTTGATTGATGTTACAGGAATAAAATATTGTTGGTGGACTTTTAACATGGAGAAGATAATAGACTTTACAGTTTATTTGACTCTTCTAATGGATTGCTCGTTCCGCTGCAACTATGGTTGAAATTTTTTATCATCTACCATATGTTCTAAATCTCTGATTTATTACTGATGAAGATTATTGATAATTTATTTATCTTTAGTCATGATATTCTTTACTGAGCTAGTTGTACTCACCCTTTTGCTTCACAATTCCTTTCAGGTAATACGAGTGTAGTTGGGTCGAAAGCGGAATAACGAGGGAATAGAATTCAATGGTCTATATAATGTTGATGTTCTCCCTAAATAGGTGAGGCGAACCCAACTTTGGAAGGGTGTTTTGTCACTATCATACAAGATGTCTAATGACATACAACCTCGAGTCATCATAAGACAATGATGTGTTCATCCACTTGCTGAGTATATATACGAGCACTACCTATATAATCTTGGAGTTTGGTTGAAGTATAATTCTCAATTAGAGAGCGATTGGAGATAATGATATGTCGAAGAGAAGACTCACCATTGGGAAGAATATGATAGTAATCTTCTTGTTTTTCTTTGGGGTCTATTGGGTCAACCAATGATAATTACGTGGCCATATGATATCTATCATAACCTGTAGACGCATGGCCTCCCATATACGGAAGGTTTCTTGAAAGCACTTCCCAAAGATTCTAATTTCTAAAACAGTTTTCGACTATACACTTATATAAGGTGTCATTATGAGGTGCTGTCCACGGTTGGGACATGAGTCACAGTTGGTATATATTTGTATTTAAACTCACAATTTAAGTGTTGTTGTATTTTGCACGACAATTGTTGTAATAAAATTGTAGTTATTCTCTCACATGCCACCACGTGTTTACCGCTTTACATTTGTTGAAATACCTGGTGGTTAAAACACGATGTACTGCTGTTGTTGCACGAAGACACACGGTATTACACCAATTATTGACTCTTACGTAAGAAGGTACTACTCAATAATGGTTACGATAATTATTCGCTTTGATTTTATTAATTCTTTGCGTTGATATTTTATATTGTTTGTTGTTTCAATAATTGTCATTACACAATTTTTCATTATCGAAACAATAATTCATATTATCTGAATAATATTATTAGATAACATTATTGGCAATGTCTAGAAAGTTCTCGCATCTAAGGAGAGGTTTGGTCACCTAATTGCTTGTGAGAAAGAGAAATTCTTATTGAAAAGCCCCTCTTCCTTGAACCGCTGCTGGTTATCAATATTGTGATTCTCGTAATATTATTTGTGAATAATTAATTATTTATTCATATGATGAGAAAAATATTGATTTTATGTGGATATAGATGGAGAAAATTTTTAATGTGACAATTGTTGAAAATTGAAATTTTTCTGATAAAATAATTCATTTAAATATATTATTATTTTTTAATAATATAATAATGATGATATTTTTACGATGAATGTGGGATATATGAGTATATGTGGAGGAGGAATATTTTTGTTACCAAAAATATTTAAAACATATTTTTCATGTCGGTGGACCCCATTTCTTGACTGAAATTTGATTATAGTTTGTAAAATCGCCCGTTTGTGGATTTCGGTCAATTTCTGTTTGGAATTTGGAAAAACTTTCTTCTGCAAAGTTGTAGAGAATTCAATTTCCTATAAAAACTCGCGAGATTTAAATTTTCTGACAAAAGGGCTATTTATTGTGAATTATTGAAGTTCCGAAACTTCGAAATAATTGATTTTTGGAAGTTTAAAATAATTTAAATAAGAAAAACGTTTTTGGCATTAATGGTGGGTCTTGCATGTGATGTTAATGACTGATTTCAGTTCTTCAAATGTTGGCGTAGGAATATTAATTAATATATTATTAATTTATTAAATTTTCTGCTTTGGTGTTCTAAGCAATTTCCTATAAATAGGGTGCTTAGGTTAGAATTGAAAATCACACCAGAAACTGAAGTTTTCTCTCTCTATATTGTCGAGCGTATTCTTGTGAGTATTTTGAGTATACTTTGAGTATTGCTATACGGTGAAAGTTCGTTATAAATTTATATCCATATTCCTTAAAGTACTTTGTCATTCCGAGGTAAGGATATTTTTTTAATGATATTATTTATTCTAATATCATTATGCCGAAGTATTGATCTGAACTTTTTAATCAAATTTGGAACTTTTAGTGTCGAGGTTACTATTCACGTATACGGCACTATTCACGAATACGGCACTTTTCGTCTAAAATATCTATTGTGGATACTAACTTTGATTGTATCCATGTTTTGATCATTCTTGAATTTTACACCACTATGATTATTTTTGAGGTATTTTTGGACATGGATAAAACAAAGTACGAATCCTTAATCCTTAATCCTTGTCATTTTGTTTCACTGGATTCGTTTCTTTAAAAATATTTTTCATCATTCTCAGTCTTAAATGATGATATTATTGAATATCTTTGGCCTGTAGTGCAAAGATGAATGATTTCTGATGAATATCTTTGGCCCGTAGTGCAAAGATGAACAGGTGTTTAGATGAACATGACCAACTGATGAATATCCTTGGCGATGAATAGATGATTCAAGAGGTGCATTGATTGATGTTACAGGGATAAAAATATTGATGATGGACTGTTAAATTCATAGATATTAGTAGATTTCATCCTCTACGTAACTCTTCTATGAATTAATATTTTCATTCATGCAGTATTGATTTAAAACTTGTTGTCTATTGTATTCTATTAGATTTTTCCTGTTGAAGACTAACGATAATTTGTTACAGATTATCTTAGTCATAATATTCTTTATTGGGCTAGTTGAGCTCACCCTTTTCTTTTTGTTCCATTTTTCTTCTCGGGAGGCGAGAATGTAGCGAAGACGCAGTCGGGGTATGGAATGATGGTTTTAAAGAGTTGTTTAGTAGTCCTCACCATTTTGTAAAATAATGTATCAATAATTATGATGAGGATTTATTTGTATGTGGATATTGTTCAGATGGCAATATCTCGTATTTAAACTCACAGCTTTATATGTTGTAACAATAAAGTTGTAGTTATTTCGTATCATGTTATTGGCGACTCGAATGGGTGATGTATACCTATTTTGGGGGCGTCCACGGTTGGTATCGAGCTTAGGGATATGATCACCTGGCGGAGATCGGGAATAGAACTAGGAGGGAGAGACGAGTAAATCCTTCGCTAGTGTGTCCTACCTAAGCTTATTTGTTAGTCGGTCATAATATAGGGATATTATGTGATATGTTAATTTGTTTGATTAACCCTTGTTTTGTGGCGACAGATTTGAAAATGGCATCCAAAAAATGTTGAGATAAGCAATGGAGCACAGAGACCGTTGATTCTCCATGAATCAATAATCGAGATAATATGCAACGGAGGACAATAATCCTCATGAAAATAATAACACTGCCGATGAAATGGTGAATGATGGGATGGTCAGAGGCTTTATGCAATTCATGCAACAACAAGCGAAGGCAGCTCTTGTCCAAAATGCAGGTAGAAACATTGATAACTCTTGGACGGTCACCGCTAAACAGTTTAGGAGCAATTCATGCAACAACGAGCTGCGGCAGCCTCACATCCATAATACTGGTGAAAATGATAGCAATCTTGTGATGCATCACAATCAGCGATTCAAGGAGTTGGGGCCACTAGATTTCCACGAAACGGATCGATCAAAAGCGTAAACGTGGGTCAAGCAAATTACCAAGATATTCGATGTCTTGGGATGCACGGAGAATGAAGGTTCCATTCGCCACCTTTATGTTCCGTGGTGAGAAGCGGTGACTCTCTTGGTGGGAATCGTGAAGCGTACCCATCCAAATTGTGCTCGGCGTGTCTTGGGAGACGTTTGAAAATTATTTAATGACAAATACTTTCCTCAAAGTGTTTGTCATATGAAGGAAGTGGAGTTTATTAGGCGAGAGCGTAACAACATGGCGGTGTCTCGAAGACGAGGCGAAGTTTGCGGAGTTGTCGAGTTTGCACTCATTTGGTGGAAAATGAGGAACGAATGACGATTATGTTTACGAGGGTCTAAAACCCTAGATTCGACAATATCTTATCTCTCATAAATTTTCTTTATATTCGGATGTTGTAAAACAGGCTCAATTATTAGGCGTGATAACGAGTATGTTCAACCGAGGGACCACAACTGTGGTATATTTGGTGATGCGATCATCGAACGATGATAACCAAATGGGGAGGAAAGAATACTTGACAAAGCGGTAACCAACTCTCGGGTGGTAATCGTGGCCATGATAATAGGAGAGGTGACTCAAGTGGACATTTCAAGAAGAGAAGGTTCAACAACGACAATGTGAAGACGTCGGCGCCAAAGAAAGAATCGGTTCCAAGGGGAGGGAACGACCACCCCATTCATATCTTCTACAAATGCGGGAAAGAAGGACATATCACTCCAAACTTCCCACAACAGTTCAAGGTATGCTATAATTGTGGAAAGGAAGGACATATTGCACGCGATTGTACGGTAACAAAACATAGTTCAGCGGGGACGGTGACTCAAAAGGATGTCCCGATGACAAGCCAAAGCCTAGAGTTTAAGAGAGCGTTTTTTTGTGATGAGGAACCCGAATAAAATTATCACGGGTAAGTTAATCATAAGTTCTTGCGAAGTCTATACCGTGTTGATATCTGGGGTTCTACTCACTCTTTTATTTCACCTAGTTGTGTTCAACGTTTAAATTTGACTCTAGAAGTTAAACTTTGACTTATTAGTTGAAACTTCGTTAGTAGGAGCCTTCGTTACCTCTACTATTTATAAATCTTGTTTGATTCAAATCAACACTTTCACGTTACTGTCGATCTTATCTCTTTGAAAATATTTGCATGGATGTGATTTTTGGAATCGATTGGTTAACTACTCATCATGCTTTTGTGTAAGGTTTTAGCTTTCATACTCTAACTAACCTATTATGCGAATTCAAAATAACCAAACCACTAAAGTCAATCATTGTCATATCAAGCCATAAGTAAAGAGCCCCGAGCCTTTCGTTGTTGACTTCCTTGTGTGGAATGCACGTAAGCTAGACTTTTCGTAGGAGAGCGTTATGAATGACGATGGCAAGTTGTTAGGTATCAATGTGACGTGTTATCCAAGTTTTGGATGAGAGTCACGATTTTGAATGATATTTCTATCGTTAATAAATTTTACGACGTAATCCTCGATGACTTCTAGCCTACCTGAAGCGAGAAATCTAATTTTGTATTGACCTAAGACAAAACCTATTTCCTAAACCCTCGATATTTCTTTAACTAAATGAACGTATCGCTGCGCCAAAGACGTTGGCTCGAGTCATGTTGAAGATTATGATCGTACCATTCAATATTATCGTAGAAGAGCGAACGTGGTAGCTGACGGGTTGAGTAGAAGATCGTATGCGTTTACAAGTGCGATGTTGATAACACAAAGACTCATTTCGTATAACTTAAAAATGATGAAGATAGAGTTAAAGACTCTAGGAACTCACGTGATGATATACGAGTAGAATCGACTTTAATCGATAATGTTAAAGCCGCTCAAGCTACAGACCTGGAGCTGATGAATATAAAGAAGAAGGTGCAAGAAGGCGTTATTCTAGAAGTAAGAGTCAATGAAGAGAAGAAAGCTCAAACCTTCGATTTATTAATTCATACTCGATCGAGTAGAAACTGTGGCCTATAGACTCGCTTTACTACCAAGTATGTCGCGTGTTTATAACATTTTTTTTATGTACCGATGTTACATAAATATGTGGACGACCCGAATAACATCATTGAGTTAGAACCAGACGAGATAGCTGAAGACTTAACGTACGAAGAGGTACCTGTCAAGATCTTGGATATGAAGGAGTATGTCCTACGTGTAAAGGTCATACCACATGTTAAAGTTTTGTGGAGAAACCATGCTATAGAGGAATTGACCTGAGAGTTGGAAACGGAAATGAAAGCGAGGTATCTTCATCTTTTCGAAACACCAGGTACGTACGTCAATTTCGAGGACGAAATTTCATAAGGAGGGGAGGTTGTAAGACCCCGAATTTTTTTATAAATAAAATGGAATTTCCTTTATTTATTATTTTGAAATAGTAAGGGTTGATTTGATTAATGTGGTTAGTTATGGGTAAAATGCACAAATTTTACAAAATAAGCAAAGTGGTTATAAAGTATTCATTGTTGTTTGGGAATATTCGTTTGGTCGTGGAATATTAAATCTTTGTCGAATATTAAATTGACGACTAGCAGACCATGTGTGTGGGCCCCATAACGGAAAAACGATTGGAGGAAGAAAATGACAAATATAAGTTGTTTAAAAATAACTACAGTAGTTATTACCGTTTACCTTAATCGTTGAAATACCCGTGGTTAAAAACACGATGTCTGGCGTTGTTGCAGACAATGAAGACACACCAGTATTGCACCAATTATTGACTCTTACGTGAAAGGCACTACTCAATAATGGTTACATGAATTACCGCTTCGATATTTTATTTATTCTTTGCGTTGATATTTTATATTCTTTGTTGTTTCAATAATTGTCATTACACGTGATTTTTCATTATCGAAACAATAATTCATATTATCTGAATAATATTATTAGATAACATTATTGGCAATGTCTAGAAAGTTCTGCTAAGGAGAGGTTTGGTCACCTAATTGCGCACCAAGAAAAGAGAAATTCTTATTGAAAGCCCTCTTCACTTTCGCAACCGCACAGTTATCAATATTGTGATTCGTAATATTATTTGTGAATAATTAATTATTGATTCATATGATGAGAAAAATATTAATTTTATGTGGATATAGATGGAGAAAATTTTAATGTGACAATTGTTGAAAATTGGAATTTTTCTGATAAAATAATTCATTTAAATATATTATTATATTTTAATAATATAATAATAATGATATTTTTACGATGAATGTGGGATATATGAGTATATGTGGAGGAGGAGTATTTTTGTTACCAAAAATATTTAAAACATGTTTTTCATGTCGGTGGACCCCATTTCTTGACTGAAATTTGATTATAGTTTGTAAAATCGCCCGTTTGTGGATTTCGGTCAATTTCTATTTAGAATTTGGAAAACCTTCCTTCTGTAAAGTTGTAGAGAATTGAATTTCCTATAAAAACTCGCGAGATTTGAATTTTCTGACAAAAGGGCTATTTATTGTGAATTATTGAAGTTTCGAAGCTCCGAAATAATTGATTTTTGGAAGTTTAAAATAATTTAAATAAGAAAAACGTTTTTGGCATTAATGGTGGGTCTTGCATGTGATGTTAATGACTGATTTCAGTTCTTCAAATGTTGGCGTAGGAATATTAATTAATATATTATTAATTTATTAAATTTTACCTTTTGGTGTTCTAAGCAATTTCTATAAATAGGTGTTTATGTTAGAATTGAAAATCGCACTGAAACTCAAGTTTTCTCTCTATATTGTCAAAGCGTGTTCTTGTGAGTATTTTGAGTATACTTTGGGTATTGCTTTATACGGTGAAAGTTTAAGTTATAGCTTTATATCCAAGATTCCATTCAGGTTAAATACTATTTTTAGAGGTAAGGATATTTTTTTTAATGATATTATTTATTCTAATATCATTATGCCAAGTATTGATCTGAACTTTTAATCAAATTTGGAACTTTTAGTGTCGAGGTTCTTATTCACGTGATATCATGACCTTATTCACGTATATCTGATCTTATTCACGAATACTGACTTATTCATCGCAAAATGAAAATTTTTTCCTTTTCGTCTAAAATATCTATTGTGGATACTAGCTTTGATTGTATCCATGTTTTGATCATTCTTGAATTTTACACCACTATGATTATTTTTGAGGTATTTTTGGACATGGATAAAATAATGTACGAATCCTTAATCCTTAATCCTTGTCATTTTTGTTTCACCGGATTCGTTTCTTTAAAAATATTTTTCATCATCCTCAGTCTTAAATGATGATATTATTGAATATCTTTGGCCTGTAGTGCAAAGATGAATGATTTCTGATGAATATCTTTGGCCCGTAGTGCAAAGATGAACAGGTGTTTAGATAAACATGACCAACTGATGAATATCCTTGGCCTATAGTGCAAGGATGAATAGATGATTCAAGAGGTGCATTGATTGATGTTACAGGAATAAAAATATTGATGATGGACTGTTAAATTCATAGATATTAGTAGATTTCATCCTCTACGTAACTCTTCTATGAATTAATATTTTCCGCTGCGAATATTGATTTAAAACTTGTTGTCTATTGTATTCTATTAGATTTTTTCCTGTTGAACACTAACGATAATTTGTTCTGTATTATCTTAGTCATAATATTCTTTACTGGGCTAGTTGAGCTCACCTT
Source organism: Panax ginseng (assembly GCA_020205605.1). Taxonomy (NCBI): domain Eukaryota; kingdom Viridiplantae; phylum Streptophyta; class Magnoliopsida; order Apiales; family Araliaceae; genus Panax; species Panax ginseng. The sequence goes on from CM035127.1 coordinate 7,079,090, forward strand.
TTTCCTTTTTGTTCCATTTTTCTTCTCAAGAGGCGAGAATGTAAATATGTACGCAGCCGGGGTATGAAATGAAGGTTTTAGAGAGTTGTTTAGTAGTCCTCACCATTTTGTAAAATAATGTATCAATAATTATGTTGAGGATTTATTTGTATGTGGATATTGTCTAGATGGCAATATCTGTATTTAAAGTCACAGTTTATATGTTGTAACAATAAAGTTGTAGTTATTTCTGTACCATGTTATTGGCGACTCAGAATGGATGATGTATACCTATTTTGGGGGCGTCACATCTCACGTAAGCATCAATAATCAATATTGTGTACTACTATGCAACCACGCCTTATTATCGTACTTTTAACAATTTAGTATTTCAACGAGTTAATTCTGTAAAACTTCCGCCGTTATTTTCATAAAAAAAGTATTTTTGTCGTTTTCAATCCGAAATGATAATTCCGTTAATAAGTCCACCAATGATTGTCTTGGTTGTACGAATATTCCTGTTAAAACGAATAATCCCCACCAATCAATATTATATAACAACTTGCGTTTCTTTGCAAAATTTATTAATATTACCCACAACTATAACATTATATCAAATTTACTCCATAATATTCAAAAATGATATTTATAGAAAATTCATCTTTATTTATAAAAGTTGGGGTCTTACAACCTCCCTTCTTATGAAATTTCGCCCTCGAAATTAGAAGTGTACGTACTACACAGTATGTCAAGAGGTAAGGATACCTTGATTTCATTTCAGATTCTAACTCCAATGTCATTTCCTCAACATCGTGGTTTCTCCACAAAACTTTGACTTGAGGTATAACCTTGGAGCGTAGAATATGTTCCTTCTTATCCAAGAGTTGAACAGGAACCTCTTCATACGTCAAATCTTCCGTTATTTCGTCCGGTTCTAACTCGATAATGTGGTTTGGGTCTTTCACATATTTACGTAATATGGATATGTGAAAACGTTATTTAACACAAGACATATTTTTGGCGGTAAAAAGCGAGTCTATAGGCCACGCTTCTACTCGATCGAGGATTAAAAATGGGCCGATGAATTGAGGATTGAGCTTTCCTCTCTTTCCAAATCTCGTAACTCCTTTCCACGGAGCAACTCGTAATAACACATGATCTCCTATATCAAATTTCACGTCCTTTCGATGAAGATCAAGATAACTCTTTTTATCGATCTTGTGAGGTTTTTATACGTTGTCCGGATCGTTTGAATCTTTTCTCGTAGTCATACGTACTCAACTCCCGGTCCCCAACAACGTTGCTTTCACCCACCTCATCCCAAAGATAATTGGAGAACGACACTTTCTTCCATACAACGCTCAAATGGAGCCATGCCAATACTTACTTGATAACCATTGTTGTTGTAGGAAAACTCTATCAATGGTAAGAACTTGTCCCAACTTCCTCGAAATCAAGGACACAGTCTTCTTAATAGATCTTCAAGAGTTTGAATAGTCCTCTCCGATTGTCCGTCTGTCTGCGAGGATGATATCTTGAAGCTAAATCGTAAAATCTGTGCCCATAGCTTTTTGCAAACTAAACCAAAATCGTGAAGTGAATCTTAGGTCTCGATCGAAACTATGGATACTGGGCATACCATGCGATCTTACAATCTTGTTTATGTACATACGAAGCAAGACGTTCAAGTGTATAAGTTTCTCAGATATCGGTAAGAAATGAGCGGACTTGGTCAATCTATCAACAATGACCCAAATCGCATCTATACCTTAAGAAACCTTAAGAAGGCCGTGAATTAAATCCATGGTAATTTGCTCTCACTTCCATTCCGGAATTTCAAGTGGTTGCAATAGACCTTTTGGTACTTGATGTCTCGCTTTAACTCGTTGACAAGTTAGACACCTTGAGATAAACAAATATTATCTCTCTCTTCATATTGCTCCACCAAAATGTATAACGAATATCATGATATATTTTGGTACTCCCAAGATGGATTGCAAACGGTGTGTTGTGCGCCTCCATCAAGATTTTATACTTTAAATCAGGGTCGTTAAGAACACAAAGTCTGGAGTTGACTCGAAGTATTCCTTCTTCATCGATTATTGCTTCCTAAGATAGACCTTCTCGCACTTTCCTCCTCATACATCACTCCATATCCGTAGCTTGAAAGCGACTTTAACTTTATCAATTAAAGTCGGTTCTACTCTGTGATATTTGCCATCATCACATGGGTCACTGGAGTCTTTAACTCTATCTCCATCCTTTGCAAGTCACACACAATGGGCCTTTGCATTGACAATATCGCATTCGCACTTGCATATGATCTTCTACTCAATGCGTCACCACCACGTTATTTTCCGGGATGGTATTGGATGGTATGATCATAATCTTTCAATAGTTCAAGCCGCCGTCGTTGTCGCATGTTGAGTTCCTTTTGAGTGAAGAAATATTTGAGGCTTTTATGATCCGTAAAGATCTCCACCTTCTCTCATACAAGTAATGCTTCCAAATCTTTAGTCACGAAGACAAGAATGCCAACTCTAGAGATCATGAGTAGGATAATTCCTCTCATATTCATTGAGTTAGTATTGAGGCATAAAGCTATGACTTTTTCCATTTTGCATGAGAACACATCCCAACCCTTTGCTCAAGCATCATTTGTAGATGACAAATGTGGCGCCCCAAAATAGGTATACAACACCCATTCGAGTCGCCAAAATACATGGTATAGAAAGCAAATTACAACTTTGACAATACGAGATGTCGTGTAGAATACGACAATACAACCGTGAGTTTGAATACAAATATTGTCTTACAGATAATATACACACCCAAATAAGTCCTCATTAATTATTCATACACTATTTTACGTAAATAGTGAGGGCATGATAAAACATCTTCCTAGAACCATCACTCCATACCCCGACTCGATCCTCGCTTTGTTCTCACCTCCTCGAGAAGAAAAATGGAACAAAAAGGAAAAGGGTGAGCTCAACTAGCCCAAGAAGAATATTATGACTAAGATAATATACAACAAATTATCGTTAGTCTTCAACAGGGAAAAATCTAATAGAATACAATAGACAACAAGTTTTAGATCAACAAATGCAATGGAAAGCAAGAATCCATTAGAAGAGTCACGTAGAGAAAGAATTCTACCGTCTTACAGGTTTAAAAGTCCATCATCAATAGTTTATCCTTGTAATAACAATCAATATACATCTTTAATCATCTTTTGCACTACTGTGCCAAAGATATTCATTTATATCACCGATCACCAAATGGTCATGTTCATCTCAACACTGCTCATCTTTGCACTACTGTGCCAAAGATATTCATTTATATCACCATTTAGGATCGAGGATGATGAAAAACATTTTTAAAAAAACGAATCCAATGAAACAAAATGACAAGGATTAAGGATTAAGGATTCGTACTTTGTTTTACCCATGTCCAAAATACTTGAAAATAATCATATTGGTGTAAAATTCAAGAATGATCAAAACATGGATACAATCAAAGCTAGTATCCGAATAGATATTTTGACAAAAAGAAAAATTTTTATTTTTAAATGAATAGTCTTAAATGATTCGTGAATAAAGGTCGATATCGTGAATAAAGTCTCAGATATCGTGAATAAGAACTCCCGACACAACAAGTTCCAAATTTGATAAAAAAAGTTCACCAATACTTGACATAATGATATTGAAGAAAAAATATCATTTAAGAAGAAAATAATACCCTTACCTCAAAATAATCGTCTTACGATTGAATTTCTAGATATAGTCTTGTGAAAACCCGCATAGTATAAAGAACACTCAAAGTATACTCACAAGAATACGCTTCGATAATTTAGAGAGAAAGAAAAAACTTAGTTTCGGTGTGATTTTCAATTCTAACTTAGCCTCTATTTATAGGAAAATGCTAGACGCATGAAAGGAGACTAAAATAATAAATTAATATTATTTATAAACCAATTTCTACGCATGCTTTCAGCCCCTCAATGCTGAAAATTTCAGCAACCCATGTGCATTCAACACCCACCAAAAAGTGGGTCCCACCATAATTAATAAAAAATTATTTTATATTTTCGTAACTTCAATAATTCATAGAAAATAGCCCGTTTATCAGAAAAATTCAAAACTCATGACTTTCCATGGGAAATCCCATTCTCTACAACTTTGCGGAAGAAAATTTTTCCAAATTCCAAACAAAAATTGACCAAAATCCATAAGCAGACGATTTTACGATCTATAATCAATTTTCATCAAGAATTGTGTCCACCGACACACAAAAACATATGTTAAATATTTAATGCCACAAAATACTCTACCTCCTCATATACTCATATATCCCACAATCATTATAAAAATATCACCGTTAATATATTATTAAAATAATATATTTAAATGTATTATTTTATCGTAAAAAGATAAAATATTAATTTTCAACAATTGTCACATTAAAATTTTCTCCATCTATATCCACATAAAATAAATATTTTCTTTATCATAATAATCAATAATTAATTATTCAAAATAATATTACGTAATCACAAGATCGACAACCGGTGCCGCCTCAGAAAGAGAACTTTCCAATAAGGATTTCTCACTACTTGGCAGCCTGATTAGGTGACCAAACCTCTCCTTAGAGCAGAACTTTCTAGACATTGCCAATAATTTTATCGATAATATTATTCAAATAATATGAATTATTGATTTGATAATGAAAATCTTGTGTAATGACAATTATTGAAACAATAATAATATAAATATCAATGCAAAGAATTATTGAATCAATAAGATAAAATAATGAACGAGAATTATCGTAACAATTATTGAGTAGTGCATTCTTACGTAAGGATCAATAATTCAACAATCTTGTGCAATCTGGTGTCTTCTTTGTGCGACCACGCGCCAGACATCAGTATTTTAACCACCGTGTAACCCAACAATGTTAATTGTAACAATTTACGTCGTTATTTATAAAACTCAATCTTTGTCGTTTTCCTTCATCCAACCGTTTTTCCGTTATAGGGGCCCCCAATGATCATGGCTACCATTGCATTTGGAGATTCCCGACAAAAAGAATATTCCACGACCAAAACGAATATTCCCCGACAATAATGAATATTTTATAACCACTTGCTTATTTTGTAAACTTTGCACATTTCACCCATAACCAAAAGAATTATATCAAATTAACCCTTATTAATTTAGAATAATGAATAAAGAAAAATTCAATTTTATTTATAATAAGTTGGGGTCTTACAACCTCACCCTCCTTATGAAATTTCGTCCTCGAAATTGACGTACGTACCTGGTATATCGAAAAGGTGAGGTACCTCGCTTTCATCTCCGATTCCAACTCCCATGTCATTTCTTCAATTGCATGGTTTCTCCACAAAACCTTAACTTGTGGTATAACCTTCGTGCGTAAGACATGCTCTTTCTATCCAAAATCTCAACAGTATCTCCTCGTAGGTTAAATCTTCACTTATCTCTGGCCCGGTTCTAATGCAATAATGTGGTTCGGGTCTTTCACATATTTACGAAGCATAGATATGTGGAATACATTGTGAACACGAGACATACTGGAGGTAACGCGAGTCTATAAAGCTCGTTCCTATTCGGCCAAGAGTCTCAAATGGACCAACAAACCTTGGATTGAGCTTTCCTCTTTTCCCAAATCTTGTAACTCCTTTCCATGGAGCAATACGTAACAATACATGATCTCCAATATTAAACTCCACGTCCTTTCTATGAAGATCGGCATAACTCTTTTGTCGATCTTGTGAAGTTTGAATCGTTGTCGAATCATTTGGATCTTTTCTCGTAGTCATGCGTCTTAATTACGGTCCCAACAATGTTCTTTCTCCCACCTCGTCCCAAAGATATCTTTGGAGAACGACATTTTCGGCCCATACAACGCCTCAAATGGAGCCATGCCTATACTTGCTTGATAAACTGTTGTTGTAAGAGAATTCCACCAATGGTAGGTACTTATCCCAACTTTCTTTGAAATCTAGGACACGAGTCTTAATAGATCTTCAAGGGTTTGAATAGTCCTCTCTCGATTGTCCGTCTGCTTTGAGGATGGTATCTTTGAATCAATCGTAAATCCGTGCCCATAGCTTTCTGCAAGCTAACCCAAAATCTTGAAGTGAATCTCGGGTCACGATCGAAACTATGGATACCGGCATACCATGCAATCGTCATAATCTCATTCACGTACATCTGAAGCAAGACGTTCAAGGAATAAGTCTCGCGTGTCGGTGAAAAAATGGGCGAGACTTGGTTAATCTATCAACAATAACCCAAATCGCATCTACGCCTTGAGAAACTTTGGGAAGACACAGAACAAAATCCATAGTAATGTGTTCCCATTTCCATTCCTAATCTCAAGTGGTTCAATGGACCTTTTGGCACTTGATGCTCCGCCTTTACACGCCGACAGTTAAACATCTTGAGATAAACTCATGAATCTCTCTCTTCATATTGTTCCACCAAAATGTATGTCGAATATCATGATACATTTTGGTACTTCCTGAGATGGATTACAAAGCGGGTGTGTTGTGTGCCTCCATCATGATTTTATGCTTGGTCGAGAATCGTTAGAACGCAAAGTCTAGAATTGACTCAAGTATTCCTTCTCATCAATTCTTGCTTCTTGGAAATAGCTCCTTTTTGCACTTTCTTCTTCATACGCGCGTCGCCTGTGTCCGTAGCTTGAAAGCAAATTTTAACTTTATCGATTAAAGTCGGTTCTACTTGTATATTCGCCATCATTATGTGGGTCCCAAAGTCTTTAATTCTACCTCCATCCTTTGCAAGTCATACAAAATGGGCCTTTGCGTTGACAATATCGCACTCAGATTCGTGATGCGTATGATCTTCTATTTAATGTCGCCTTACTACGTTCGCTTTTCGGGATGATATTGAATAGTGTGATCGTAATCTTTTAACGACTCCAACCAACGTCGTTCTTGCATGTTGAGTTCTTTTTGGGTGAAGAAATATTTGAGGCTTTTATGGTCAGTATAAATCTCCACTTTCTCTCCATACAAGTAGTGTCTCCATATCTTCAACGCTGAATCACGATCTTTGCTAACTCTAGATCATGAGTAGGATAATTCCTCTCATATTCTTTGAGTTGTCATGAGGCATAAACTATGACTTTCCCATGTTGCATTAGAACACATCCTAACCCCTTGCCGGAAGCATCGGCACCAGTAGATAACAAATCCATCCAACCGGATGGTATTGTCGAAACAGTGCCGAAATGAGTCTCCTCTTGAGCTCTTGGAAGCTCTTCTCGCGTTCCTCGCCCATAAGAATTTTGCATCCTTCCGAGTCACCGAGTTAACGGAGTAGCGATTCGAGAAAATCCTTCCACAAATCTCCGATAATAACCAAATAAGCCCGTAGAAAGTCACAGACTTGATCACCGACTTGGTTGCTCCCAACTTTGTATTGCTTCAATCTTCGCCGGGTCAACAGATATACTCCTTGTTTTGACACCACGTGCCCAAGGAATGCTACTTCCTCGAGCGTAACTCGCATTTCTTCACTTTTGGCATAAAGCTTGTGTTCACGAAGTCTTTGTAGTACCGAACGAATGGTGCTCATGATCTTCACGGCTTTTGGAATAGATGAGGATGTCATCAATAAAGACAACAACGAACCGATCCAAATATTCCTTAAATACACGGTTCATCATATCCATGAAAGCGGCGGAGCATTAGTCAATCCAAAAGACATGACCAAGAATTCATAATGCCCGTGACGAGTCCCGAATCGCCGTCTTTGGAATATCCTCGCTTTTAATCTTCAAATGATGATATCCGAATCGAAGATCGATCTTTGAAAAGAATTGCGCTCCTTGTGGCCGGGTCGAACAGGGTCATCAATGCGAGGTAGCGGATACTATTCTTGATGGTGACATGGTTCAATTCTCGATAGTCAATACAAAATCGCATACTCCGTCTTTCTTCTTTTTATGAATAAAACAGAGCACCCCCAGGAGACGTCTTAGGGCGAATGAAACCGATGTCTAATAACTCCAGTAGTTGGACTTTTAACTCCACGAAGTTCAATAGAGCCATTCGATATGGGGTTTTAGAAATGGGCTTTGTGCGGTTCAAGGTCAATAAAGAATTCAACATCACGTTACGGGGTGAAGGCAGGAAGCTCTTCAGAAATACATCGTGAATTCTTTAACCACGTAAATATTATTCAAATCGACTTGTCTTTATTCAAATCCATAACATGGGCTAAGAAAGCTTGACATCCGCTTTTCAATAAACGAATAGCTTTGTGGCTTGATATGACGATGGATCGATTTTAGTGGTTTAGTGGTTTGAATTAGAGTATGATGAGTTGGTTAGAATATGAAAACTAACAACCTTACGAAAACAATCAATTTTGGCATGATGAGTGGTTAACCAATCAATTCCTAAAATCACATCAAAAGCAAGTATCTTTAAAGAGATAAGATCAACAGTAATGTGATAGTGCCAACTTGGATCATGCAAGATTTATAAACCGTAGATGTAACGAAGGTTTCACCCAACGGAGTTTCAACAGATAAATCAAAATCTAATTTCTCCGAGTCAAGTTTAAACGTTGAGCACAAGGCGGGAGAGATAAAAGAATGGGTAGAACCAAATTATCTAGTAAGGTATAAACTTCGCAAGAATTCAAGATTAGCTTACCGTGATCACCTCGTTTGGGTTCCTCACGTTTTGTCCAATCACGACAAACGCCTTCTTCCGAACCACCGATTTCGACTTATCCGGATGACCCTTGGAATCACCACTCTCTTGAACTTGGTTTCGCGATAGTACAATCTCGAAGCGATGTGGCCTTCCTTCCACAAATTGTAACATACCTTGGATTGTTGTGATGACCAATTGGTACGATATGTCCCTCCTTCCCGCATTTGTAACATCTAACGGCGGTCGTTCTCCTCCCCCTAGCATTTGTTGTTGGTCTTGCTGCCGTTGATATCTTCCGTCATTATTGAATCTTCTTTTTCGAAATTTCCACTTGAGTCACCTCTCCTATTATCATGTCCACGATTACCACACGAGTGGTTCTGCGCTGTCAAGTATTCTTTCTCTCCTCGCACGTTATCATCGTTCTAATGACTACCTCGATTGTGGTCCCTCGGTTGAGTATACTCACTATCTCGCTCTAATAACTCGAGCCCTCGCTGACAACATCTGAATACAGAGAAAATTTATGAGAGATAAGGTATTGACGAATCTCCGGTTTTAGACCTCTCGAAACATCTGCGTCATTCGTTCCTCATTCTCCACCAAATGAGGTGCAAACTGGATAACTCTGCGAACTTTGCCTCGTCTTCGAGACACCGCCATGTTGTTACGCTTAAGTCTAATAAACTCTACCTCCTTCATATAGCGAATACTTTACGGAAAGTACTTGTCATTGAACAGTTTCTGAAATCTTTCCCAAGACATGTTAAGTGCATCTGGCTGGGTACGCTTCACAGATTCCCACCAGTAATCTGCTTCACCACGAAACATAAAGGTGGCGAATGGAACCTTCTGTTCCTCCGTGCACCCCAAGACATCGAATATCTTGGTAATTTGCTTGACCCACGTTTCTGCCTTGATCGGATCCGGCTTTCCATGGAAATCTGGTGGTCCCAACTCCTTAAACTGCTTGGCTGTGACAGACCGTGCATTGCCATCATTTCCACCCGTATTTTGTACACGAGTCTCCCTTGTCTGATTTTGCATGAACTGCAAAAAGCTTCTAAACATCCCGTCGTTCATCATTTGCTCAGTGGCGTTGTTCACAGGAGGAACATTGCCAGCCTGTTGCACGTTCTCCTCGTTGGTGAAGTCGGCGTCTCCACGGTCTCATAAACTCCATTGTTAACGCTTCTCGCAGACCATTCTTAAATCACGCCATAAAACAAGGGTTAATTAAACAAATTAACATATCACATAATATCCTATATTATGACCAGCCAACAAATAAGCTTAGGTAGGACACACTAGCGAAGGATTTACTCGTCTCTCCCTCCTAGTTCTATTCCCCGATCTCATGCCAGAGATCATATCCCCTAAGCTACGATACCAACTGTGGCGCCCCCAAATAGGTATACAACACCCATTCTGAGTCGCCAAAATACATGGTATAAAAGCAAATTACAACTTTGATAATACGAGATGTCGTGTAGAATACGACAATACAACTGTGAGTTTGAATACAAATATTGTCTTTTAGACAATATACACACCCAAATAAGTCCTCATTAATTATTCATACACTATTTTACGAAATAGTGAGGGCAATTAAAACATCTTCCTAGAACCATCACTCCATACCCCCGACTCGATCCTCGCTATGTTCTCACCTCCTAAGAAGAAAAATGGAACAAAAAGGAAAAGGGTGAGCTCAACTAGCCCAATAAAAGAATATTATGACTAAGATAATATACAACAAATTATCGTTAGTCTTCAACGGGGAAAAATCTAATAGAATACAATAGACAACAAGTTTTAGATCAACAAATGCAATGGAAATGCAAGAATCCATTAGAAGAGTCACGTAGAAAAGAATTCTACCGCCTTCTAAGGTTTAAAAGTCCATCATCAATAGTTTATCCTTGTAATAACAATCAATATACATCTTTAATCATCTTTTGCACTTTCTGGCCCAAAGATATTCATTTTATATCACCAAATAATTGGTGTTCATCTCAACACTGCTCATCTTTTACACTACTGGGCCAAAGATATTCATTTATATCACCATTTAGGACCGAGGATGATGAAAAACATTTTTAAAAACGAATCCAAAGGAAACAAAATGACAAGGATTAAGGATTAAGGATTCGTACTTTGTTTTACCCATGTCCAAAAATACTTGAAAATAATCATATTGGTGTAAAATTCAAGAATGATCAAAACATGGATACAATCAAAGCTAGTATCCGAAATAGATATTTTGACAAAAAGAAAAATTTTATTTTTCGTTAATGAATAGTCTTAGTATTAAGTGAATAATGTATAAGATCGTGAATAGTCCAGATCGTGAATAAGAACCCCGACACAACAAGTTCCAAATTTGATAAAAAAAAGTTCACCAATACTTGGCATAATGATATTGAAGAAAAAATATCATTTAAGAAGAAAATAATACCCTTACCTCAAAATAATCGTCTTTCGATTGAATTTCGGTATAGTCTTGTGAAACCCATACCGTATAAAGAACACTCAAAAGTATACTCACAAGAATACGCTTTCGATAATTTAGAGAGAGAAAGAGAAAACTTAGTTTCGGTGTGATTTTCAATTCTAACTTAGCCTCTATTTATAGGAAAATCTTTAACGCATGAAGGAGACTAAAATAATAAATTAATATTATTTATAAACCAATTTCTCACGCATGCTTTCAGCCCCTCAATGCTGAAAATTTCAGCAAACCCATGTGCATTCAACACCCACCAAAAAGTGGGTCCCACCATAATTAATAAAAAATTATTTTATTTTCCGTAACTTCAATAATTCATAGAAAATAGCCCGTTTATCAGAAAAATTCGAAACTCATGACTTTCCATGGGAAATCCCATTCTCTACAACTTTGCAGAAGGAAATTTTTCCAAATTCCAAACAAAAATTGACCGAAATCCATAAACGGACGATTTTACAGTCTATAATCAATTTTCGGTCAAGAATTGTGTCCACCGACACACAAAACATATGTTAAATATTTAATGCCACAAAATACTCTACCTCCTCATATACTCATATATCCCACAATCATTATAAAAATATCACCGTTAATATATTATTAAAATAATATATTTAAATGTATTATTTTATCAGAAAAAGATAAAATATTAATTTTCAACAATTGTCACATTAAAAATTTTCTCCATCTATATCCACATAAAATAAATATTTTCTTTATCATAATAATCAATAATTAATTATTCAAAATAATATTACAGAATCACAAGACGGTAACTCCAGCCGCTCCTCCGGAAAGAGAGAGGGCTTTCCATAAGGATTTCTCTTTCTTGGCCGCAATTAGGTGACCAAACCTCTCCTTGAATGAACTTTCTAGACATTGCCAATAATTTTATCTCGATAATATTATTCAAATAATATGAATTATTGATTTGATAATGAAAAATCTTGTGTAATGACAATTATTGAAACAATAATAATATAAATATCAATGCAAAGAAATTATTGAATCAATAAGATAAAATAATGAGCGATAATTACTTTAACAATTATTGAGTAGTGCATTCTTACGTAAGGATCAATAATTCAACAATCTTTGTGCAATCTGGTGTCTTCTTTGTGCTGACGCCAGACATTCAGATTTTAACCACCGAACCCAACCCAACGGTGTTAATTGGTAACAATTTACGTCGTTATTTATAAAACTCAATCTTTGTCGTTTTCCTTCATCCAACCGTTTTTCCGTTATGGGGCCCCCAATGATCTAGGCCAGGTCGTCTGCGAGATTCCTTACAAAAAGAATATTCCACGACCAAACGAATATTCCCAAACAATAATGAATATTTTATAACCACTTGCTTATTTTGTAAACTTTGCACATTTCATCCATAACCAAAGAATTATATCAAATTAACCCTTATTAATTTAGAATAATGAATAAAGAAAAATTCAATTTTATTTATAATAAGTTGGGGTCTTACAACTCTCCCTCCTTATGAAATTTCGCCCTCGAAATTGACGTGACGATACAGTATATCGAAAAGGTGAGGGTACCTCGCTTTCATCTCCGATTCCAACTCCCATGTCATTTCTTCAATTGCATGGTTTCTCCACAAAACCTTAACTTGTGGTATAACCTTCGTCATGTAAAGACATGCTCTTTCCTATCCAAAATCTCAAATGTATCTCTCCTCGTAGGTTAAATCTTCACTATCTCTGTCCCGGTTCTAATGCAATAATGTGGTTCGGGTCTTTCACATATTTACTGAAGCATAGATATGTGGAATACATTGTGAACACGAGACATACTTGAGGTAACGCGCAGTCTATAGGCTACGTTTCCTATTCGGTCAAGAGTCTCAAATGGACCAACAAACCTTGGATTGAGCTTTCCTCTTTTCCCAAATCTTGTAACTCCTTTCCATGGAGCAATACGTAATAATACATGATCTCCAATATTAAACTCCACGTCCTTTCTATGAAGATCGGCGATAACTCTTTTGTCGATCTTGTGAAGTTTGAATCGTTGTCGAATCATTTGGATCTTTTACGTAGTCATGCGTATTTAATTACGGTCCCAACAATGTTGCTTCTCCCACTTTCGTCCCCAAAGATCTTTGGAGAACGACATTTTCGGCCCATCTGGCGCCTCAAATGGAGCCATGCCTATACTTGTTTGATAATCTTTGTTGTTGTAAGAGAATTCCACCAGGTGGTAGTCTTATCCCAACTTTCTTTGAAATCTAGGACACGAGTCTTAATAGATCTTCAGGGTTTGAATAGTCCTCTCGATTGTCCGTCCGCTTGAGGATGGTATCTTGAACCAGAATCAGAATCTGCGCCCATAGCTTTCTGCAAGCTAACCCAAAATCTTGAAGTGAATCTCGGGTCACGATCGAAACTATGGATCTTGGCATACCATGCAATCGTATAATCTCATTCACGTCTATACTGAGCAAGACGTTCAAGGAATAAGTCTCGCGTATCGGTAAGAAAAATGGGCGGACTTGGTTAATCTATCAACAATAACCCAAATTGCATCTACGCCTTGAGAAACTTTGGGAAGACACGTAACAAAATCCATAGTAATGTGTTCCCATTTCCATTCCAGGAATCTCAAGTGGTTGCAATGGACCTTTTGGCACTGATGCTTTCCGCTTTACACGTTGACGGGTTAAACATCTTGAGATAAACTCATGATCTCTCTCTTCATATTGTTCCACCAAAATGTATGTCCGAATATCATGATACATTTTGTACTTCCTGATGGATTACAAACGGGGTGTTGTGTGCCTCCATCATGATTTTATGCTTCGGTCGAAATCGTTAGAACGCAAAGTCTAGAATTGACTCAAGTATTCCTTCCTCATCAATTCTTGCTTAGGAATAGCTCCTTCTTGCACTTTCTTCATACGCATCATTGTGTCCGTAAGCTTGAGCGAACTTTTAACTTTATCGATTAAAGTCGGTTCTACTTGTATATTCGCCATCATTATGTGGGTCCCTGAAGTCTTTAATTCTACCTCCATCCTTTGCAAGTCATACAAAATGGGGCTTTGGAAATGGGTTTTGTACCGGGTTCAAGGTCGATACAAAATTCAATTTCACGCTCTAGGGGTAGGCCAGGAAGTTCTTCGGGGAATACGTCAGGAAATTTATTAACAACAGAAATATCATTCAAAGCTGACGTATTTTTGTTTAGATCTGTGACATGAGCTAAGAAGGCTTGACATCCGTTTTTCAATAAATGAATAGCTTTATGGCTTGAGATGACCGTGATTGATTTTAATGGTTTGGTCGCTTGAATTCGCATAATAGGTTGATTAGGAATATGAAAGCTAACAACCTTACGAAAACAATAAATTTTTGCATGATAAGTAGTTAACCAATCAATCCCTAGAATCACGTCAAATGCAAGTATTTTCAATGAAATAAGATCGACAGGTAATATGAGGGTACCGATTTGAACCAAACAAGACTTATAAACAGTGGATGTAATGAAGGTTTCTCCCAATGGAGTTTCCACAGATAAGTCAAAATCTAATTTCTTGGAGTCAAATTTAATCGTTGAGCGCAAGTAGGAGAAATAAAAGAATGGGTAGAACCCAGATCAAATAAAGTATAGACTTCGCTAGAGTTTATGATAAAACTTACCCGTGATGACCTCATTCGGGTTCCTTGCTTCTGGGAGGTCACAACAAACGCTTCTCCCTTACCTTTATCGGCTTTGACTTTTTCGGGCGGCCTTTGGTGCCTCCATCCTACCGAACTTGTCTTCTATGAACGACAAAATCGGGCAAGTGACCTTCTTCTTCCACAATTATAACATACTTTGGACGGCATCGCCAGCGCGAGTTCGAATCGCAGGATACCTATCCAGAAGTTTTCGCATCTCAATCATAGATGATGGAATCGTCAAATATTTGTTCCACTAGAACCCCTCTGTTTGTTGGGTTGTAATGTAAATAGTACATGATGGAGCTCGAGTAGTAAAGTATTGATTCAAATTTTCGTAGGCGAGGATCGGCACGTATGATAGGTGGTCGTTCTCCTTCCTTAACAATGGGTCTTAAGTCTTTGACGTCTTTCCATCATTGTTGAATCTCCTTTTCTTGAAATGTCCATTCTTATTATTTTGGCCCTGATTACCACCAAAATGGTTACCATTTTTGGCCTGTTGATTCGCTCCACGCTTGTTGTCACCGCTCGATGACTGCTTTCCTGGTATTATCATTTTGTCGGTTACTTTCTTTTTGATTGCGTTGACTTATTATCGCGCTATTTCTCTAATCGAGCCCTATTTACAACATCTAAATACAAATACAGTTTATGAGAAATAAGATGTTGACGTATCTCATGTTTCAAACCTCGTAAAAACATTCGCGTCATTCGCTCTTCATTATCCACCAAGTGGGACGCAAACCGGGACAACTCAGCAAATTTAGCCTCATACTACGACACGGTCATATTATTTTGCTCTAGTTTGATAAACTCCACCTCCTTCATGTGACGAAAACTTTCGGGAAAGTATTTGTCGTTGAACAGCTCTTGGAACTTCTCCCAAGACATCTCCAGTCTGGCGAGTTGAGTACGCTTTCTGATTCCCACCAATGTCTGCATCTCTCACCATGATATAAAAGGCGTGAAGGAATCTTTTTTCTCTGAAAGCATCCCAAGATATCAAATATCTTGGTGATCTCGCTTTATCCATGCTTCCACCATAAGTGGTTTTGGCTCTCCTTAAACTCCGGTGGTCCCACTCTCTTGAATCTGCTTAGCGGTGGCCGTCCGAGAGTTTCCGATGTTTCCACCTATATTTTGGATGAGGCCCGCTTTCTCTTTCTTTGTTGCATAATTGCATAAAAGCCTCCGAACAATCCATCATTCATCATTTGGTCGGTGTTGTTGTTTACGTGAGCATTGTCGCCTTTCTGATGCATATTATCCTCGATTATTGATATGTGGTGAATCAACTGATCGCTTTGTTTCTATTCTTTATTCTCAACATTCTCGGATGTCATTTTCAGATCTTGCCACAAAACAAAAGGTTAATTGACATGTAACATATTATCCCTATATTCGATCCCACCAAGTAAATACAAAAAAAAAAACTTGGGTAGGTCACACTAATGGCGAAAAATTCCCGTCTCTCTCTCTAGTTCTATTCTCACATCTTAGCCAGGATCATATCCCTAAACTTTGATACTGTTGTGGCGCCTCCACAAATAGGTATACATCACCCATCTTGGGTCGTCGGATACATGGTACAAAATTCAAATACAAGCGTGTGGTATGCAATACGACAAAAACATAATCATTAGTTTGAATACAATTATTGTCTCTTAGAGATTATACAAACTCAAAAGGAGTCCTCATTACAATTATTAACACACTATTTCACGTAATAATGAGGACTACTAATGCTATTCCTTTGACTGTCACAATTCGTTCCCCGACTAGTCCTGTATGTTCTCATTTCCTGAAGAAGAGCGATGAATGAAAGGGTGAGCTCAACTAGCCCGATAAGAAATATTATGACTAAGATAATGCGAGAATAAATTATCGTTAGCCTTCAACAAAGATGTTAAACCGATAAAATATAACAACATCAAGTTTAATCTGCAATGAAACACGCAATCCATTAAAAGAGTCAAGTAAAGAATAAAATCTACTATCTTTTATGATTTAAAAGGTTTTTTTTATCACTTTTATCATTGGGATTCAGCTTAATAAATAACCCACATCATCGAATCACTCCTGCACTACGGCCAATGATATTCTTTAGTATCACGACCACAATTATCCATGCACTACGGGCCAGGAATATTTGCGTATTCATTAATGGTCATGATCATGCCAACAACTGTCCATCAACGCACTACAGGCCCATGATGACTTTTTTCCACATCAATCGTAACATTACGGTGGCCATTACACAATCAATAATCCTCAGTCATAATCATACCAATTCCATCTATGCCTTCTACAGCCCTGAGATGACTTTCAACATAATATAAACATGAGGATGATGACAATGATATAAGAATTCAATAAAACAAGTTCAAGAATTAATTTATCCGGGAACTATTAACGTTCAAATTGTCAACATGATCTTCGCTTTGTAGAGTAAAATTCAAGAATGCTCGGAAGAATATTTCCATGAAAAGATTACTCGATGAAGCGAAATATCAATGATATTCCACTAATTTAATGGAGTATAGAAATCAAAACTTTAACCAATTGAATATAATAAAGAATGGAATAACAAAAGAAATCATCATAAATGCATGCGGTGATTGGCATGGACAGGTTATTTCAATGAATAATAAGTATGTGAGAACCGGTCAAAGAAATTACACCGGCGGGATGTTCCAACAGAATAATAATAAAGAGGCGGAACCAGTCCGCCATAAACGCATTTATAGATAGAATATTCCAATGAATAATAATAAAGATTTTAACCAGTCCCAGCCAGAAAGCGCATGATGTGATATTCCAACGAATAATAATAAAAAGATTTAAACAAGGTCCCAAGTAAAAAACGCATGTACAAAGATATTCCAACAAAATAATAATAAAGATGTAATAATAGAATAATGTCACCAAGTATAGGGTAAGATTTCATTATCTTTGGTTATTCCAAATGAAATAATAAAGAATGGAATAACGAAGTTCTCTTCATGAATACAAAAAAGAAATAATAACCTTTACTGAATACAACAAATAATATCCCTTACCGTAGTAAAAAAAAAAGTATTCCGATTTGGTAGGGTGAGGATATTTTTAAGAAAACTTACCTACTGCTTAAAGCTTCTTAAAACTCTAAAAAAATACACTCAAGATTATAGAAGAGAATTCTCCGAATTTACGGTGTGATTTTCGATTCTAAATAAGCATCCTATTTATAGGGGATGGAAGGGTAATCTTGTTTTTAAATAAAAAACACACGACGAATAAATAAATGTGAAATTCACTTGGATGAAATTTTGATAACTTACGGACGCAAAATTCAAGCCTCCCTCCAATCAGAACAAATCAGACAAATATAATATATATATATACACACACACACAAACCCACACATGCTTAAAAGGAAAAATGCATCCACCCGTGAATAACTTTGCAACTTATGCGCTTGATTAGTCAAATTTTATATATATGTGGACATATAATACAATATAGTACTCCTTCCTGCTCAATCCATTTCCCCACCCCTTTTTGACAATTCCCATAATGTATACATAATATAACCCCACACCACTTGATAATGTAAAACTCCACCAAAATTCACTAACACACACACACTCTTACTTACACACACGTAAACACATACATATATATATATATATATATATATATATATATATATATATATATATATATATATATATATATATATACTTTATAACTTCTTTCCGATAATTTTGAAAAATGGGTAAATAGAATCCAAATAATAAACAAAACTGAGTGACTTCTCACGTAAAGATCAATAATCAATACTGCAAGCTTCTTATGCAACCACGCCAGACATCGCATTTTTTTAACACCGGTATTTCAACAGCTT
The DNA here is from genome assembly GCA_020205605.1 of Panax ginseng. Lineage (NCBI taxonomy): Eukaryota > Viridiplantae > Streptophyta > Magnoliopsida > Apiales > Araliaceae > Panax > Panax ginseng. The sequence continues at coordinate 7,097,857 of CM035127.1, forward strand.
AACGGTAAAACTTTCGTAATTATTTTCATAAAAATATTTTTGTCGCTTTTCTCGATCCGATAATAATTTCATTAATGAGGTCCACCAATGATTATGTAATAAGTTGTCACGAATATTTCTGTTAAAACGCGAATATTCTCCCACCAATCGAATATTATATAACAACTTGCGTACTTTGTAAAATTTATTAATATTACCCATAACTATAACATTATATCAAATTTACTCCATAATATTCAAAAATGATATTTATAGAAAATTCATCTTTATTTATAAAAGTTGGGGTCTTACAAAATGTCATTCTAGAGTTAGGCACACTTATTAACAAATAACACAAAATATCTTTTGTGTCCCTAATTAATTATTTCTCTCTCCACAATTGTCTCTTCTCATTCTCCACAATTGTCCCTAATTAATTATTTCTCTCTCCACAATGCATTTACTAAGCATATTAAATAAAAGGGTAAATTAGGAAAAAATAGTGCAATATTGTATAGAGATTCCAAAACGACACTTATATGGAATAAAATTAAACTCTCTAAAACGTCATTTAATCTGAATAGGAGGGAGTATAACTTTCTATGAGAATAAATTATTTACTTTTCTATATTACTCCTGCTTTCTCTTATTGTTCTCCCTTATATTAATAGTTTTCAACTTTTCATAAAGGGATAATGATGAAGTTTCCTCAAAGTTATCATATGTTGTTGAAGTTCTCCAAACCAATCGAATATATATGCTGAATAAAACAATACATTCAATCAAATCATATTTCTAATTGATTACTCTTATATGAATAGTAAATAAGTCTTGTTCACATGTAAAAAAAAAATATGTGAAAATTATATTTTTTCACATGAAAATATTACTTTTTTATTTTATTTTAAAGTAATTTACGCTGGAAAAAAACTTTTCAATAAAAAAGCTTTTTGAGCATTCAAGGGAAAAAAATGTAAAGCTTTTGGCAATACATCTTTTTACCAAACACTTCAGAGTTATTTTTTCACAAATAAAAATAAAAATAAAATACTTTATATTTAAAAATTAATTGGTTCATAAAGTGGTGCATAATAAAATTCTTGCGCAAACTCTATAATAACAATTGCAATTCAGATTTAATTTAAAATATTTTGTATTTATGTATTTGACACGTAATATTTCTCATATTTTAAAATATAGAATTGATATTGACTTTTTAAAGATAATTTAAAATATTTTAACATACAAAATTAATTTAATTTTAAATTATATGATTACGAAAATTGAAAACAATGTAAAATAAAAATACTACTGCTAATTACTCCCAAAGTTTGATATAACAAAATATTTGTAGGTGATGATTGTACACAATAGATTGAGGACAAGGTCAGCGAATTTAATGAACAGTCCTTTGACTCCATATTTCCTTCTGCTGCTGTTGCTGCTCAGTCGCTGGGCGAAAATAAAAAAGAAAAGGAATGCTGAGAGCTCCTCCGAACGTAAACACCCAAACCAGCCCCGACATGGATCAGAACCACCAAAGAGCTTCTAGGGCTTACCAGTTCCACCCATGTAGACCCGCCATACTGGATCTCTTCAACCTCTACTTAGGAGTAATCCTCTCCTTTTTCTTTTTAATCTCTCTTTTTTTTTTTAATTTTAAGATTTACTTTATGCAATCTAAATCGAATGTGGTTTTATTGTTCTTCAAATTACGCAGAGAAGTGCCCACCAAAAGTCTGATGATTCAACCAGAGAGCCTCCGTAAGTTTAACCTATTTATTTGTATTCTACCTACAATTTTTATGGGGTTTTAGAATTTTTTGATATAAAGGTTCAGTATGTGTAAGCCATAGGTCAGTTCTTTAGGTACTACTACCTCCATTCCAAAATAAGTGACGTTTTGGAAGAAAAATTTTGTTCCAAATTATATGTCGTTTACAACTTTTAAGAAGAATAATTATTTACTTTCCTATATCACCCTTACCTTCTCTCATTATCCCAAAAAATTCTCACACTTAGTATTAATAGTTTTCAACTTTGCATAAATGGAATTTTACACAAATTTTAATTATTAAATGATAGTATTAAATGACTTTCTTAATTCATGTGCAAAAATCTTAAACGACACTTATTTTGGAAGGGAGGGAGTAGTAAATATCAAGTCAGTTTATTTTCTGATGGGTTTGTCCAAAGTTATATTTTGTCTTTGTTCATGTATGACAATTAACTTATTATATAGTAATATTCTCGCATATAACATACTCAATTTAGCTTTTAGCATGTAATCCCTCTGTCCCATAATATATGAGGTTATAGGTGTTTTTATTTGTTCCAAATTATTTGATATTTTAGAAAATCTAACATAATTAATTACGGTCTTTCCAACATTACGGATGAGGGAGAGTATGAGATAAATATGGTAATAAATGAGAATTTAAGGGTATTATAGACAATTGATACTATCTTTAATGCTTTCCAATCTTAATTCTTGTGCACAACTCTAAAACGTCATATGTTATGGGACGGAGGGAGTAAACGGAGATTGAGGATTTATGGATCCATATATGCCATGGTGGAATTTAGTGATTTCTTTTTTGGCATTCCACTTGGTGAGTAATACTGTAAAATGAGCCAAACGTTTCGTACTCGAGCTCAACTCGAAATATAAATGATTCAAATATGGATAAATTTTATTTCAAAATGTAATTTTCTATTGATACTCGAATCATATTCGTTCGTGTTCGACTCGGTAGTTAAACAAACGTCAATCAAACCTTATTTTATACTCGGTAAATTTTGTGAACCAAATATGAGTAACCTAACACTCGGTTAGACTCGGTTTATTTTCACCCCTATAATGGTTAGAAAGCCTTCTTTTCAATTGGTAATTTGAATTAATCATATTCTCTAAATCTCACGGCTGTCTATGGACAGCTATGGTGGCATAACATGCCTTCTGAATTCTTTGAATTGCCTAAGAGTTCTTTGCCCATAGAATTTGTTTCTGTTTCCTTGAAATGGCTTCAATTTAAACTAAGTACTATTTTAGACATCTCATGATAAAAACTTGTAAGATTGTGAATAAGATGATGATCTGAATAATATATTCAACCACAAAACTACATATTTATCAGTTGGGTATATAACGATCACATATTCATATTCACGGCATGTTTTGTGGTTCAACCACAAAACATATTAATATTAAATATATCACGTATTCATATTAAATATAGTCAACCACAAAACTACATATTTATCAGTTAGCTATTTGGAAGATTATTCCAATCACCGGAAATCTTCCAAATAGCTATCGATGTATATATATAAATACGCGTTCTCATGTAACCGCCTTTTTTTAATTACTTCAATTTTCTGTATGTGTATGTCAATTTTGTTGCCTACTTTCTTTTGGGGATTAATATTTTCTACACCTCTTATTTTGTCCAAAAGCTGCTTCACAGTCAGTAGTTGAGTTGTTTGATTTGGGGATTTGAACTTAATGAAATGATGATGCACGCTGAAGAAAACTATAACTTTGTAAACATGATAAACTAAATGTGATGGAAACATTAGGAAGAAGTTATTAAGAAACGATAGTACAACTATAATCACAAAGAGGTTTATCAGCCTGCATCAGTTAAGCTGATGAATGTCTTCCTATTGCATTGTGTATGAATTAATTTGAACTTCGTAAACATGATAAAGTAGACGTGATAGTTAAGTAGGAAGAATTTATACATAAAAATAGCATAGATTTATCTATCAATATGAGTATCTCTTGCATCAGTTTAGCTGATGAATATATACTCTTGGGTAAGTGGATGAAGATCTCTGCCTATAGAAGACATTGCATTTTGCTACAAGAACTAAAAATAAATGTTGCAATATTCTTCATGCTGCTTTGTTGTTCTATATTGCTTCTTTCACGCCACTAATTTTGTCGATATTGAATTTATGATGGATGATGAATACTGATAAGATTGATCTACAGAAACAAAACACAGAAGCGTGTTACAGCTAACAGGGAGCTTCCTCCACGAAATGAACAATTTCTTTTGGATTTTGAACAGCTCCAGAGCCAGTTTACTGTAAGTTTCATTATTTTAACCAACTTAGCTGCATGGCATGCTTGGTTCGCTTGATTATGCTTCCTATTCTGTTTCACTTAATTGCCTGGATGACATGGAGCTTTTGTTGTTGATGACTCTGACGATTTTATTTTCAGGATCAGGAGCAGTTGCGCGCTGCGACAGAATCTGTTCTTATTTCTCTGGTTATTCAGTGCAGTGCTCATGCACCCCGAGCAGAATTTCTGCTCTTTGCTTTGAGTAGTTTGTGCGGTATAGGTTACATCAATTTAGATACTTTTCTTCCATCACTTCTTTCTTCAGTTTCAGCTGCAGAGATGTCAGCTGGTCAGGGAAGTCAAACAGCGTCTACTGTCCTTAGTACAACTTTATCACAGCCAGTTTTACCTTCTTCTGGCTTGATTCCCAATTCCTCTAACTTTCAGTCTTCAAATCCTGCATCTCCTTTGCATTCAGTTCATGGTACCTGCTCAGTCGGCCAATGAACCATCATCTTGTGGCCCTGTGTTACCTTTAAAATCATCCGATAATAACTTCACCGGACAACAGTCTATGACAAGGGTCAATTTGTCAACAAGAGATAATGACATAAGCAATTTGCGTCAGTTATGTTGCAAGATTATTTTAACTGGCCTTGAATCTAACCTAAAGCCAGTTACTCATGCTGATATTTTCTACCATATGCTGAATTGGTTGATTAATTGGGACCAAAGACAACAGGGAATTGATGAATCTGATAGTGCAAAATCTTGGAAACCTGACAAGGCCCTGATTGAATGGCTTCACAGTTGCTTAGATGTGATATGGCTATTGGTCGAGGATGATAAATGCCGTGTACCATTTTATGAACTATTGCGCAATTGCTTACAGTTCATAGAAAATATACCTGATGATGAGGCATTGTTCACACTTATTTTGGAGATTCATAGGAGGCGAGATATGATGGCTATGCTCATGCAAATGCTAGATCAACACCTTCACTGCTCTACATTCGGAACTCACCGGCTTATCCCACAGACCACTACAAATATAGCAGGTGATTTAGTGACGAACATGAGATTTTCACCAATCACATATCCAAGTGTGCTCGGAGAACCATTGCATGGAGAGGTGATACTATTTTTTTAGTGAGTCATTATACAATTTAAATATTACTTCTTTTTCAATGGTAGTGAACCATTGCTTTAGATAATATGAAGGGTGAGGAAACCTTCTTAGATATAATCTAGAAAGAGAAAATCTGAAAGAGATAAAGAGGCTATACCAAGGCTGTCACAAGCCAAGCAATACCTCTGGTTCTTCACATTTATATGAAAAAATAAAGAAAAAAAATCTTGTTCCTCTCAAGGAAGTTACAAGTGACCTCTTATATAATTTAGAGTGAATATTTACCAGCAACAAACAAAAAACGTATAAGCAATAATTTTTTTTAAAAAGGAGAACAATTCCTAAGTGGAAATCTCGCAAATTACAAACAACATGATCTTCTTTTGCACTAAACTAGGTATCTTCCCAATTCTATAATTAGTTGACTGGCATTTTTCAGTTGGTTGAAAAATTCTATATGTTGAAAGGTTATGTTTTTTGATGAAGTTCTTACCTAATTCTCTGAAACTATTAAGCCTTAAAGTAACTTGACATTGCTATAAGTAATGTTTCATCATGGAAGCTTTGGGTAGCAACTCTATAGTGGTTTGTTCTGTACAATGGAGATTGGTGTATACATACACAACTTGATGATCCTAAGATGCTTAGTAGTATACATACAGCTCTGTGTAATGATCACTTGCATTACTTTTTTATGGGCTTCTTATTCAGTAAAAACAAAGTAACATTGTTTTAGGACTATATTGACGTTCTCAAGGTGCATGAACACCTCCCCTCATATTTATAGTGTTTCACAAGGGGTACTAAGCTAGATTTTATGAGATAAAGGTTATATGTTGTTGTCATTGAAATTATTGTCAGTTCATGTTTGAATGTTAAATTTGAAATGAGTATCCATTAACAACTGATCTGTTAGCATTTAACATGATATATATTATTGGGCCCTCCATCTAACAATTTAAGTTTTTAGATGAGTTGGTTACTTAACATGGTATCAGAGCGGGCTATCCTTTGGCCTAATTAAACACTCTTCTTAATCTACATTCTTACTTAGTTGCAGTCCATTCTTAAAGAGTCAAAATTACCCATTTCTTAACTAGTACCACTTATCAATTTAGGCCATTTTATAAATTTAACATGATATCTGTTAGATGGAGGACCCGACAATGTATATCATGCTAACACTCCCCCTCAAATGCAACTTTTTATAGAGAAGGGAGAAATTAAAATGCATTTGCACTATTAAATTAATATAAAGACAATTGTGTAGCCGGAAAGATTTGAACCCAATACCTTGCATACCCAAAGCTTTGATACCATATTAAATTTATGAAATGGGCCCAAAGTCTAGTATATAAAGACATCAAACTCTCTAACTCAAAACCAATTGGCTTTGAGAAGAGTTGACCCAATTCACTAGACATACTTTGTCAGGTATTCGATGTGGGACAAGATGTATAATAGTTTCTTTTTGGTGGTGTAGGATCTTGCAGCTTCTATTCAAAGAGGGAGTCTGGATTGGGAGAGAACTCTGCGTTGTATTAGGCATGCTCTTCGTAATACTCCATCACCTGATTGGTGGAAGCGTGTGCTTGTTGTGGCTCCTTGTTATCGGCCCCATTCTCAAGCCCCCACTGTTGGTGCCGTTTTTACTACTGAAATGATTTGCGAGGCAACAATTGATAGAATTGTTGAACTTTTGAAGTTGACAAATTCAGGCAATATGCGCATTCTTAATCCTTCAGTTATTCATGGCCAAAATAAATAAATGAATAAAATCTTTTGGTTATTGAATGTTTCTGTTTTTACTACATACTGCTTATTGACTAGTGTGACTCTAATGCTGCCTTCAATCTGTTCATGTGGTGATTATGTATCTTCTTAAGCTTAAAGACTGCAATTATTCTCATGCACTCATTTAAGGTTGAAACTTGCTGGTATAACTTAAATCTTTTTTTGGGTGTGAATTTTTTTATTAATGGGTGCTAAGGATAGTCATATGAAGCATTATTCTTCTTTCTCTATTCGTCATATTTTCTTTTGTATATTCGGCATGCATGGTGGGCCCCCTCTATTTCTCCTTACAAGGATTGAATATTAAGTTATATCAAGGACACTCGAATGTGAAAACTGTCAAATTTCCAAGTTCCGTTTGTCACTTTCTGAAGTTAATTGAAGCACCTATATCCAACTGTGTTAGACATGGATGGCCAACTCATTAGTATTTGGGAGTTTGGTTGTTTTAAGCTCTTATGAAGGATATGCTCTTTTCATATCTTAGATTAGTGGGGCATAGTCTGTAGTGGTAAGCATGCGGCTTTCAGTTTTAATAGGATCATGATTCCTCTGGTTGTTTGATATCACTTTGAAATCTGAGGATCTGGACTTAAAGATCACAGATTTTCTAAGCTTCTTCTTTTACTATAATTAAAGCAAAGTATTCAGTGTACTTGCTCAGAGATCAGAGTGATCAGTGATCTTCAATATTGCTTGTAATTGTTAAAAACTTTCAAACGTGCTATAGATGTGCAATAGAATATGTGCATACTCCTGAATCTTGACATTGCGTTCCTTGTGGGTTCCTATAGATTAGAGGAAGTGGAACTTTTCCTTCTAACAATAGAAAAAACCAACTTTGAAAGCGAAAGATTTCAAGAATGATTATGAAGACTATACGAGAACTACACTCCCTTTTGATGGAAAAGGATGAAAGTTTTCCTAAGATTTGTGGTTTATTCTTCTTGCTTTATGTAAAGGCAAACTGCAGTGAAATTTGTTTCTTCTTCCATTTTATGCTAATTTTTATTTACTCTTTCTTGCAGGTGTAAATTCCTGGCATGAATGGGTTATCTTTTCAGACATATTACTTTTTCTCTTGAAAAGTGGGTGCGTTGATTTTGTGGACAAGTTAGTTGGACGCCTTGCAGAGGGCGATCAACTTATTCTTAGAACAAATCATGTTACATGGTTATTTGCACAAATTATTCGGATTGAGCTTGTGATGAATGCTTTGAATACAGATTTCCGAAAGGTAGTGCATAAAATGTTTATATTTATTACCTTTGAACTCCCACTTAATTATTACAAGCTTCTGTTCTTAGACTTCTAGAATAGTATCAATTGTCTTTCGGTCTTATAACTATATCTGTGTAACTGTGACAATTCAGTAAATGTATTCAAATGGATAATTCATAATTATATTTGTTATTGTTTTTGGGTTTAGAGTTGGGATGTTAGTATGTAACTAGCATGGACTTGTGGGAGTTCTAATGCCTGGCCAAACAATTGGACTAATGTAGTTTTGACTAGGAGTGGCAATTCTTCTTGTAGGTGGAGACAACCAGAAAGATTCTTTCGTTTCATAAAGAAGAGAGAAGCTCTGACCCTAATAATCCCCATAGCATCCTGCTTGATTTTGTAAGCAGTTGTCAAAATCTACGTATCTGGTCATTGAATACAACAACCAGGGAATATTTGAACAATGAGCAGCTTCAAAAAGGAAAGCAAATAGATGATTGGTGGAGGCAAGTAAGCAAAGGTATGAATACAGACACACATATAAACAATGTTTTAATTTGGAGGATTGTCTTCCTTGTTCATGGTCCTCCCATAGATCCTAAAATTTATTACATGTAATATACTAATGTTGGACAGCTATAAGAAATTTGTGGTTTATACAGTTGATTTTGTGGTGTGCAAGTGTTATAGTTTTTTGGGGATGGGAACATTGAAATTAACTTGATCCGGAACATGAAAATATGCTAGGCAACTTAGAGAGGTTTTAATGAGTAGAATTTTTTGTGCTGTGTGTGTAAAATGTAACTTCAGAATCAGGATTGAATAGTTTTAGCAGGGAGAGAGAGGAGATGTTCCACTATAAAAAGAGATGGAAGGACAAAGGAATGGGCAGAAGTGGGTGTTGATTTAATTGAGGATAATCATGATACCTATTCGTTAATTATACAGCCGTAGATAGAGGGTTATACCATAACAATCATTATTGCTTGACATACAAATAGTTGAGTCAAGCCTTGGCTTGGTTGAATTGGGCATCTTAATTTGTCAAATGAGATGATATCTATATGAAGTTCACATTAATGGCTGTCTTTAATGTCCCAGTCCAGTCCAGCCTACTGTTATTTCTCCCCACCATTTCTGATTATTCAATGATATCTTTTTCTGCTATTTAACTGAAATAACACACATTACATGAGGATGATTTAAATATCTCCCCTCGCCCCAAAGAAAAGTCGTCTAAATGATAAAAAGGTGGAATATCCAATATTTGAAACAATGTAGTAATATGATATACTTGAAAGGCTGCATATATTCTTCATTTACTAAATGAGACTCAAGTTAGTGGTTTAACACTGTACTTGATGAACAGCCTATCACTAAATAAATCGAGGCCAATAAGGGCTGGATTTGTATATGCTCAAACCAAATAGTAGAAGCCTGAGGATTGAGAGAATAACTAGAAGTATAACCATCTAAGAATTTGAACCAGTGTGCTGCATTCAAGTAGTATTTGATTTGATATTCGTGGGAAGGAAAATTGAAACATAACTTCTTTGTTTGTGCATTTGATTTTATCACAAAACACCTTTCAAATTCCTTTTTGCACCTTTTAGAAAATATATTCATGAAACTTTCTATGGAAAAGGAGGAGCCTGGTTTAATCTGCCCTCTAGACAAGTCCCAGCCTAGGCTGGGCCTTCATTCCCCTCCCCTATCGCGGTCCGAAATTATTCCCACTCCTGCACCTGTTTTAACTGGCTGGTCAGCCCTTGTGCAATGTGTATCTCTGGCTGGCATATATATTGTCCATCAGTCAGCACACACCATATAATATTTTAATAACCAGGCTAGTTAACGTGGCTCCATCTTATTCACTGACTGTTACAGAGTATGCTGCATGAGTTTTTCCATCTACAAATTCTTTTTGTATTCTAGTGAAAATACCATTTTCAATTTGTGCAAATGTTTCCGTAATGTTGTAATCCGTTCCTTCAACAATCAGTTTGGTATGACGTTGCTTTATCAGGGGAATTCATAATGGACTACATGAATCTGGATGATAGATCAATTGGCATGTTTTGGGTTGTGTCTTTTACCATGGCACAACCTGCTTGTGAGACGGTGATGAGTTGGTTAACATCGGCTGGAGTTACAGATCTGCTACCAGCACCAAATCTACAGTCCAATGATAGACTAATGGTGATGCGGGAAGTTAACCCTGCGCCAATATCACTCTTATCAGGGTTTTCAATAAACTTGTGTATGAAATTGGCTTCTCAGATGGAAGATTCGATGTTCTCTGGACAGGTACTCTCTTTTTTTCTTTTATTACGTGTGGATTGCTTTTCTTTGCTTTTTGATTTATTTATTTTTAGCGTAACCTACCTTTGAGGTTCCCTGTTAGGAATTGCAGAGTACGAAGGGATAAACTAGTATTACTACTTGGGGATAATTCTGGATTAAGACAATGCTTCCCATGTGAAGTCTGTTGAGGGGCATAGTAGTCCTTTTCTTTTGTTATCTGTTATAGAGAATCACTAGGACCTCTCTTGTATATTCTAAGCTCAGGTAGTGTAAGGTTCATGCTTATTACAATGAATTAAAATTGAGAGCTTGTTTGAAGCTTATCCTTATCCCTCCTTTCCTCTTATCAGTCTCCCCCATGTGAAGTCTGTTGAGGGGCATAGTAGTCCTTTTCTTTTGTTATCTGTTATAGAGAATCACTAGGACCTCTCTTATATATTCTAAGCTCAGGTAGTGTAAGGTTCATGCTTATTACAATGAATTAAAATTGAGAGCTTGTTTGAAGCTTATCCTTATCCCCCCTTTCCTCTTATCAGTCTCCCCCCTCTGTTACTTTTCAATCCAGTTATACCTTAAGAAATGGTTAACTCATATACCTTGTATATAAATCATATGTGCTTCCTTTTTTTATAGGCAATGAGTGCAAAACATCTATGAGTTGGTTTGCCTATAATTTCTGGAATAGTGTTATATCAATAATTTTAACACATTTCTATTTGTAGGAACATTTGGTCCAATCGCCAACGGGTTATCTTATATACCATTTTAATATCAGTTTAATTTATCACCTTGTCACATTTCTACCATGATTACTGCCGAGTAATTCTATGTATAAAAGCAAAAAGTGTGTTTTCCAAGAATGATACACACTGTTGGGACTCATTTTCTAGCAAGTCTTTAGAATGCTTGGTGACTTGAAACTTTTCTTACCAGCTTATTTACATTTTCAGGGTCTGAATTATTAGGTACTATGACTTCCATCATAGTTATACATTTAAATAATGTTTTACCTTTTATTTTATGCAGGTTGTGCCTAATGTTGCGATGGTTGAAACATATGCTAGATTGCTGGTTATAGCACCACATTCATTGTTCCGTTCACACTTGAGTGTAACTTCTTTTACCCAACAAAAACTTAATGGTTTAGTAAAAATGCTTAATTTTTCTGTGACTTATTGCTTAGTGTTGAGATAAGAATGGCAACTACTTGGATGTGCGTATCAAGGTTTCATATCAAGTCCACCTCATTGATTTGTTCTTTTACTGGAGTACCTTTTCATTCGTAAGAGAACTTATCTATATTCATTATGAATTAACCTAATATTGTTACTCTCTTGGTATTCTTTGAAATGTGTATTCTGAAGAAGTTTCTTCTTCGGCATAAGATCCATTATTAATGGAGGGATAACATGTTATTTTGGCATAACTCGATTCAAGTTGCTCCTCTTTGATGAGTCATTTTGGTCAGTGTTTGTCTCTTGAGTATTTAAACTGATTTGTAATTACTAACTAATATCCTCCACAGTCAGTAAGTTGTTCTCATTAGTTTTATGAGTATCTGTTGATGTATGGCTCAGTAGTTGGAGGGGATAAATATTTTTTTGGTTACTCTACTTTAGATCAATTTACAAATGAGTCACTAAACTTTTTTTTTTTTACTATCGACTCAACGACATAGTTGTCACGGTTACCATTTAGTCATGGAGGTAGTCATTGCTGGGCGCTTTAGGCGACATCCATAACGTCCGTATGACGACAAGTTGTTTACAATGTGCAATTTATATATTATTTATTTTACTTAAACAAGTATATTGGCAATAAAATTTCATATACATTAAAACTCAAAACATAACACTATGGAATAACATTAAAGGCATAATTATGTAAATACTTAGTAATAATAATCCAAAAACAAAACACATAGATATTAAAAATTAGTAAAAGAAATGAAGAATTCAACAAACACCACATAGAAAATAAAGTTGCAACCAACTATCACAAATATGTAATCTTATAAAGATGTGTCGAATTCGATTACTAATAAGTTTTTAGGGTTTTATTTCCTTTCTCCCTGGTTTTTAATCGATGGGTCAAGGGTTAATGGATAAGAACTGTAAAATACTTTGATTGAGCCAAAGCTGATAAGGCGTGTATCATGGCGTCTCAAGGCGCCGCCAAGGCGTCGAAGGCGTCCTAAGGCGCACGCCTTAGCAGCTCCACCTCAAGGCGCCCATCGCCGTATCATTTTTTCATCTCCTGGACGCCTAGGCGACGCCTTAACAACTATGCTCATTGAACTTTAATTTTCTTACAAACCGTTACAAAAACTGTTTAGTCTTTTGACTTTTAACGGTTTGACCACATATGATGATGAGTTGGAAAAAAAGAGTTGATGTGGCAAAAATGATCTGACCTTCAGGTCAATAATAATAATAATATAATAATAATAATAATAATAATACCGATAATTATAATAATAATAATAATCCCGATAATAATAATAATAATAACGATAATAATAATCGCAATAATAATAATTAATAATAAATGACCGATAATAATAATAATAATACCGATAATAATAATAATATTCATAATAATACATATAATAATAATATTTAAAATTTTTATGTTTATAATTTCCTTAATTATATTTGCTAATAATTACATAAAAACTCATTTGATATTAATTATAAAAATAATTAAATATATTTTTTCAGTTATGTTATTGTATTTTACATTTTTTTACTAAGTTTTTTTTATTTATATTTTATTTTAAAAGAATTTCTTTCATTTTCTCCATAAAATCTGTTCATTTCCACTTTCCATGTTAGCTTTCTCTCTCCTATGTGGTCAAACCGTTAAAAGTCAAAGGACTTAACAGTTTTTGTAACAGTTTGTAAGAAAATTAAAGTTCAATGAGTTGACTGTAAGAAAAAAAAAAGGTTTAGTGACTCATTTGTAAATTGACCTAAAGTAGAGTGACCAAAAAAACATTTATCCCGTAGTTAAAGAGTTTTTGTCCTCCTCCATCCTCTTGTTAGGTTGGGTGGTTTTTGTCCTTGCAAGCTTTTTTGTTCATATTCTACTTTAGAGTTTTATATTAATTGGATTTGAGGGTTAGTATTTGTGGTCATTGGGATTTAAGTCTATAAATGTGTTAGTTCCCACTAAGCACAATAGATCTAGAAGGGGGGGTTGAATAGATCATTTTTATTTCAAATACTTTTCAGGTTTATTTTGTATAGCTATTAAATTAGCATATGACAAACATAAGAATCTTTTCAAGCACATCCTGAATAAGTAAAAGATCCCTTCATTGATATATTCATAATCATACATACATTGTTACGTAGAGTAAGTTTAGTTATGGCAGATTCTAAAACATACATGTGATTATAAGCGAGTTATAAGTACATAATGTAAATGACATAATGTAAAAAGACAAGAGGTTTTAAGTGGTTCGACTCGAGCTCCTAATCCACTCTTCCTGCTTTCAACTAGCAGGATTTCCACTTCAGCGACACCTCAATCACTCGATTCCTTGAGGCCGCCGACACTTGGGACTTGATTCACTAAAAACTCTTGAGGCCGCAGCCTTGGGACTCCTCTAGTTCCACAGAACTCTTGAGCCAAAGAGAACTTCGTTTAGTCCCTCCTGACAAAGACCCTTACAGCCCCGCTTTGTTTAGTCCCTTCGATGCGAGGACCCTCACCACGGCTTTGTTGAGTTGTTTGTTTGTTGTTGTTGGAGTCGGTCTTTGAATGCTGCTAAGATGTCTTCATGCTCAACATCTTCTATACTTAGTAACTGACGTGATCATCCTTGAAGTGCGGTGAGTGTTGCATGATGCTCGAACTTCTTTGGTTACTCAACCACTTTGGATGATCCCTTTATGAACTACCTTGAAGATCCTTCTCTCGTACTTGATGGTTGCATATGATAGTATTCTAAGACGACCGTGGTTGTAAGCTCTTCATTAGAGTACTTAGAAGCTTTCTGCATGCTTGACACCAAGATGACATTTGTGATATCCCTTCACGCTGATGCCTTCTCATGATGGACTTCTTAAGATGATCAGTAGCTCTTCTCTCTATTGTACTTAGAGTCTTCTACGATGAGCTTCTAAGATGACCGCAAGCTCTTCCGTTAGTACTTAGAAGCTTTCTCGCCTTGACACCAAGATGGCATTTGTGATCTCCTTCTTTGCTTGCTTGATGCCTTCTCATGATGGACTTGTTAAGATGATCGTAGGCTCTTCTCTATTGTACTTAGAGTCTTCCCATGATGGACATCAAGATGACATGATGCTCTTCTTTCTCTCGGCAGTTCAGAACACTCTTTAAGTAGTAGAACTCTCACTTCTACTTCTTTCTTTACATGTCTCTGAGTGTTCTTGGTGGATCGTAGAGTGAGCCTTTGGACTCACTATCTCACATGGTTTAGATCAGTCCACCTTATCTCCAAACTCAAAGAACTCCAAAGAACCCTCGATCTTTGAAGCTCTTACAGATTTATACTCCTTCCCATCCTTGGTTGGAAAGTAGTGGTTGAAGGCTATTCAAATATCTTCACAGATCTCGAGTTGACAGAGGTAGATCAGCGATGTGACACGTCATACTTTATCGACATTGCGATCTCGCTTTTCCTACCCGTCGTCGAGTTGTCACTTTAATGTCTTGGGCGGTTGAAGACTTTATTATCTCCTTCCGATTTCTCGATCGAGAGGTTGTCCTTTTGCATCGATGCTCTCGATAAGCTTTTGTCCAAATACCATCCTTCGATTGAGCCGTTGCGATGCTTGAATCTTGGTGTTCGAACTCTACGATTTTGATGCGTGTCTTGAGGACTGATCGTAGTATTTTGTTGAGTGTTGCTTTCATTGACCGGTAGATTTAACACTACGATCTTGAAGAGTGTTGATTGGATCTCGATGTAGTACACCTCTTCCTTCATTGTGCGATCTTGATACTTTTGTTTGCTTTGATCGTTCTCGATGGCGATGGCTTAATTCCTTGCTCGGGTCCCTTCTCAATATCAAGACACTTGATTTGTGGCGGCGTCCGACTTGCTTTCTCCTTGTGATCTCCGTTCACTTATCATCAATGAACCGACCACGCACTTAATCACTTTAGCCTTGCTCTTGGTGACCGAAGATCTTGGTTCACCTTCCATCAGTTCTTTATTTGTTTGACAAACACTACGATCTTGGTTGCTTCCAAGATCGTTGTCTTCTGTTTACTTGATAGCTACTGCATTTGCTGATTTTCCTTAGTCAGCTTCTGAAGTCTTCTTTGGATCTCCTCGTGGAAGACTTTATCACGAATGACCTTATAACTTTCGATCTTGATCTTTGATTGGGTTGGTGCTTAGATCTTCGCTAGCCCTGCGCTGCCATTCGTTGAGTGCTCTCTGGTTCCCTTAAGGTGGAATGCATCTTTGCAGTGCCAACTAGAGGCTTCATTCCTTTGGATATTCTGGGAGTGCTAATTTGTTGAGAACCGTATATGCTCTACGATTCTGCCTTGGCATTGTGAGCACTTCCGTTGAGGTCGTAGTTCTGCACTCTACGATTCAACTTCGGCTGTGCAGACACTACGATCCCGAGATCAGATCTTGACACTCTACGATTTCTGTCTTGTGCTTGTTGTCTTTATTTGATCTTGCTCGACTACGATCTCTGCATGTAATCAATGGACTCTACGAACTTAGAGTGTAGTCTACGTTTCTGACTTGGCTTCGGCAAATGACAGGTCGGCTCGTAGGCAGGCTGTCTCTACGATTCTGAACATGACTTCCTCAGCACACTACGATCCTGAGGAAGCTCTACTCGACACACTACGATCCTTCTTCGTTTCCCCTGGAAGTCTACGAACTCCGAGATCTAATATCTTGCATACTCCTATTCTGCCTCGATAGCTCTCGAGTTAACCTTGACTCTCCTGGCAGACTACGACTTACAGTGCGAAGCTTCGGCGATCGAGCATGCCTTATCTATTACATCATACGATCAATCTAACAAGCTTGATCTTTCTATATTTATAGTCCTTGTACATCATTTCTTTTTAAGGACTTTACAAAATTTGTTTTGCTTATGTAGGATCAACTCACATATTTGATCAATTTATTCTAAGTCCTTGTACATATATTTCTATTATCTATCAAAGGATTTTACAGCTTTTCTTAATGCAAGCATACTTGCATATTCATTCATATATATCATAATTAAATAGGAATATCATTCACATGTTTATTCCTGACAATCTCCCCCTATTTGATTATGACAAAAACAATAAGTGCATATGCATGTTATGAATGAATCTTATATACAGTAAGCAGCTATATTTCTAAAACAGATAATTATGAATGTTATTTATATTGATATGGCAATTTATATATTAAGACATTCTACATCCTGGATCCAGAACATACCTAACTAGTTAGAGATGTACCTCTTTGGCTCCTTGTATGTTTTCAGGATGTTTGCTGATCAGCTACTCATCTGATTGTTCTTCTTGCTCTTGCTCCCCTTGGGATGATGACCTTCTGTCTTTGCTTAGCTCCCCTTCAGCATCTTTCTTTCCTCATAACAATCCCCAACTCTAATGCTTTTATAGTAGTTTATTGTCGCTAGCTGAACTGCTTGCAGTTAGATTTGAAGTGTTTCCAGTAAATACTATTATGTTCCCTGTTTCAGTCATTTTGGACAAGCTTTACTTTGTTGACATTTCACTTCCACACTGATTTAGTAAGATGAGTAGATGAATGATTTTTCATTTGATTTTGTTTCTTATGTTTGTGCATGGAATTTATTGTTGGGGTTTGCTACTATCCTTTTTATTTTGTCTTCACATTTTAGTTATATCTTAGCAAACACCTTATGTTAATGTTTGTTTAATGTTGCAAATTTTGTAGCATCTAACACAAAGGAATCCTTCCACATTGAGTAAACCCGGAGCTACTCTTTTGGTGCTTGAACTTTTAAACTACCAATTCCTTTCACTCTACAGGTAATTGAAATTCAGCCCATTTCATGGTTCAAAAGTCATGATGGCAACCTAGGTTCGTGAAGTTTTTTGACTCGGTTCCGGTTTTGGGCGATATGCACTGATGCTAGATCTTCAAATTATTTATTTATTTACTATTATTTTTATTAGTTAATGTGTAAATATACATATTTTATTTATTATTATTGCTTCTTCTATTCCACAAAATAAGTCCTATTGTTTGATATTATTATTCTTACTCCCTATGTTCCATAAAGAGTACCATTTGTTATCGCCGTTATGCCGTTATTTTTCTGCGATTTCTCCATTGCATCGTTATTTTTTTTCCGTTACAGTCAAATTTTGCCTATACACAACTTTACATTGATAATGCTTGAAATTACAATTCGTGACTCATTATAGGATTAGTGAGTGAAGAAACCAAACCCATACGTCAAGATTTTGGCAACTCGGCCGATACTTTGAACCATGATCCATTTTATGGAACACTACTATTTTAAATATGAACTAGTATATACGTGATCATGTGAGACAAGATGTAAGCATTTGCTTAAATATCAAAGATTTCTATGCCAGTTTTTGTTTCCACATACTCTGTTTTCAGCTTCTGTAGATCTTTTGAAAATTTAAATGTTTATTTAATTTAATGAATTTATGGGAATAATAATTGAAGTATGTAACATGTGTTAGCTCATCTGTTTTCCTTCTTTTTACCTTTTTTAGGTATCAAGGGAAGAGCAAAAATTTAATGTATGATGTCACAAAAATAATTGCCACTCTAAAAGGGAAACGTGGAGATCATCGCACTTTTAGATTGGCTGAAAACTTGTGCATGAATCTAATTTTGTCATTGAGAGATTTTTTTATTGTGAAGAAAGAAGGAAAGGTGTGAATTATATTGCCTACATACTAAAATCTCCTTTTCTGTTGCATTCAATTGAAATTTTCTGTTCATCAAAACATTTTGCAGGGTCCCACTGAATTCACTGAAACTTTGAATCGTATAACCATCATGACTCTTGCCATCATCATCAAAACACGTGGAATTGCTGATGCTGAGCACCTTCTCTATCTCCAGCCGATGTTGGAACAGATATTAGCGACTAGTCAGCATACATGGTCGGAAAAGACTCTCCGCCACTTCCCTTCTATTCTACGTGATGCCCTGATTGGGCGGATGGATAAACGGGGCGTAGCAATACAAGCATGGCAGCAGGTTATTCTATGGCTTCAGATTAAATTTCCAAAATTTTCATCCTTGATTTACTTCGTGCCTTATTTGTTGGATATGTTTTTTGATTCTATCTCTGCAAATTTAAACTTTTATTCTACCTTCAATTTTCTTTTGCTATTTTTTTGTTGCCATTTGGTCATGGTTCTGCCTGAATTTTATTCTCTCTTCCTTAATATTCAGTTATTGTATTTTTAATTGACGTGTGGTTATACATATGGCCAGTCATATATTAACAAAATTTCCACAAAAGTAAATCAAAATGCAACTGGAATTGTAGACATAGGTACAATAAAATGTGAAGAACTTCTTTTTTTTCATGAATAAAGTACCCTCTTTATCTCCTTGCTTGCAAGAACTTGAGATTGAGAAATACTACCTCCGTCCCATAATAAGTGCTTTTTTAGCTTAAATCACACATACCAATACACAAGCTAAAATGACAAAAATACCCTTAATATATTTTCTTTGAAGTTGAAGAGTTAATGAGTGTCATTTAATTGTAGTGATGGTAAGATGTAATAAATACCATTGAATGCATAAGGGCATATATGAGAAAATATTGCAAAAATTGTATTGGAGTTCTAACACATCACTTATTTTGGGAAAAAATATTAAGCCTAAAAATGCACTTATTGTGGGACGGAGGTAGTATTATTTTCAAATCTGAAGAGAAATTTTTCGATCTGTAATAGTTTGTACTTCATTTTTCCAAGTAAATGCAGATGCTAGGGTGCATGCTTGCTGAAAGGACAAAGTATTCAAGTAAAAACACGACAAATCGCGAGTCGTAGAATTTAGCATCAATTTGTGACGAGTTGTGATGAAATCCGCTTGAATAGTTTGAGTACATGCAAACAATTCCAATTATTGCAGATGTAAGGTAGACTAATGTGATCACTACTACAATTGTATTTGGAAAAGAGAATGCCATATTAAAGTTAGAGCTATTGAAGAAAGAGACAAAGAGGATTTATATACCCGACCCAAAGTAGGTGGAACAAAGTGCCTCGAGGGTTTTAGTTTTTGTTTAGATTTATACCAATTGTGAATTTTGAAGAACGGGGCTAGAGAATACAATAGAAGAGAACCAAGATTTCTCCTTAAGAAGAAATCAAGTACCTCCCTTGTCCTCTATTTAAGAGTCTCATGTACTAATGAAATGGCAGTTAAGATTTTCAAATCTATCCCTATTAAATTTTGGTAGGCCCACTTTCCCGTTGTTCTAATTTGACTTGAAAAAGTAGATGATAGAGCCGCCTTCATTTCCCCCCCCCCCCCCCCCCATCTTTGTGTTAAAATACCTAAATCCAAGAAGGCTATTGTGGTATTTTGAAGCATGTTAAACATTAATGGTGTAAGTTGGACATCTAATTTGCGGCATTCCAAATGAAAAAGTTTGTTATTTCAAGGAAAATAGAGGGTGCACAATTTTCAAAACTGTAGCAAAGAAGTCAACCTTTTTAAGGATGCATAAATTATGAGAGCAAATGGAAGTCCCAAATATAACCCTATTTTATAAAAGGTGAACGAAAGAAACCAATTACATAATATTCTTGAAGGCAAAACAATGAATTACCAGTTGTAGCTGGCAAGTTTTAATGTTTACACCAATGAACTTTTAATTTTTCAAATTACCCTAGTAAACTAATTATTATTTTAAAATTGTGTCATTCTGTTATCTGGCTCACGATTGATAAATCTTTTCAGCTTTTATCTTACGTGGACGTGAAAAAGAAAAGAGACAAAAAAATAAATGACATGATTTACAAACTACAGAGCAAATGTACAACCCCATATAATCAAACAAGAGGCCTTCTTCAAGAAGAACATGAATCAATTGAAAATCCACATGAATTTACATAAATACAATCTAAATCTCAAAAAAAAAACAGATGAGAAAAACACTATACCAGCCATGTCTTGAAGGAGGAGTCAACTATGCCGTCTTGGATGCTAAAGATAAAAGGGTTTCTAGTAGCTACGGTGTAAATCAAACATTGCTTTCTCAGCCATGTCTCAATTATCTGGGTTGTGTTGCTTGCTGTTGGGATTTTCAGTAGCCTTTGCCTCCATTTTTCCTTTGTCCTCTTTGTTTAAACCTTTCTTTTTTCCTAATTTTGCAAGTAATATTAGTAAACGCGATTCCTCAAGCATTCATTACAAAAGGGAAAATCGATTATTCACTCCATCTCCTATACTCGTCGTTTGGCCCAAAAACATATTCAATATTAACAAATTTTGTTTGCCAAATTTTACACAATATCTTGACAAAGCTTCATCTGGAAAAAAGAAAATAAAATAGAAAATAGAAATCCATTTGAACCCATAAACAGTTGCAAATACTAGTACTACTAAGTCCACCACCACAATCACAAACACCACCACCACCACTCAACCCACCACCACAATCAGAATCACCACCCAACACCCATTCCTCCCCACCACAATCAAATCAACTATCACCCACCTCAAATCTCTAATTAAAAATTCAAACATAAAACAACATAAATACACAAATTTGGAGAAAGATTTGAAAATAAAAAGTAGACCGAGAAAAAAAAGGAGAAAGATTTAAAATAAAAAAGTTGTCAATCAATTCAGATTAGATCAAATCTGAAAAAACTGTCATCAATGGCGACACCGACACTACGCAAATTCATGGATAAGATCTCCGCCTCCGTCACTGAATCCTACGAGCTCTTCGTTGAGTAGCGCAACTTCCTATCTGTCGCTTGGCACTCGCCGCGCCTCCTGGAGGATCGTTTTGTCGACCGAGCAGAAGGAGTCTCGCAACAAAGCTGATCACGTGGCGACGATCAAAGAGTACAGTTTCGTCCATCTACGATGAGATTTTGAAGCTTCTGGATACCAAATTGATTCTGGCTACTTCCACCAGGGACTCGAAGGTCTTTTATTTGGAGATGAAAGGAGATTATCATAGGTACTTAGCGGAGTTTAAGACTGTTGCTGATAGGAAGGAGGCTGCTGAAAATATTCTACTTTTTTTGTTTTCATTTTTAAGTTTTTATTATTTTTTCGCCACATAAGTAATATTTTTGATATTTGTATTTCTTTTCCAGAGCCACGTAGATAAAAAATTAACGTTTATTTAATTTTTTTAGCGGAGTGGCCCAATTTTAAAATAATAATTAGTTTACTGGGGTAATTTGAAAAATTAAAAGTTTAATGGTGTAATCAGTAAAATTTACCAACTACAGTGGATAATTCATTAGTTTTGTCGATTCTTGAATATGCTTTACCGAAATGCACCATAAGAATGCAAAAATGCCATACTTCCACAAACTTAATGGTCCTTGCCTATGCAGTCACTCTGGAAACTAACTAAAATACTTATAATGATTTTTTTTCACCTTCCTTCAATTTTCTTCTGTTTCTCGCTAGAACTTAGGTTTAGAGACCAAGAGTATTTTTAACAATATTTTAGTCTTTTACTTCCTTTCCAATTTCCAATTCCAATTATAACTCAGCTAATAACTTACCTCTATACATTAATGTTATGTTTAGACTCAGTATTTTACACATTTTTTTAGTCTTTTACTTCTTTCATTTTTCCGGTTATAGTTAAAAGCAAGTCCTAGAGAGGGCAATACTTGCGTCATTCATCACGTAAATCATGTCCGTCCTTGCTGGAATTGAGCTTAAATTCAAAATGTAAGAGAATAATTGATTACTAATCTGAACCAAAATCACAAGCTTTCATATCTCACAACGAAGTGCCAAAGATTTAGGAAGTGCATTTTTGTGACACTAAGTTGGTCTAATGTCTTAATTAATCATTTCTTTTGGCAGGCTGAAACAACTGTGATTAATCAATGCACACAGCTTCTTCCACCATCAGCTGATCCTACTTATGTCATGACTTATATCAGTCATAGTTTTCCTCAACATCGACAATATCTTTGTGCTGGAGCATGGATACTGATGCACGGCCATCCTGAGAACATCAACAGCGCAAACCTCGTAAAATCTCATGGCTTTGTTCTCCACTTCATTTCTATGATTTGTTCTTAATTTCTTCCTCTCTCTCTCTCTCTCTCTGATGTGAGATGAAATACAGGCACGTGTCTTAAGAGAGTTTCCCCCTGAAGAAGTTACAGCAAATATATATACAATGGCAGATGTCCTTCTGCATCATCTTCAATTGGAGCTACAGCGTGGGCATTCCTTACAGGTCTTGCACTGCTTATTGTTTTGTTCTCCCCTCATTCTTAAAAACTTCTGCCAAGTATTTCTTTGTTGGTACTTCTTTACTTGAAGTTTCCATCTGATTTTATTTAGGACCTTATACTAAAAACCTGTGCAAATTTGGCATTCTTCATTTGGACCCATGAGCTGCTGCCTCTAGATATTTTGCTTCTGGCACTAATTGACCGTGATGATGATCCCCATGCTTTGCGAATTGTGGTACAGTACTTGAACTATTACTCTTTGTTTTCTTCATCAATTCAAACTGGTCTTTTTATTTCTTACTATTATTTTTCTCAAAATTTGGGTTATATACTGAATCAGATTACGGATGTACCTAATTGATCTCATTGCTATGTTATGTTCTCTTTTGATATTCTTCTAAGTTGGAATTAATGGAATCTGCTACTCTACAGAAGAACTTAAGATTCAGAAAATAGGAGGATGGATTCAAAAACTAAATGATGTGCATTGCTATTTTCAACTGTTTTTCAGTGCTTATAAATAGTTAATCATATAGCTAAGATACGCCTTAATATCTTCCTGACTAGACACTTGGGTACATGCCCTTTCTATTTATTTATGAACACTAGCATAGACTTTAAGATATTAAAATGTTAAATGTCAACAATAGGTGGCTTCCCCAAGCGGTGGCAACATTTTCAGGTGATAGTGGAATTTTTATCCAGAAAATGCTACTTTATTCTTTTCATTAGATGTTCCTAGCAAAAAAGTGAAAATTGAGGTTCTAAAGGAACTTGTGTGGATGTGATATAAAAATAAGTAATATTTCATACTAGATCAGTTTAAGGTCTGACACCCTAACCTAAGAAATTGGTATATTAGCTACATACTAATTGGATGTGTTAAACTCAACTTAACTTGTGGAGTCTTTCGTAATGGATGTACTTGGATTTCTACAATTGATATGACTTCAACTCGCACATTTGGTTTGTTGCTAAATTTGAAATCAAATGCTTTTTATGTTACAAATTTGACAATTATCTGAATACCGTTAAATTAATTAAAATATTTGAGATGTTTGTATATTTCCTTGCCAAGGGATGGATTTTGTCCATAATCTTCTGTAGTGTAACTTGTGTGGTTCTAACTGTAGATTTCCCGTTTCTTACATATAACTGAACTCTCTAGTCTTGTTTGTCTAAATTTAGTCATTCAATGTTTCCTGTTATGTGAATCTTTTGTTTGGATCTGCTGATTTACTTCTCCATCCTCTCTCCTAAGACTTTTGGGATAAGATATTACAAAACCTTTTATAATAATCGTCATGCGAGTACGGAAGATCAGAGAAACAAATAAAAACAAGGACGGGGTTCTGACTTTCTTCTGTTTTGGATGACTTTGTCATCAGCTTGCTTCAGAGGATTTCCCCTGTAAGATTTTCTAAAATTGGATGGCTTGAGAGATTTTTTTTCTTAGTCATTGATCTTATTTTCAGATCTCTTCTTAGCTTAGTGCTCGTTCGGTGTTGTCAAATCAGTATTAGAAATTCTTTTCAAACCAAGTGACTTGGGTCCATAATTTTATAGACTTGACAACTTTGGACCGCTGCTTACGCCTGGGCGTCCTGGCGTTGGAGAAGGGCAAGAAAACGCCTTGGACACCGAGCCGTCAAGGCTCGCGCATTTGTAGCGGACCCCCAATGCTTTTCCAATTATTCAATAAACTCAATCCATGACCTTAACCTAACCCATGACTCTACTCCTTTGAATGAGAGTAATGCTCGTGAGGGTTTGAACTATGAATTTGCTTGAGCTATGACTACAAACAAAGTAGAGAGTGGAGACTTTTTCATAGTATTAGTTATTATGTTTTGGGCTTTAGTGTAAAATTTTATTGTGCAATATCAGTGTTCTAAAAATTGGCCTAGGCGGCGCGCCTAGGCGTTTGGTGGGGGTTTGGCGGCACACCTAAGGCCAAAAAAATGCTCCAGCCAATTAGGTGGCGCCTAGGCGGAGTTTTTTTATATTTAAAATTACTACCAAAACAAGATCTTGATATATTTATTTTTCTAATGATTTACCATATTATTAATGCAAGTTGTAGCATATCAAATCACAACAAGGAGTGAACAAGATCAAGTCAAAATGGATAATTTTATTATAATTGTAATTTTTTGAACTTGTACCAACTTGAAATTATATAAATGATGATACATTTATAATATTTAATTTAATTCAATATAATTCTTAAATTTATGTTTAGTTTCTTAAGTTTTAATATTGAATTCTTAAAAGTTTAAATTTTATTATTTAATACCAATTTTGTTTATGAATAAAATTAATACGTCAAAGATATGTTAGTCATACTTAGTATATGGTATTTGCCATTTTCTTTAAGTCCTCAATTTTGAAAATTACACAAATTAAAATAATTTCATAATTAATAATATCAAATGTCTCATTCAATAAACTTAACATTAATTTTTAAAATAACATTTATTTAAATTTTTGAGAGAGAAGAAATGCGTATATAATTATATATATGAAGATATCTACTTACTAGTAACACTAATTCTATAATTTAATTATTTCAAGCAATGGATATATATCTTATTACTTAAGTGCAATTACTACTAATTCTATAATTTAATTATTATCTTTATTATAGATTATTTTGCTTTATATTATTATTTTGTTAGAATAATGTAAGATAAAATATTAAAATTGTCTTAAAATAAAAAATCCTGCCTAGGCCCCCTGGCCTCCCACCTAGCGCCTTTTAGAACATTGTGCAATATACTTTTGAAATAAAATAAATAATGTATAAATTACACATTGTTAACACCTTGTCGCCATACGGACGCCTAGGCGTCCTGGCGGTCAACTACCGCCGCGTCGAGCATTGGCGTCGTGACAACTATGTATATTAGACAATGTTTTCAAAGATCAGTATGTGTCCAGTCTTTGTAGGATTTTTAGGTGGTTTAGGAGATTCGTGATGTAATGTCATATTGGCTAAGAAATACTTCCTATATTCTGAAGTGAGAATCTTATTTCTTTTGTTGACTCCTGAATATATGAAGATTTGCATAAGATACACTTGGACAAAAATTTGTTCTAATAATGAATTTAGTCTTTGAAGTTTAATATTTGAGAAAAAATCATCCAAAAAATTTATGTTCTAGTATGTCTTGTATAAACCTTAATATTCAAAAAAAAAAAGTAGGACCGTCTTTTCGAGACCGAGTATGATGTAAATTCCTGTTGACGTATGCTTAGAAAATTAGTCTATCAGAAAGCAGATTGTTTAAAAACCAGTTTTAGTTGTAGAATCCTTTTAATGGTGATTAATTCATCTTGGGTTTTTGTTTTATTTTCCCCGTGTATTCTTTGTCCTTTGCTTTTGAGGAGATATCAATCTATTAATCCTCGATGATATATGCCATTTCTTAGACATGTCTGTGTACTATTCAGGTCTATTCCTGTTTTAGAGTTCAGAGAAGTGTATTCGTCTTGTCTATATTCTCCTGGATATTACTAGGAATTTTGCAACTGAAATGAAGATCGACAACCGACACTATAAATTGTTGATATTCCATATTAATTTACATTTCAATGTCATTGGGTTTAAGTAAATTATCTAGTTTTCCCATTCTGCAGATCAATCTACTTGAGAGACAGGAGCTTCAACAGAGAGTAAAATTTTATCTTACAAATCGTGGCCGGCCTGAGCATTGGCTTTTGTCTGGAACTTTTAAGCGTGTTGAATTGCAGAAGGCTCTTGGAAACCATCTGTCTTGGAAAGATAGGTGAAGTTTTGAAAATTTTAACTCGATTTGAATTCACTGAAGTGATATACAAGGTTCAACGTTATTGACTTCAATTATAGATTTAAGGATGAGAATTTACACAAATTAACTTGCTGGGATAAAAGACTGAATCTTTTCTTATATATTTATTTTTTAATTTATTTTTTCTTCTTTTTTCTTTTTGGCTTTGCTGAGAAGTGAGAACCTTGGAAATTCCAATGTCAATGTACAAGTATCCTGTTACATTCTTTCTTTTTAAGATCGAAAAACATTATAATAATAATTACTATAATAAGTAGAAGATTTATTAATAGACAGAATACAAACATAGAATTAATCGAACAGAGCACTTGAAAAAGAGTAGCCCTTCAATCGAATTCTGAGTATCAAACTCGTGTTAACATAGAATTAAAATTTCATAGATATGTCACTATTTCCATTGGTACCTAAGATATGCATATGTCTAATACTATCATCTATCTATATATATGTATGTATGTATATGCGTGTGTGTGTGTGTCAATGTTGATTTTTGATAATATAAAGTCACACATTGAACAAGTTAAGCCTTAAGACTCGGTATATAAACCTAGTGGCTTAGTCCACTTAGGATCAATTGGTTTGAGTTTAAATATACAACATTCATTCAGTTGATATTGAAATCAAACAAATTGGTATAAATATATGTAATCATCCAAAAGTTGATTTCTTATTGGTAGTGTAATTGTATCTTTGTTTGTGTCTCTTCTTGTTTTATGGCGAAGGGGTGTTGTTTTGGAACATTTTCTAGTGGCATAGTTATCTTTTGTTATACCCCTATGCTCAACATTGTGTGTAGTTCTGTGTACATGGGCTTTGTCCTTAGTTATCAAATAAAAAGAAAATACGACTCAGTTCTGTCTAATTTTGATGAGCGATGACGTAGACTCATTTGCTCTGGTCATTATATGTTTTGCAGGTATCCGGCATTCTTTGATGATATTGCACGTTTGCTTCCAGTCATCCCCTTAATTATCTATAGGCTTATTGAAAATGATGCCATAGACGCAGCTGATAGAGTTCTTCAAATGTATTCGGGGTTTCTTCATTACCATCCTCTAAATTTTACATTTGTTCGTGATATACTTGCATATTTCTATGGTCATCTTCCAGGGAAGCTCATCCTCCGAATTCTGAACGTGCTAGATATTAAAAAGGTTATGGTTCAACTTCTTGCCTCCCCTTGCTTTCTTCTTTTAGTCTGCTCTACTTCATTTAATGGCATCTTCTTTTCCCCCTCCCCCTTTTCCTTTTCAGATCCCTTTTTCAGAGTCTTTCCCTCAACATATCAATTCCCCAAATGCTGCCACGTCTCCACCATTGGAGTACTTTGCATCTCTTTTACTTGGTCTTGTGAATAATGTTATTCCTCCTCTAAATAACTTAAAGTATGGAGCAGTTGGAGATGCTTTAAATAATTCAACACGTACTCCACATAACAAGACTCCAGCAACATCTCAGTCTGGGCCAACAAACGCTTCTGAAGGTCAGAAAGCATTCTATCAAATTCAAGATCCTGGCACATTTACGCAGCTAATTCTTGAAACCGCAGTCATAGAGATACTATCACTTCCTGTACCTGCATCCCAGATTGTAGCATCGCTTGTTCAAATTGTTGTTCACATACAACCAACTCTAATTCAATCAAGTCACTGCCTACATACAACTTCTAGTGGTGTTGGGTATGCTCTGTTTTGCCTACTTCCCCCTCAGGGGGAAGCACCGATTCCATGAGTGCGAGTAGATCAACACCTTCAGTTTCAGGGATAAACCCCTCCAACTTTGTTTCCCGGAGTGGTTATACATGCCAGCAGTTGTCCTGCTTGCTTATCCAAGCTTGCGGTCTTCTTTTGGCTCAGCTTCCTCAAGAGTTTCATGTACAACTTTATATAGAGGCATCACGTGTAATAAAAGACAGCTGGTGGCTTACTGATGGGAAAAGGTCCCTGGGGGAACTAGACTCTGCTGTTGGCTATGCTCTGTTAGATCCAACCTGGGCAGCCCAAGACAATACCTCTACAGCCATTGGTATGCACTACAGCAGTCATTATCAATGATAACCTTGCAGTAGACGGAGTATTAGTTATTGATCGTGTCCTTTACATTATAAAACAAAGTTTAAGTGATTGATCTATTCATTGATGACTATAACTTCTGTCAAGCCATATCAATTTTCTTTATTTTCTATACTATAGTAACAACATGCCTTTCTGGTTCAAGGATTTAATGCTCCTTCTAGGTAGAAGTAGACCTAGAGCTCTGGGGCTTTAATGTTGCGTTTGTGAGTTTGGAGGGATGGGAAAGGGAAGTATAGGAGGGGAAGGGATGGGGATGGATTATAATTTTCTCGTCATGTTTGTGAGTTTTAGAAAGAAAGGGAAGGGAAAATATTTTTATTTTTAAACTACACTTACTATATTACTCTTACATATTATTGTAATAAATGACATGATTTATTTTGAATGGTTACTTTAGGTAATATAAAATATCTAACTTTCTCATCCTTTCTCATCCTTCCAAATTCTCCCACTTTTGGGGGGAATGTTTTGAGCTAAAAATGAAATCAACTTTATCTCCAAATCCCTTCCCTTCTTCCTAAAAAAAAACTCACAAACATGAAATTTGGAGCGATTTTAATTATTTTCCCTTCCCTTCCTCTAAAAAGAACTCATTATAATAAGGGATAGTGCTAGTTTAGAATGCAGAGTTCATCTACTTATTTCTAGCAATATTTCTGTGTCCAAAATCTGATCCTGTTACTTTGTTATTTATTGCCAGGTAATATTGTGTCCTTGCTTCATTCTTTCTTCAGTAACCTTCCACAAGAATGGCTAGAGGGCACAAACCTTATCATTAAGCATCTCAGGCCAGTAACATCTGTTGCAGTGCTGAGAATATCGTTTCGTATTATGGGCCCGCTGCTTCTGAGATTGTCCAATGCTCACACTCTGTTTAATAAGGTATAGAAAAGCATTCACTTGTTTTTATGTATTCTTTGTGAAACCTTTTATCTTATCACAATTTATTAAGTCTCTTTCTTATGTTCTTCACCTTACTTTGGAGTCTGTTTCTTAACTTATTGCACTCACTGTGTTGAATATTCTACACCATCATGTCTGACTGACCAAATCCCAGACTCCTAGGCCATGTTTATTTGCAAGTATTATAATCTCAATACTATTAATCATAGGATTAAATAGTCCTAGTCACATGTTTGTTTTTTATGAGATTATTCAATGATAACTTAAAATAATCTCATGTTATGTTTGTTCTTTTTAGGATTAATTAAAGGATTGGATAAAAAAATATCGTTTGGACTATTATACCCTTACCAATAATAACTTATTTTAAACTATAATTTAAACTTGTTTATACATCAAAAAATGATGAACAATTAATTAGAAACTTTTAAATATTGTTGAAATAAATTAGTAAGTTCACAATGCTTCACCATGAGCTATGTGAAATATTTGAAAATCAAATTATCATAAATTAGCACATAAATTAACAAATAAATAGCCGGTTGAACTATGCATAAAGTCCAAGGTCCAAACGCTATAAATATGTACAATTTTTTTCGTTTGAGTAGTACATACCAGCACCGATATATACCGGTGTATTGTTTTGAATTTATTATTAAAAAAATAAAAACATAAATATATATTTAAATACATTTATATGTATAATATTTATGATTAATTATATATAAAATTAAATAACTAATCAATGGCTTCAACATGTAAACTAGTAAATAAACAATGTCTCCAACTTTCTAAGTCGGTAAGTTTTAAGTGATGCAAGGTATATTACGAAAATGTATATTATCATAAAAAGTTGAGGTTAATTTTGTTTAGAAATTTTTAATTCCAAATGGTGGGGATTATTTTACCTAGTTGAACATGATATTAATAATCCCCTATATTAAGTCATTTTATAATCCATGGACTAATAGTTCCAAGTCCAAATTTAAAAACAAACAAATCACTTGGGATTAATAGTTCTATTCAAAGTGTAATCCTTACAAACAAACATAGCCCTAGTGACATCTATGTCTTTTCCTTTTTATCGTACTACTTTTACGCTCATACGAGATAAATTTTCAGCCTATTCCAACTAGTTTAAGATAAAAGGCATTGAGTTGAGTTGAGGATGAACTGTGTGCCTTCGAGCATCTATTGTTTTCCCTTTCGTTGAAAAGTCAATGCTGAAAACATCTACTGCAACTTTGCCTAGGAATGTTAGAGAAAGATTGTAGGCGTAATGTCAATATGGCAGTAATATAGCATACACTGCAATATATTGAACCAATCCTGCATTGTTTGCTTCAATTGACATAGCTTTCGAATGTTTACCTTCCATCAAAGAAACAGAAAAATAGGATCTATAAGACCGAAATAGGTACATGTAATGCTTTTGGTGAGGCCCGTTTAAAGTTGGAAAAACATGCTCTTGAAGGAAACCTTCCTTTCAATTGAATATAAGGTACCCTAGATTTGTGGACAAGGACATTGACTAATGATGGTGTTCATCCTTAAAAGAGGAAAAAGATTAATCTTAACTACTGTAGCAACGCTGTGCAAAAATATTAGCAACCAGCCCTTCTTTGACTTTTACATAAATGTCAACTTTGTGTGCTATATATTGAACCCCTAGCTTCTCTCATACTATTTTCCTCCTTTGGCATGTGTCTTGAAACTCACGTGTATTCTTTTTCTCAAATAACTATAATGATGAAGAGCATAACTATCAAGAAAAAGAAAATATTAATGAAGAACAAAGAAATTGATGCATTATCAGGTGTTTCTTAAATGGTAGTTGCAGTGAGTTAACATTGAATTTTATGGTTCACAATTTATTGCTTATGTTTCCTCCACTTTATCTTTCCAAATTTGTCTGCCAGAGTCTCTCAATGCTTTTAAATGTAATGGTGGATGTGTTTGGGAAGAACTCACAGCCATCTACTCCAGTGGAAGCATCAGAAATAGCAGATCTTATTGACTTCCTGTAAGATTTAAGTTTCCTGTCCTTGAATTAACCTGTTGAATGATTTATGTTAGTTTTATTTAATTTTATTAAATCAGTTGCAATTGTCATTTCATAGTTATCATCCATTTTTCTCCTTAGGCATCATGTTGTCCACTATGAAGGACAGGGAGGGCCTGTGCAGGCGACCAGCAAACCTAGAGCAGAAGTTTTGGCTCTGTTGGGAAGAGCATTGGAAAATTTACGTCCAGATGTTCAGCATCTTCTTTCTCACTTAAAAACTGATGTAAATAGTTCCATATATGCTGCTACACACCCAGAGCTTGTCCAGAATCTCTCATAAACAATTTTTTTTTACCATATTCCTTTATAAGCTGATCTAGGTGTCACTGAAAATGGAAGCTTTTCATGGGAAAAATTCACAGCAACTTTGTTTTTCCTCATTATGCACTCTAAAACCCAAGATGTAGCTCACGTCTTGATGAATGTTGTAAATTTTTATAATTTTCTGGGGATTACCAACGGATCACTAACAATCCTGTCTTCCAAGCTAATAGCAGCCCTCTTGGCAGATGTGGTGTGTCCTAGTCCAAGGAACAAAAATGAGAGCAGGCTATTGCAACTCCAGGTTCTGCATGGGTAGTTAGGTGAGTGTTTTGTTCAGAGTTTTCCAGAACGTTGCTACATTGCCTTAACCTGTTGCTGAAACTAGAGTATTGTAAATTTGTACCCAACTGTAAATTGTAATCGAAAGAAAGAAATAATGTATATGTAAATATGATGACCGGGGGAGATAGGTAAGAGGGTAGTTGGGAAGAGAGTCCAAGGATGTAGAGGCTGCTGCAGAAGGCCCGCTGCTGGAAAATTCGAATTATTCCCAGAGAAGGATATACCTGTACTGATACTTAATCAAATGTTCTCTCAAAATGTCGATTTTAGCAGTTTAGAGGAACCTCTCTTTTATTTTTATCCTTTTTCTGAAGTGTTGTAACTTATTCCGCTTTTGGCAGTTAGTTTCAATATGCTAGTATCTTTGTGCTATGGAAACTGCATAACGCTGGTTATGTTGCTCGGTTCCATCTAGATTTCTTATACTAGTTGAACAAATGCACAGTTAATTGATGCCTTTTAGGTTTCTGGTCTTGATGATATGCATGCGGCATCTTCCTTGCTGTAGTAGCATTTGCAAGGAAACTCACAAAAATCATGCCAAACAAAGTTTAGTTCAGTACTTTTTTGTGTATGTAAAGAATGCATTATGAGATGGATCCAATTTTTTAGCCCACTAGAAGTCTAAAACAACACAACTTGTTTGGCCAAGATTTCTGGATATGCTCAATTAATGTAAAATATTAGTTGGCCGAGGGGGATAGAAGCGCGAGCTATAGGAGAGTAAATGAATACAATATGCTCTGCTCACACATAGTCTGAATTAAAAGGAGGAAGAATTATATTGCCACACTAATTTACATTTGTAATTGGTCATCACAGAACATCATCTACTTGGCAAGACCAGAAGCTAAAAACTGCATACTACTTTTTTTACTTCATACTGCATGAACCTAATAGTTCAATGCAGCAATGATGAAGGGAAGAACAATCTGGGGTTGCATCGAGTACAACTAGAACTAACAGCAGAAAATTATGTACAAGTTTGCAATCCCCAAGGTATAGCCTTCAAATCCACCATATTAGTGAAGCTCAAAGGATTTGCCAGTCATCTTCCTGTGTATTGTTCTTTGCATCACCTGTGGGCACCAAATCAAAGGGATCACCCTCGTGAACTGCAGAACTGTCACCTCATGAGGTCTCATGGTGAGCTGTCGCCTTCAATAAATTGCGTGTCTGAGTAACAGTAAATAGTGGAGCACCATTTGATTGATCTGCTAACTCAGAAGCCTGGAAGCAGAAATTATAAAAATCATCTGCGAAACAAGAACGAGCAACGGCAGTCAGCACAAGCTTCATTCTAAGATATTCTGATCAAGGCTCTTTTAGGTATATTCGTCGTTAATAAAATAAAAAATTTAACGAAAGGGGGTTAGCGATGTGTACGTCATTTATCACATTCAGGATATCCATTTCTTTTCTGTTTTTATATTTCACTTCCACTCGAAAGTTGGAAGCTAGGACTAGGCTTAAGAATTATAATCATTGGTCCACACACTCTTCATCCTCTTCACTTTATTTGGAATATATAGTCTATCTTGTTATATTTTTACTGTACTCACTTTTTTATATTATGTAAGTTGTTATAGTCTACAACTTACATAATGTCTATGTAAAGGATAAATATACATTTAAATGAAGTGACTTTCCCTACACTTCTTATTTCTTGGTGGAAGGGCAGACTAAACTGCTCCATTATTTCTCAAGATTTCG
The DNA here is from genome assembly GCA_020205605.1 of Panax ginseng. NCBI lineage: Eukaryota > Viridiplantae > Streptophyta > Magnoliopsida > Apiales > Araliaceae > Panax > Panax ginseng. The sequence goes on from CM035127.1 coordinate 7,131,983, forward strand.
GTCCTTTTCAAAACACACCAAAACAAAATTAAATAAATCAGGAGATGCCAACATACCTTTGTCTCGGCAGTAAAATCCAATTGCCAAGGATGGATCAATCGAATCAAGGGGAATTTGCCGTATGACACTGAAATCATGAAGTAATAAAAGAATCACCCGTAAGCCACTACAGAGATTTAGAAAGCCAAAGGCGATACAAACAAATATGAATCAAGCAATTTCACTTCAAGTTTCAAACATGAAGCTTACTTGCAGTGATAAGATGAAGTATCAGCCTCCAGATTGTCCCACCTGATATCAATTGCCTGATGATTCAACCAGCAAGTGCAAAACAGTAATTACCAAAAAATTACTAACAAAAAGGGAAGAATTATGAATTCTTAACATTTATCAAACAGAAAGGTAATACTCCATACGTTCCAAAATACAGGAGCCATTTTGACAATTTGAGACAGTTTTAAATTCAAATTTACAATAGTTCATATCAATTTCAAATTTGAAAATTTCTCAAATTGACTTTTTGAATTTGCAAATGTCTCAAATTAACTATAAAAAGTCAAAATTGCTCTCATATTTTAGAATGGAGGGAGTATATTTTTAAGAATAAAATCTAGGATAATAAAACCGAGCAATAAAGCACATTAAGGATTTAGTAAATAAACGCTCACATACAAATATATTACCTGACAAGGAACAAAAAACACAGACAATGAAGCAAGTAACTGTGTAAATTAGGCAGTGGAATCATCATAAATAAGCTTCCAGGCTTTAAGTAATTACATATATAATGCTACCCTTAAAAGGTATGCATGCCAGCTTGGACCTTAGAATTACAAGGTTGTGTGTATTAATGTTAACTTGAAATTGTTTCGTGTTGTATTTTTATTGGATCAAAAAAACATAACTACATCAGATTGGCATGGACCAATTACAGTCTCACAGGAGAGGACACACAAAGCCCAAACCATAACAAGACATTTGTCCAAGGGTGAGGCAAACACATGGCATAATGTCCAACAACTCCAACCACCATAATCCTTAGGTTGGTTTAAATTAGCAGCAATAATAAGTGCATACCTCCACCAAATGAAGATCATAAATTGCATTTAAGACAATGCAAGAATAAGCACAATATTATACATAATATTTGCTTAGCTACTGACAGCTAATAGATGACTATAGTATCTCGAAGTAACTTCATAGTAGAAAGGATTTAGGATTACACTGCACCTGCTGAACTTCATGAGGATCAAGGTAAAAGGCTTTGTCATCTTGCACACCAACAATGTACGTCGAAGCACCAGGTCTACCTCCCAAGATCCCTAGGCTATGAGAAAAGGAGAATGTTGCAGCCAACAACGGAATGTACCTAATAAGAACCAAGAAATTATAATTGAAACATAAAGCAATTACTTCACTACATTTGCAAGCAATATCTGCTTGCTAATTTTTGACAGATCATATACAAAGAAAACAGTCCAGTTACATAAGAAAATAGAGCTAAGAAATTTACGAAAATAATGTATATATAAGAAATAGTGCTGATACACTTGAGAACATTGTGTCATTTTATACTAACATCAAAAGAAATGAGACTCTTTTTCTAAAACCAACAAATTTGGCAGATGGTACTCTTTTTGTGGAATGGATGGAGTAAGATTTATTTGGTGCATTGGACTTTTACAAGAGAATGATTTTTAAGAAATTACAGACCATAAGATGTCAACAGGAGACAAAACCTCCCCTGCATTTCTATTCATTTCCTATAGCCAAGAGATTATCATAGGTTTTCTGCCTCTTTTAAGTTTAGTGCTAAAAGACGTGAAACGCTTTAGTCCTTTTCCCCAATCACCAAACTCAGTAGAAGTGATAATTATGTTTCAAAAAATATGAAATGGTGAATTAGATGATACTATAACCCAAATCGGAGGTCACCGTGACTAATAGCATTTATACTTCTAATCATCAAAAATATATCTTGTGTTGTGTCATAGGTTTATCAAAATAAAGTAAAAACAAGAAGCAGGAAATTTATACGGAACAAACCTCAATCACCTTTAAAAAAAATTCCTTTTAAGCCTAATAAATACTGTTTCGGTGGGGGTCAGGGCAGGGACTTGGATCGGGAAGTGACAACAAAATATGAGCTTCATTGAGGTCATATTTACTCTGAGCGCCTTTCTATATTATCATCAAGGAAACTAAAGTGCTTTATGGTTGGCATGTTGAATCATATAAATAAATAATGGGCTGATTTAGACGGATCCGGATTCCAGACACATTGACTACATCCTATACACGTATCACAATCGCAATGACCCAATTGCAAGAACAGAGCTCAACAAACTGAGCTATATCCCCCAAGCCAAGTGGAAAAAATACGAGAAACAAATTTAAGGAGGTCCAATAGCTTATTAGATCTCTTCAAATTTATTTCTTAAACGTGCACAACAGTTACTTAACAAAATTCCTTATAGGTTTTTGTCTGAAGGTTGTTCTAATATGCACTTCAAAATTTAAACTAGATGATGCTCCAGTATGATCCTTCTTTTTCAATCGAGTAAAATTATTCATCCTTTTTATTTTTATTGTTAAGGCAATTAATGCATCTTTATATACTACTTTATTAGTTTATTTGCTTTGGGGGGAGGGCTAACAAAGGTATTTTTAAATAAACACAAGGTGGAAGATATTGTGAGATACACTACCACGCAGGCATTAAGACTTCATCTTTTAACAAATTGTCTTTTGTCAGGTAAAGGAACACAACAAAGGGAAATATCTGAAGACATCAGAAAGTTCAACTTAAAGTAAGATTTAACCCAATTAGGTAATAACACTAACCATATTTATTTTTTCCATTGCTAAGCTCCTCCAAAGTAGAATAGTTAAAGGTGACTAGTCTGTTCTCATTATTGGTCGACTGTGCTTTTTTTTCTTGGTATATACAATTTTATTACAGAAATGCCTAAATAAAGTCTTAAAATCGTTTACCCCTGAGGTAAACCAGAAGAATAAACAATCCTATGGTCTGTAAAGTATTTTTAAGTAAGTTTACCATATGGATTCTAGAACTATCTGGTTTCACATCCGGTCAATGATCCTTCATTTCAACAATTTTGGCAATCATTCCAACTAAAGCTATCCCTTTTTGGGGTCAAGGGTCAGAGTATTTTTCATGGGGAACTTCGCTCAGGTTGAGAAACTGTCTCCATAAGATAATTGTTTCATGAAATGAGAGAAATATCAGTCACATGTATGGAAACAAACTAGACACATTCTCATGTATCAAGAGAACTAAAGAACAAAAAATGAATGCATTATCAAGAAATTTGTGATTACAAAACACTCAGGCTAATGCAAGAGGATGTTGGGTCTGATGCTTTAACCATGCCAAATAAGAACAAATTAATCCATCACTGGGCAATGATCATAGTTTCAAATAATATTTACAGCTAGATCAAGCAATAGCCCAGACTGAATGAAAAAATTACTCAATCCATTCCATAATTAGAGATACAATTCTAAAATGACGACGTTTAAGGATAAACTTGTGTCCAAATGTATCCTTCACATTAGCTAAGAATTTAGTAGTGGTGGTGTAATATGATAATAAAAAAATAATGGCAAATTAGGAACATACTTTAGTCCTAAAATATAAGTTTATCTGTAATTTTAAAATGAACAAAAAACAAAAATGTATCTCTAATTTAGAATGCAATACTTAACTTGTTGAATGCTTGGTCATTGGTTCAAGTCTTGGAAACAGTAAAGTAGAAGGTAAGAATGCGTACATTTGGCATCCCCAAACCCTGTTATTTGCAGTGGATCGGGTACGACCTTTTGAAATGCACTTGAAAACCCCATTAACTATTAGGACCTACATAAGAGAATATCTTTGAAAAAGAGAAAAAAATTCAGTACAAAGGCCTGAAGCTCCACATCTCTCTTGAATTGAAACAGGGTTGAAGCCACTCATTAGTGGAAGACGGGAAATTGCCACGTTGATTATTTGGTATTTTGTTTCTAGTGTTATATGCAACTTTTTCCAGCTAAAATGTCTTCAAAGTGCATTATTATGGATTTGAGCCTTTTACTTTTGAATATATATATATATATATATATATAATTTTTTACCTAATACTCCCTCCATCCCTTATTAAAAATCAAAATTTCTTTTGCATGATATCCCATACAAAGAGTTCATTAGGAAAATCGAGAATATAAATCTCACGATGATCAAAAAAGTTATTAACTCTACAACTAATTATATTTAAGCCAAATATTTTCTCAAAAATAAATAGAGCTCATTTTTTATATGGAAAGAGTTATGCAGTATTTTTAAGATTATGCAACCCTTGACGTTTTAACTACCTTGGATAGAAGTAAGCCAACAACATATCAAGTCACATGAAAATGAAGAAAAAAGTTAATTTCAATCCAAATTGTTTAAAGATTTCTATAATATTGTTGCCAATAACTCAACTTTGGGATTATAAATGGTTCATATTTCTAATGATCGTATTGAACCATATGTACTATATCTTCGCAACATAAGACAAAAGTCAATGCATTTCTTTCCTTCTACAGAGAATCAAGGTTTTTGCCAACATTGTTTCATAATACATATACATTACTTCTTAAGCTCCCACCTTTTCTGATTCCAAAACTCCCATTAATTATTCAACAGAAAGAACATTAGGACAGATAACAATAGAATTATGAACTATCACAGCAATAAGCACCAAAACTTCCATACCTCGGGTTGATTTTGTCAAGACCTAGAACCAAAGGAACTAACAAAAGGATAGGACTCCACTCAACTTGGCCTCTTGAAACCTCAAAACATTGTCTTGAGACATCTTCAACGCAAACAACAGGAGCACCCCCTCGTTCTCCATCTTCATCACCAGAAACAACATAAACAGCCATTGGAAATGACTTGTGCTCAATAGCATTTTCCTCTAGTGTACTGCGCGCTAGAGTTTCCCAAGTGCGACACATGGCATAAGGACCTACCCATGATCCAGGAGAGAGGACTGCATTTCCACCTTGAAGGAGATTGTGGATAGAGAAAGCTGATTCCTCAGAATCACCAAAATAATGTAGTATCTCGACATACTCCTGATTCAGTGGCTGCATCGTTATAAAGGTAGCAATTTGAGCATACAAATTGGGCCATTCAACAGTGACTGAGACTCCTTAAATCCAGGTTTATGAAAACTTCAGTCTCAGTGTTCAAGTGGAACGTATAATTCAGAATAAACAAGTGAATATCAAATCCTACACCATATATAATACCTTGTGCAGAGGTTTTCTCCAATATCTGCCCAGCCGATGGAAAACCAATGCCTGTATGAAGAAATTAGTAATTCATTGATAATCAGAGATAAATATGATCACGAATGGAACAGACTGCTCCTTTTAAACTATTCTAGATCACTAAATTCTAGTTAAACAGGTTAAACAGAACTTACTACAAAAACAGAGTTAACACAGCAGAATACCTGAGCGACAAGCATCTGACTGCTTCGAAGCATGCAACCCCAGTTTACATCACTGGTATACTTTGAATCTCCAATGGTAGTAAAGCCTGTGAACAACCACAAAAAACCTTTATCTGAATCTTCATAATTAATATAAGTCTTATATTCAGGTAAAGCCGTCTAGAAAAGCAATAGCTATCCTTAAGACAAACCTTTACGATATGTCATTAAAATTCTTGATTCGAAATCTTCAACAAATGCAGCAAATCCATTGCTATGAGCTGGACCTGCAGAAGAATATTCTTGAGATATTTTGTAGCACACGCCTAGAAGCCATATGTCACTAGATGAAATAGAAATGCCAGTCTTGTTTAGCCCTAGAACGCACTCTTGAATTCTCCTCATTGAGGCACCAATCATTATCCTCTTCACTGCTGCAGTCCAACCATGGCCTCTCGTACTGGATTCCTTCTTACCAGAATCTTTCGACTCACTATGCGTTTCAAAAATCGAGAAAACCGACACCAGGAATCCTGACCATAATGAAGTCTTGGAGAGCTTATTGTCATACGTTCCGGGCTCTGAACAGAATGAACCCGGAAATTTATTCAAGGAATCAGAAGAACTTTTATTAGGATACTTTGAACTATCAATCCTATTACGGAAACCCTTCATCCAAAAAGCAGAATACGGGGTTGCAGTGGCTCATAGCAGCCACCCAGGTTCTCAATATGCACTAGCAGTACAGAGGTAAAGGGCGATACAAAAATCCGAAAAGATACTAAGAAACCTGGAAAGATAATGGAGAACAATAAACTTCACTGATCATCATCCATTCCTTGTTAAAATTGCAAAAGGCAAAAAGTCAACAAAGTATCCCAACAGTCATACCCGCCCACTTTTTCCAAAGGCAATGTGATGACCAACATTGTCAAATACACAAGCTAGAAGCCAAGAACTATTTATCACCCAATGCCTTAAACTACAGGAGTAAGTCTATACCCAGCTACATCCACATATAACAGACTACAGAGAGTGATTCAAACAAGAAAAGTCAAAATTTCTATCTAAATTTGGAGAACGCATAATTTTCAATAAAGGGAAATATACAACGAGTGAGTAACACATAATGGAAGAATTCAAACGTTAAATAATATAGCAGATATATAGAACAGAGAGAATATAAACTAGAACATGCCACAAGCTACAACATAAAAAATTAAAATTGGGTTCGAGATAATCAGAAGGAATGATTCAAGACATTCAGAGTTCAAACTAGGATGTCAAGAACTACAGTTAATTACAGAATTAAAAAAAAAAAATCAGAGTTTTAATAATTCCAAAATTAATTGAAGTTATTTCACAAACAGTAATTGAGTTAGAGAAAGAATCGGTAAACAATTCAATTGAGAATTATAATCTATGCTGCTTTCTCCATAAAAAGGGAAAACAAATTCAAGATTTATGTATATATATATAGAGAGAGAGGGAACTTTACCAGAGGAATAGAGTATAGAGATAGCGAGACAGGGTCACAGGGAATTGGGAAATCTGACCAGACCGGACCATAAATCTAACGGTGTTCAGACTTGAAATAACTAAATTTGTCAATTGTCATGTTACCCTGCCAAGCTAGACTTCTTCAACCACGCGCGACCGACACGCGTGATATAAGCAGTGACACACTGACACCTGTTTGAGTGTATAGCGGTACCACGTGCGTAATTTGGTTTATTATTGGGATGACAATTAAGGACCCGCTTCCGCCCGCCCGCTCGCACTTCCACACTCCCGCCCGCCCGCCCTCCCGCCCGCCCGGACGCCCGCCCGGACGCCCACATGCATGGTGGTTAATCGTAGGGCTTAACTGAAAATTTCGTATATGTCCGTTCGAGAAAAAAATGAATATTATTCGTATTTAAAATAAAATAAATATATTTATATTCGATTTTAAGTTATACATAAATATACGAATACAGATATCTATGTAGTCGTATAATATTTGATTGTAAATATATTTAAAGAATAGCGGATATTCAATATTCAAATTTGTACCCAAATATCTTGTATATATATTAATAATTTAATTATTAATTATTATAAATTAAGTAAATATAATTTTTCAAATAACCTTCCTTACATATATAATAATTAGTTTTTATTGTGAAAATTATTTTTAAAATATATATGTTATTTGGCTTTTAAAAATAAAAAATAATATTTTTAAATATAATATTAATAAACTGAAATGAATTTATTTAATTTTAATTAATGTATTTTTACTATTATAAAATATAAAACATTTAAAATATATCACTTGACGAGAAAATTACATTCAACAAGAATAAAACTATAGTTATTAGTTTATTGCAAATATTTTATTTTTAAAACTTATGTGCGATAACAAGAGTATATGAGAAATTGGTATTATCTTTCATTGAAAATATTGTTATTTGATACTTTTTCTATGATGTTTATGTTTTGTTTCATATTTATGATCAATGATGGATAATGGTGTGCTTGACATTTTTGTCCCGTTTATGATTAATTTGTTTAATTAATATGTATTGTTTAAACTATAAAGGGTGATGAATAATTATTTAATTTTTTTCTTTTGATTTTTGTAATAATTTGAATGAATAAATAGAAGCAAATATTATTTGTGAGACCCTAGATTTTTTGAATAAAGATTAAATTTTTTCGAAATATATTTTTGAATATTATGGTGTGGATTTGATATAATGTTATAGTTGTGGGTAATATTTATAAATTTTGCAAAATACGCAAAGTTGTTATATAATATTCGATTGGTTGGGAATATTCGCTTTTAACAGGGAATATTCGTGCATAACGCCACAATCATTGGTGGACCCCACAAATGTAATTATTGCCGGATTTAGAAAGCGACAAAAATACTTTATGAAAATAACTACGGCGGAAGTTTTACCGTTAACTGTTAAAACACCCGGTAGATTAAAAGTACAATGAATGGCGCTGTAGTTGCATAGTAGCACACCTGTATTGATTATTGATGCTTACGTGAGAAGTCACTCAGTTATACTCAATTATTGCTACAGTAATTGTTGCATCATATCTATCATATTATTGATTCAATTATTGTCACAGTATCATTTGCATAAAATATTTTTATTAAATCAATACTTGAGACAACAAAGTTATTCATATTATAAATTGCAATATTTACAATGTCTGTAAGTTACATCGAGAGAGGTTTGGTCACCTAATTGCGGCGCCTAATAGGAGAGAAATCCTTATTGGAAAGCCCTCTTTTCGAGGAGCGACACGGTTGATAAATATTGTGAGTTATAATATTAATAATGAATGTTGTTCGAGTTGAATTTGGAGAAGCGGACGTGATATTTGAGTCCTAATCACGCGAAATTAGTAAAATAGTCTATAAACACAAAATTTTCCTGGATTCACTATTTGGTCAAAAGTCATTGACAGTTGACTTTTTTCGAGAAAAGTCAAACTTTGAAATTTCAAAATTTATATTTTTGATAAAAATAGTTTCATTATGTTGGAATTGTTTGTGTTAGTGAAAATCGACATTTATTCCGATGATAATTGATGTCTAGGGGTTATATTGATAAATCGGATAATTTATCGAATAAATGAGCAATTAATTGCTACTAATTCACATGCTTATATAACTATTTGTTCACATATGTGTACTATTGAATCACATTATTTATTATTAGGGGAGTTGGTGCAAGATTGATAATATTTGCACGACTAAGTTAAAAATTGAGGTATAGATGGAGGTACTATACTGTAATTCGTATTTTTCACATTTACTATTGATTCACATGATTGAACTATTGATTCACATTATTTACTATTAGGGGAGTTGGTGCAAGATTGATAATACTTGCAGGACTAAATTAAAAATGAAAGAAAAATTGGAGGTATTGTACTGTAATTTTTCGAGCCCCAAAACGTGCAATTATTGAAACTATATTTTCCTATAAATAGAAGCTCATTCTTCCTTCATTTCTCACCAATTCACAAAAGCATTAGAGCGATTATTATAGAGAGAAATTATAGAGAGAAAGAAGAAGAGAAATCTGCTACCTCACTATTCCAGTATCCAGTTTTTTTAAGGTAGGGAGTATTATTTCTTTCTTATCTATGAAGAGAACTTTTGTTATTCCATCTTTTATTATTTTGTTGGAATAATCTGTATACGCGGACTACCCTATACTTGGTGAAATTCTTCTGTTGTTCCATTCTTTATTATTCTGTTGGAATATCATGTATACATGCGTTTTTACGCCTGACTGATTAAAATCTTTTTATTATTCTCATTGGAATATCCATGCATGCGTTCTACGCTTGGGACTGATTCCGCTCTTTTTATTATTTGGAATATCCTATCTATCTGCGTGCGTTTCTGGGACTGATTCCGTTATTTATTATTCTCATTGGAATAACTTTGCATGCGATCTATCGCATGCCCGGTGATTTCTTTTGTTATTCCATTCCTTATTATACTCAATTGGTTAAAGTTTTGACTTATATACTCCATGAAATTAGTGAAATATCCTTGATATTTGCGGCTTCATCCAAAGATCTTTTTATGGAAATATTCTTCCGAGCATTCTTGAATTTTACTCTATAAAGCGATATCATGTTGACAATTTGGACATTATTAGTTCTGGATAAAATAATTCTTGAACTTGTTTTTATTGAATTCTTATATCATTGTCATCATCCTCATGTTTATATTTTTTTTGAAAGTCATCTCGTGACCTATAAAGCATAGATGGACTTGGTATGATTATGACTAGGAATTATTCGATTGTAATCATGGCCGTAATGTTACAAATGATGTGGTAAAAGTCTTCATTGGCTGCAGTAGTGCATTGATGGACGATTGTTGGCATGATCACGACCATTATTGAATACACAAATATTCTTGGCCGTAGTCGTGGATAATTATGATCGTGATACTTAAAGAATATCCTCGGCCGTAGTAGTGCGGGGTGATTCGATGATATGAATTATTTATTAAACCGAGTCCCAAATGATAAAAGTGATGAAAACCTTCTAAATCGTAAAAAGACAAGATTTTATTCTCTACTGACTCTTTTAATGGATTGTTTGTTCATTGCAGATTAAACTTGATGGTTGTTATATTGTATCGAGTTTAACACTTTGTTGGCTACGATATTATCTTAGTCATAATATTTTCTACTTGGGCTAGTTGAGCTCACCCTTTTACTTTTATTGTTCTCTTCGTGAAATGAGAACGTAGCGAGGGACTAATCGGGAAGCGGGTGGACGGACGGATGATAAATTAGTAGTCCTCACTATTCTGTGAAATAGTGTGATAATAATTGTAATGAGGACTCCTTTTGAGTTTATATAATCTCTAGTAGACAATATTTATATTCAAACTGACAGCTTATGTTTTGTCGTATTGTACACGACAGTTGTATTATTAAGTTGTATTTGAATTTATGTACCATGTAAGTGGCGACCCAAGATAGGTGACATATACCTAATTTTGGGGGCGTCACATTATTCGTATTTAGATATTATTTTGAATTTCGAATACGGATAGTATTTTTAAAATCCGTTGAATATTAAATACGAATACGGATAGGACATTAATTTTTTAGATACAAATATAAATAGCACTGTATCTGGATCTGTATATATTTGTTTACAACCTTAGTTAATGGTTTAGCTAGCAAGCTAACCTGCATACGGGTCAGATCAATGTGGGATGGACAAATAAGTACTGGATTAAGAAAATTCGATTTAAACGCCATCTCTTTTCTTGAGCCTTGATCTGTTGGTAAGATTGTAAAATGAATCAAACAATTAAGGTTTAATTTGTACTCATTTAAATTCGATTCGAAGTATAAACGATTCAAATATTTTTAAATTTTAAAGTTCGATAAATTACTCGAATCTCTTCAAATCAAATTTTTTTATTGGTACTCAGATCATATTCACTCAAAAAATTCAAACTGTTCGGACTCAATTCGAAATCGTACTCGACTCAGTAATTAAACGAGCTTCAATCAAAACTTATTTCACATCGAATATGAGTAAGTTGGACAACCGAAAACGCATGGACCAAATGTTGCTTTGAATATTTTTTTTTCCAAACTAATCAGATAGTCGATTAGTTTTATCTATTACTACTATTATGTTATATTTGGATTGAAGAAATGTAATAGGTGAAGAAATAGAATAGAGAAAAGAATGGAGAGTGAATTATTCATTTCATTCAAATTGTAATGAGTCTATATCCTCACTCAAAGAATAAAATTCATAAATTTGAGAGGAATAAGAATAATTCATTACATTCAAATGGAACAACCAAACATAATTTTTTTTATTTAACTTAAATAATTTGAATTATTTAACTCAATTTCCTTTTACAGCGACATCATAAAGAGTCCTTCTAGTGGGGATGAGGCCATTTCCGGAAATCGGGGTAGTGATGAAAGCGATTTTTTTTTTTTTTTTTTTTTTTGACTACAAAATAATTAATGTGATTTATTGAAATCGAATTTTTACAAAATACTGATGATTTAGGTGTCTTTTTTTTGATACACGTAATAAAACGAGGTTATACAATCAGCATAACTATTTTTTTCTTGTATCCAAATGACACCTAAATCACTGTATTTTGTAAAAATTTCAGTTCCAATAAATCACATTAATTATTTTGTAGACAAAAGCAAAAAAATAAAATAAAATCCGACCGATCACTACCCCGGTCGAAAAAAGCCGGTCCCCCTATACTTATTACATCATAAATAGTTCATGTCAAGTTGAGTCAAATGAAAAAAAAACACGCAATCAGTTTGTTAATGGCGATAATGTTTGTTTGCTTTGAGTGTTGTTTTGGACTTATTACAACTTGTATTTTATACACTTTCTATGTTCACCAAAAGTTTCACATTATTTGTTTTATTAAAAAAAGTCCTGATTTTTAATATTATTATTAAATATAATACAATATATTCTCAAGCTCATATTCAAAATTTAATTGTTGTATCATTAATGTAAAACTAAACACCCAAATAAATTTAAGAATAAACATGAAATAAAAATATATTTTTAATATTGTAAATATAACTCCTTTTAAAATAAATTAAGACTATGTTTGTTTATAAAGAATATGACTACTAATTCAAATGTCTTTTTTGTTCAAATTTAAACTTGACACTATTAATTTAAGAATTATAAAATAATTTAATAGTCTTGTAATTATAATTATAATCCCAATCTTAGAATTAATAATCTTGGTATTATAATCACATAAATTATAACCCTACAAACAAACATGGCCTAAATTCACAATTACATCGAAAATCTTGAGTCCTCTTGTATTGTGCTACCAACATTGTTTTGGAAGTTTAATTAAAAGAGGGGAGGAAAAGAAAAAATGGACGTACTAAACACTAAATTTTATTTTTGTTCCAAAGAACAAGACAGAGCACTAAAATTTAGAAAGGAAGGGAAGGGGAGAGCCACTCAAGAAAGATTCCTAAGCACATGACATGAATGTTGTTCATAGACAACAACATTTGACGTTATATCATTTTCATTTTCTCATTTGTTATATTTGACACCACCAAATATATATATATATATACACAATCCATTTCTTAGGCTCACCTTTATTGAGCTCACCCTGCATAAAAAAAAAACATAACTAATAAAAAATATATAATAATTTTTGAAATTTTAAGTTTTTTAAAAAAAAGTATTTTGGGTGTGATACAACACTGTTTTGTTATATGTACTCAAATCACACCCAAAACACTTTTTTAAAAAACTTTCATTCCAAAAATTATTATTCATTTTTTATTAGTTGTTTAAAAAAAAAAAAAAAGAGAGGGTGAGCTCAATAAGGGTGAGCTTAAGATCCTTTTCGTGTGTGTGTATATATATATATATATATATATATATATATAGCTCAACAAAGAAGAGAAACATAAAACAAAAACAATTAAACCAGAAAAAGTAACACAGGAAAAATTAATACTAATCCTCAATTAATTTCTAAAGCATGATCTGCTTCTAGATAAATTTCCAAATCCCATACAAATAAACAAGAGAGCAAGACGGCAAGATTTCAAAGTTATAATCTCATGTCATGACATACAGAAGAAGATATATAAACAAAGACCTATACCATTTCTATATAAGAAACTTGGCCAAAATTAAGGGTCCAAGAAGTCGAGATTACAGGAGGATAATTATTAAGACGTGCAATAGCAAAAACCCATTTACTTGAAGGCTTAGAGATTTAACTTGCTAAATAAATGCAAATCAGTTCCTCTTTCCAATTTAGTCTTTACCAGTTGAGACGGAAGCAGAGCCCAAACCAGAAGTCCCAGACAAACAGATACCATTGGATCCCGGAGTGGAGCACTCGGCAGATTTCTTGGTGAGGTTATTGTATGGTGCTGAACTCATCACCCTAAATGCATAGACAGTTAACTCATACAGCAAAACATTTTAAAACTGATCATTCATCATTCTTTCTTCATGTTGTTTGTGAATAATTGACGACTAAAATAACACTAGAAAGACTAAAGTTCATCTTGTAGATATATATTGTAGGTCATCAAATGGTTGAAGTATGATGAATGCTAATAATTCAAAAAAAAAGAAGAAAAAGAAAGAAAATTAATATTAACGAGAGCAAATAATTTGAAAATTAATGAAAATTAGAGTTCCAATAAAAAGATGCATCTCTTCCTTCTTTGGACTCTGAAAGCTACCAAAAAAAGAAAGTAATTGAAGTGTTTAACAGTTTACCTTTCCTTGCGCTTAGCCAGAAACCGAGCCAAGGATGCATTGCGAGCTTGTGGTACAGCTGCATGAAATACCTAAGATGTCATTTTCACATGGCTGATCAAGGATTAAATTTGTAATAAATTGGACATATTGCAGAAGGGTTATTTGTAAAATTATAATTTGGGAGACATCTGGCCTTTGAATGTTCGGAAATCCAAAAGCTAATGAGAATACTAAAATGATAGCAAAAGAAATTGAATAAAGTATATGTCATAAACAATGGATTTACTTCTAAAGACCGGAATTTTGTTTCCATCACATAGTTTACAATTGAGCCTTGATGAGACTTTAACGTTGGTTCCCACGATATCTTTAAATTAGTGCATAATATATGAAATTTAAGTGACCATGTTCTTCAGTTGGCACATAGTTTACAATCGAGTCCTGAGTCCTGAAAAGATTACTATGATATCTTTAAAGTACTGCATAAAATATCCGAAATATAAGATCGCTTGGAGTCCACATAGTTACACATTTTCTTTGTCAACTTTTCAAACATAAGGGAAGTATAGTCAAATTAAAGAATTAATGCATTTTTATATGGAATAGTGTCACTTAAACATGGTCATCCGAAAAATAAAAAGAGGTTGCTTCTCTTGGGATTGATGCAGTACCTAATTGTATCATGGTAGAGGCAGCAACATGACCATGTGAGGTCACTATCTTTGGAGCCTCTGTCTTGTTAACATGAGTGGTTGAACCTCCGCTGGTTTTAGCTGGTCCATCATTGTTAATAGACTCACCACCAGACTGCCCCACAGGATGTGACGAAACAGATGTAGGGCTTGAGAGACCAGAGCATGGTGGCGTATTCTTAGGCTGGTTCACAAAAACAACATCCTCTGCCACAGGTTTTGAGCTAGGTGCCTGAACTTGATGTCTTGGTTGTCCAACATTTGAACCAGTAGAAAATCCATTTCCAGCCAATAACATAATAGCTTGAGCCTAGAAAAGATGGCCATAATAATAAATTGAACTAAGTTGAAGGGGGGGAGGGAGTTAAGAAAAGATTCAACTACAACTCTTGAAACTCACTAGCAAGTGCACACACCCACACAGAGTTATATATATAAAGAGAGAACCTTCTCAGGGGAGATATCATCAAAGACATTCACAGTACCCCCATAAAAGATGGTCAACTGAGCAGGAGCTCGGGAGGTCTTCAAATTGAACCTTGAAAAGAAAGAGAATAATCCAAGAAAAAAACTATTTCCAATTAAATGATTTTTCATTTTAGAGCCCAATTCTTAAGTTATATATCTATTGACAAATTTAGCAGAAAAGAAAATGAATCGATCAAATAAAATTATCCTCACCATGGTTCAGTTGTCCCTGCCACAGAACCAATGGAAGAAAGAATTGAATGAGGGGCAGTGATAGGAATTCCTCCAAGAAAATGTGCCTTTGTGGGAGCAGCTGTGAAGTTCTGACCAGCACCAGCAAATTGTGCCTTAAAGAAAGGGTTGTTCACATCAAGGGGAAGATGCACAGAATACGCATTCTGTTGAACGGGATAAGTTGTTAAAAAGAGAGCCACTTCCCTATTGTGATTGAAGTTTTTCTAAATAGTAAAAGCCATCAGAGATGAAATGATTGAAGAGAATCAATTGTCTGACAAAGAGCTTCCAAAAAGAACAAACGGATAGACAAAATGAGTTGATTTGGTAGATAATAAAATTCGGTGATGAACCAAACATTGTACAAGTAATTTCGAAGCATAAGCATAACTATCCCTTACTGAGAATAGAGGATCAATATGGATCCAATCTCATGACCTCATCTTCTTCAGGAAATTCTAGATACTCTAGGTGAAAATTCATTGTAATCTATATTTTAAACGGTGTCATGCAAAACAAATGGATATAGCTCAACGCATACATCTCCCAGATGACCTGGGAAAGTACAGTTGCATAAATTATACACGCGCACACACATTCTGTAAAAGGATAGAATTGAACCTGGTTTTCACCCAATAGACATTTGTTAGAGGTGTTGAATGTATCTGCGGTGGAGGTCATAAATGAGAAGAAATAAGAGGATCAGACATGATCTCCGAAGTCTATTCTTCTCGAACAACGTTAAAAAGAGATGAAATAAGGAAGGGAAGATTTCTTACTTGGCAATGGCCACTGAACTTGAGGACCTTTAAACAATACTACAAAGTCAAAGATGAACAACAATACCCAATTAGACAATATACATGCATAATGCATTTGAGTACTAAATAAATCAAGTAATTTGGTAAAATTCAGTTACAATATTCAATGTGTGGTAGGCAATAATCTTAAAAGGTTTCTCAATTAAAGAAATTCTGGAACATAATGAAACAACATATTATGACACTAGATCTTTGCAATACTCAAGATTATTGGTATGGTCACAACCATGAATATGTCAATATAGTTGAACACCAAATGAAATATTTCATATTCTTGTCGATTAAAAAACAAAACTAGGTAATAAGAATCCACATGTCAAAAAGAAAAGAAAATAAAATTAGTAAAACCCATGTTGTGACGTGATGCAAATTCACAAAATCTTATCATTACAGTTGGCGTTTGAATTCTAAAACAAAATTGTTTTGCTAGTAACGTTTCATAAAGGTCTGAAAGCTTGATTTTTGGCGCCTAGCAATCTAAGCAATTAAGAAAACAGATCTCGCACCCGTTTTATCATTAAAGATCCCAAGTTCCTAACAACCACGTTTTATCATTTTAAAGATCTTTCACAGCCATAAATTGGTCTTTGCCCTGGTAGACCCTGTAGGCCTGTACTCCAGTCTAGCTTAGAACAGCACTCAATAAAGAACACCAGTCCCACTAAACCAATCCCTGCCTCTCCACTATCCGAAAGCTCATGAGTAATGACTATAATAAAAACACACACACACACACACAAAACACAATATAAATAGCTAACAACTCATGTTGACAAAGTTTAGAACTACACATGCATTAAAGATTTAAAAAAACACATGCATTAAAGGCAAAAGTCCAAAAAAAAAAATAACACCACAATTTAGGTGGGGTGTGTTAATTCCCTCAAGTCTCATGTGAGTGGGAGGGGACTTGTGAAATTATCGCAAAAAAAGAAGAAGAAAAGACTTGTGAAAACAACAAATATCTAAATTACTAACATCTCACTACCAAGCCGTGAAAAGTGAAATACAAGTATAACTTAACATTAAGAACTAACTTCCATCAATCCAAAATTGAATGAAAATTACAACAAAACCGCATATAAATACATGCATATATAATTATAACTATATATACCTGAGTCTTTGCATCCTTCAACAGCCTCTTCCTTAACCACAATCACAGAATCTTTTGAATTCAAACCCATGAAATCCCTCTCCATCTCAATATCACAACTCAACTAATTAATTTTCTGAACACCCCAGATTTTGAAAAGAAAAAACAAACTATAGATGGCAGAGCAAGATCCAAGAAAAAGGTATCTACCTGCTCAACAACAAAAGCAAAGAAGCAAATTTTCTACAAAGATTGATGGAGATAAAGAAAGAAAATAGAGAGAGAGAAAGTGTAAACTCTCATCTGCCAAAATGCTTTCAACTGCAGCAAAAGAAAGACTATTGAGAATGGAAGTGATTTGTTTATTTATTCTGTAATGTGTTTTGTAAATAAAATAAAATAAGGGTAGTGTCTTGACTATTGAGCCTTGAGGGATAAATTAATGGGTTACCGGCTGGTTCGGTAAAGTACCACGTGCGCGAGTATCTAATTCACACATTTGATACTACACCATTCCGCACCCGCGTATAGGCAGTACTACCGCAATTGTGTACTATCATATGCTGAGAAGTTGACACGTGTAAACAACCGCAACTGAGTTCAGCTCGTTAATTTAAAGTAGTGACGATAATTCACGTGACCAAACCGACTTTTCTCGTGGCTATTAAACTATGCATATGCACAGTGTTAACTGTAAGCTAAAACAGAAATATATATATATATATCCGATGCAAATATGAATATAGCTCAGTTGGGTATAGCAAATGACAATGAAAAATGATACATATAATTCTTTTTTTTAACTGATAATATTTTTTAAGAAACGTGTAATAAGTGAAATTAATATATTAATAAATTGGGAATTGATTCATAGTAGTAAATAGATTTTACACCGTTAATTTAGATATCTAATGGTTTAAAGATAATGTTTTTTAATAAGACGAAATGTCTAAAATACAGCACATTAATTAAATTTAAATAATTTTAATGTATAAAATATTTTTATAAATAATTTTTAAATAATAAAATTTAAAAATATTAATTATATTCAATGTATTTATTTTTATAAAATATTTATATAAATAATTTCTTATGTAATAAAATTTAACGTTGTCAATTATTGTGATCATTTGATTTTTTAAAATTTAAACTCTATATTGTAATATAACTTGGACCTTACAAATTAATACATTGAAACGATTTAAATCAAAATAAGGTGGAGGTGTTTAAGACATTTCTCCTAACCTATACTCTTAGTAGAGGGCAATAAAAAAATATTCTCTATCCGTTACTAAGAGTAGGGGCCTGCAAAAAAAGACATTCTCTAGTAGCTAATAAGAATAATGGCCAATAAAAAAAATTATATTTGGGCCGTTAAATCTCTAAATTAACGAAGTAAGATTTGTTTGTTGAAATAATATTCATAACAATCGTTTGCCATGAATCACTACCATAATAAATTTCGTAAGAAAAATAATATATATTGCGAATGTTTACATCTATTTTTTTTATTGTCGATTACGTGCATAAATATTAATGGTAACTTTTATAGAGAATTGTGTAATAAGTTGAGTCTTCTTATAATTCTTATCAATCTCATATGTTAACAAATTTTGTAATTATAATTCGATTTAAATTTATCACAATACAATAACATGACTCATTTTATAATTATAATTCGACACAAATTTATCACAATTAATCTTTATTGTCTTTGTTTGGAGAGAGAGAGATGGGGAGATGGGGGGGGGGGGGGTGCGGGTGGAGAAATGGTCAAAATTAGAGGTGTTCAACCGATAAAAATTTATTCGAACCGGACTGATATTAAACCGAATTGATATCAAAATTGGTCAAATTTTAATACCGATATCGATTGAACCGGTATACCGAAATGGTGACAGAGGAAGATGAAACACTGTCCTTTGTCTTCTAGAACTCCATATGTAGTAATGAACTAAATACTAATGATAATTACAACCAAATAGCCGACAAAGATAAAAGATTGTAATATTCTACTAGTACTAGCTAGTTTATTGGAATGATTCTTTAGACTCGAGTCTGACCATAATGTTTAATGTGTGTGTATATTCGCTTGTTGAAGATTTATTATAATTGTAAATTTATTTCATAATCAGTTAATTATAATATCGTAAAATTACATTTATAATAAAGAAAAATATTTTGGTGTATTTTTAGAATTATAAATTCTAAGTATTATATATTTTGTTCCGAAATTAAAATTCTTTTTTGAAACAAAGATTTTAAAGGAAAAATATATATTTCAAATCTATTTATGGTGAAATGATATTATTCTATTTATTTATAATATAAAAATATCAGGTAATTTTATAATTTAAAAATAAAGGGACAAGCACATGTACAATAAATAATTACTTAATAAGTAATCAGCACGTGGAATCTTTGGTGATGAACAAGACACATAAAATACAGAAATGAACAAACGATTAAATGCTTAAACTAATTCAGATTTCGGCTCAAATTTAAAAGTTCGATTCGAAATTCGACTTAAATATAAATGAAGTCAAATATGAAAGACATTTTAAAGTTCGATAAATTACTCGAACCTTCTCAAATTGTAATTTTCTAATTATACTTTGGATCATATTCGTTGAAAAAGTTCAAACTGTTTGGAATTGATTCTAATTGCGCTTGATTCCAGAGCTAAATGAAATTTCAATCAAACCTTATTTTATACTTTCGATAAATTTTGTGAACCAAATCTGAACAACTCAATACTCGGATCGACTCGGTTCGTTTACACTCTTAAGTACATGTGAAGAAAATAAAAATATTCAACAAAGTAATTAATTATAAAGGATCTCCAAAATTCATATCAATCGTCTATTGGTTGTTTACTCACCGATCCATATTTTTTAGATTATTATTATAAAAAAGAAAAAAAGTTTGGTTGTTCTTGTTTCGTACGAAACCAAAGGGGCAAAGGCTATTTAATAGGTCGAAAATGCCCTTGATACCAATACTTGATTTCTCTCATTTGACCTCTGGTGATAGTGCTCCAAAGTTGAGCAGATACTGGATCAAAACACCCCCCAAGGGACGTGCATGGGATATATTTTGAAGTAATATTTAATAATGATTTTATTCCGAAGTTTTAATTTTAAGAAAATTTAGTAAAGAAAAATGTAACATAATATACGTAAATCCCCTCCAAATAAAAAAAATAATACTCTTTTCATTCTATAAAAAAAAGCTTAATTGCAAAAATTTGTGAACATTAAGTTGTTAATTAAGTAATTTGGTATAATAATAAAGTAACAATAACAAACTGGATGACATTTTGTTATTTTATGCTACTATTATTAAAAAGTAAACTCATTTTTGTAGAATAAAATTTTATAGCAAATGATACTATTTTTGTGAAAATAATGGAGTAATCTTTATCGTCTAGTAACAATGAAAGTACTCTCTACGTTACATTAAAAATATTTTAAGTACAATTTTATAATATTCAATAAAAAAAAATTAAAGATAAAAATTTAGCCGCAAGTCTAGTTTAACTAGTTTGAAATTGAGTAAAAAGAATATATATATATATATATATATATATGGAAAATTTGTGTAAATCATTTATGATTTACAATTTTTTTTACGATTCTGATGTGATTCAATCATCGTCATAATAACCGCATTATATATTCAAAAAAACCGTTACATAAGATTTCATTGTGTATATACATATAAATATATATATATAATTAATACAAACTTTCTTAACATTATCTGTATATTAAGTTTTGTAAAGTATAGATAATTAAACTTATGTTGTATAAGATTTTTTTTAAATATCAGTAGTTGGTATTTAAATTTATTTCCTATATTCCTTTCCTCTTTAAAGTTCCAAAAGAATACTAGGTAAGTAGAGTGAGTCAAAGTCTAATTTGGAGAACTCTTGTGAATTATAAAAGCATTAGTATCTTCCGGGGAAAGAAATAACAAATGTGTGGGACAGACAAATAATGTTTAATTGAATCGTAGAACCGTATAGTTTACTGAGTATTTTTAAAATTAACTTAACATGTGCATCAGTGCATGCGACTCTTATTTTCATTTTGAGCGGACTATATCTTTTTACCTTTCTCAAGTAGTAATTTCTTGGAACATGATAAAAGTCTTGATTGACTTTTTGTACATATTAAATATTCTATCCGTTTTATAATATATAATATTTTAAAGTTGTACACAAGAATTAAAAATAATAATTTTATAACATTAAATATGATATTAATTATCTATAATACCACATTTTACTATATATTTATCTCATATTCTCTCTAATCTGTAACATTTTTCTATGAGGGTAATTTTGAAAAATTGTGATTAATTCTCCTAGATTATATAAAACTTCAAATAATTTAAAAAAATAATATTATCTAATACATCATATATCATTTATGGGACGGATAGAGTAAAAGAATAAATTGATTCATATTTAAATTCTCATTTAATTATATAACTTTTTTCACATGACTAGTGATGTTTTATAAATATGCATAGAAAATAAAAATCTGACAATTAATATTAAGGGTATTATAGGTAATTAATTATAAAAATAAATAAACAGACATTTAACTTGAAACGTTTAAATAAGAGTGAAACGGAGGGAACCTAAATTTGGAGCGGCCGCGGACCATGTTGAATACACAATTATTCAGTTCAGCTCGAAGGGAGTAGACAATAATTTTGGTGGTGTCATGCTTTGCATATATTGTGTGACATGTGAAGCTTCTTCTTTTGGAAGTCCAGGTGTGAATAATAAAAATTAGGGTTAAGTTCAGATGGTCACCTAGGATTTGAGCAGTTTTCCACTTAATCACCTATAATCAGTAAAGTTACATTTAAACACCCGACCTTTTGAGTTAAAGTGAAAACTTAACCGTGCGTGTATGTCACACGCCAAAAGCGTGTGAAAAGGATTGTAACAGTAAACAAAAAGGTAGTAAATGTCTAAAATACCCTCTTCTTCCTCATTCGATACGAGAGAGAGACGAACAGAGTATTTGATCTGATTTTATTGGTAGAAATGAAGTACTCCCCAAACATCCAAAAACAGATTGTCGTTACACCGAGCTTCCAGATGAGACCCCGAGCAATCACCTACTCGACTCGGTGATTTTCTCCTAAATTTCATCATGCCCTTTTGGAGCTCCATCTCAAGAGGCGCCTTTGTTTGTCCCGAACCGGCCGGAGATTTTTTAGGTTAATAAGGGGATTCAATATGCTTCTTCACGAGGATGAGGTCTGAGTGTTGAGTTAATTTGTTTTGTGGATTGATTTTTGTGAGGGTGGGGCTTAGGGTTATTAAGTGGGTTTGTCTGGTTTTTGTAATTTGAATGGGTATTGGAATGTTAGGATTTATGTTAGTTGTTGGATGTTTTTGTTGCACTAAATTTCATACTAATAATGTGCTCTTTTGGTTTGTGATGTTTGATATGCTGACAGAAATGTAGGAAATGATGGTGAATATTAGGGATTTTAATTGGTTATCTGCTTTTTGTAATGGGTGGTATGAATATTAGGATTTTTCTTCGTTGTTGAATTTGTTTGTTGCACTAAATTCATATGAGATGTGATCGTTGGTTTATCACTCATCTCAACCAAAAACACACAACCCTATTGAAGATATCTAACCTTCCTTCCTTATGGAGTGTTTCCCCTTTTTTAGCTTTGCATAAACTCCTGCTTGAGCTAGCTCAGCTAACTCTGGTTTTGTTAGTACAGTACAGTACAGGAAGTCCTTGTTTGATGATAGCATCTAGAATGTTTGTGGTTTTATAGCTGCAATTAAATCTATTAGAAACTTTTTTTCTGCTGTGGCATTTTGGACTTTGCCAAAATAAATGACTCAATTGTTTTCTTGAGATGTAGGAAATCAGATTACTGTGTTATATCATTTTTGGCTTCTCAATTCATAGGTTGAAGCAAAGAAAGCTGTTTCAAGAGATGATCATCACATCATGAATAGAAACTCCAATAGTATTCAAGGATTTTATAATGTATACATTGATGATGTTAAGGGGGTGATTTTGATATCCTCATTTGCCTTTTGGGAATTTATATGAGCTCTTGTTTTTTGTTTGTTAGAAAAAGAGAGAGAGAGAGAGAGATGAACAAAAAAAGCTCTCTGCAGTGTACCATGTTTTGTTGAGTCCTTTGATTTATAAATATATGTTAAATTTTAGCACCAAATTTTTTTCAGGATTATGAATGATGGACCGAATATTACTCAAGATTAGCTTAAGTTTTTTCTTCATAAGAGGGGGAGGGGGATTCAAGCAGTTCTGTATTCTTCTGTCTTCTGTCTTTTATATATAAGGAGGGTAATTAAGTCTTTATACAATTTAACTAACAGAGTTATGACAGAAAGCACCTTTTCACTTTAACTCAAAAGGTCGGGTGTTTAAATATAGCTTTACTGACTATAGGTGGTTAAGTGGAAAACCGCTCAAACCCCAGGTGGTCATCTGAACTTAACCCTAAAAATTATTACGATTATTCATAAGAAAGAAGATTCAGAAGCGAAAACAAGAGCAGAACGAACAACAAACTTGAATTACTAATATGTAATTTATGTATAAATCTTTGTTATAAGCAAAGATTCATGTTTACAGCTATATTCAATATCAACTTGACCAAAATGAATTAGCCTGAAGACAAAAATACATAAAAACTGATAACAATTTATAAGGCTGATAAAACTATTCATCCGGTGCTGAATTAGGAATTCAGCATCTTCAGTTCACAAGTTTTTTTCTTAATTGATAATTTATTCTAAATCCAGTTTACTCCTCCCACCACAGCATTGACAAGACCAGAATTTAGTAATCCACTACAGGGTAGACATAACTCGAGGGAATAAACTTGTCAATGGAATAATTTTGACTTCTCATTTCACCACGGACACATACATTTAAAAATCCATTCTTATCACCTAGACGAAAGCCCGTATATGCATAGTCCTAACAGAAAGATGCTTGAAGTGACGTAGAAGAATATCACGACTAACCTGAAATTCATTTAATCAAACCTATATATTAAGGAGTCCATCTATTATCAGATGATCAACCAAATCTTATAACTACCAGAAAATTTTGTACGTTAAAATTTACAATGAACACCAAAGTATAAAAGCAATAAAAAAAATGAAAAAACAAGAGCAGCTTCAATAACTTACCTCATAGAGTGTGGTAGTTGCCTCCCGACCCCTTGGACCACCACTCCATCAGGAAATTGTACCCTCATTACAGTTTTTGTGTATCTCTTCCTTGTAGCTTTTCCTTGTATGATTTGGGAACCAAAAGCTGGGAATCTGCAATCTTTTTCCACTTCATATCAGCTTCTCTTTTCAATTCATCAAGAGAGAGCTTATAAAACGAATCTGGCAGCACTGTTTTTGCAGCTTCATTTTCAGGGACGGAAAAGAACACCTGGATCTAGTATGTCAATAAATTGACAACTGTCAGAAACTGTTATTAAAAAGGAACAGAGAGGTCTTCGATTACTGAAACTTGAAACATAAAAACAAAAAAAGCATACCAATTATAAATTAATATAATATGCCTAATCGATTCATGAATAATTCCTTAGCTACGTACCAAAAATCTAATAACAACCACCAAAGGCAATTAAGCTCATTGATAACAAAAGCCAGAAAGGGCGGGAGGGTCGACCGCCCTGGCCTAGGGATGTGCAACCGGTTTTTATCGGCCCGAACCGGTACCAAAATTAGCCAAATTTCGGTACCGATACCGGTACCGGTTGGACCGGTATACCGAACCGGTTTACCGGTTCGGTACCGGTTTTTATCGAATATTAATATAATAATAATTATTTTTATTATTATTAATATTAATATTAATATTATAATCATTATTTTATTATTATTAATATTTAAAAAAAATTAGAAAATCGGTATATATCGGTTTGGTTCGGTAAAACCGAACCATAAATAGACCGTATCGCAACTGGTACCGAAAAACCGGTATATACCAGGTTTTTTGTACCGAAACCGGACTGATTCTTTTTATACCGAACTGGCCGGTTCGGAAAACCGAACTTCATGCACAGTCCTACCCTGGCCCCCGATCAGAGGGGCCCAAATTTTATATTTATATACATATATATATATATATATATATATATATAGGAAGATTGAAGATTTTGACTCTAAGAATACTAGAAGAAGTATCTTTCAATGAATGTATTCTCGCATGTCGAAATTCTCATATATTTTGTTGTAGTAGAACTATTATGTTTTAAGCTCCGAAAAAAATGCACTTTTTTGGATATAACTTGTACTTTTTATTTATTTATTTTTATCTTTATTTTTGGATGATGACAATGTTTTGAAAAGGGTTTCGTTTTCATTTTTTGCCTTGGGCCACCAAAATCTCAGGAACGACTCTGTTGATAACTCCTTTCCAAAGAAAAAGATATCACAATAGATAATTCATTTTAAATATAAAGAAAGTATCTACATTTGTGATATTAAAATAGTATGTAAAATATTTGATGATGCTGAATATGCCAAAAAGAATTTATAGCTACAGATTTTGATATTCCTGATCAATAACTCCAATAGATAAAGAAATTACATCTAATTTTATAAAATGAGCGACCATTACATGGTGAAAAAAGATTGAGCTATCAAATCTGAGAACCAGAGTTTAGATATAATAGAATTCACTTTGTGCACGTATTGTCAAAACTTGTCCACATCACGTTCACTGCTTCCAACACCCCCAAAACAGGAGAGGGTGGAAGAGGATGGTTGCAATTTCTTACCCAATCAGTCAAACCATCTGCACATTCATAGGAATTTTTGACCCTTGGTAAACCTGAAATCACTTGCAACACGAAAACACAAAAAGCCTGACATATTTGTTTTGTAAATTGTCATTTATCCACAGAAATGAAGCCATTCACCTACAAACTGTGATGCTAACACCTGATGTGGGCAGCATGAAAAGGAGGTTTCCAGGGTATGGTTTATACTGAAATAAGTGGTAAAATGGTAAGCAAAGTATATGAGTTTAAGTTGTACAAAAGGAGTAAAAAGGGTTAGGGTTTAGATATTAATTAAGGAAAAGAGATGAGTGATAGGTTGTTCTGGGACCGGTAAAAAGTACCCAAGAACAGTACATTCTGGGAGACTGGGATATTATTTGGTTTGAGATTTTTTTGGTTTTGGAAATTATATTTCCTTGGGTTGAAAAGGATGGATTTCCATATCAGGTATGGAAAAGGGAAGGGGGGGGGGGGGGGGGGGACAAAGAACAGTAGACATTACAACTTACACCTAAATCACCTTATTCATTGATCTCTGGCGGCAGGTCTTCTTTCAAGCATCAGGAATGACGTAGAGGGTGTAGTTCGTAGAAGTTCCTACTAGAGGAAGAGCTGGGATGGTTTTGAGGCTATCTGGAGGAAGCTTGACATTCTATTCTTCAGAAAGGTTATATCAGGGAATTGACACTGTTACAAAAAAGAGGTTGAGCCTTCCACTTGTTGGAAGGTAGGAAAAGGTAATGGAAGAGATAGTAGGGTAAATATCGTCGCTTTCTTATTTCCAACTAAATTTGATGGTAAATATGTTAATCAAACAAGCCACATTCAGACAGTTTCTAAGTTCCTTGTTTATTAAATGTAATATAATAAATTCAGAATTGATTAGGCAAAACATAAATAGAAGCCTCTGAAGGAGATTAAGGTAATGATAACCCAGAGGGGGCAAACTGAATTTTCAGGGGGTCAATTTGTCCTCCTTCCCAAAAAATGAATGTTCCCGAAAATTGAATGTTCTAATCCTTAGCCCAAGTGTATTTTTGATGAAGATGGATTTAAACTCAAAGCATTTTTGCTTTGTTTTCTGCCTTCAATCCTTGCCAAGTTAGTGCAGTCCAGTGTCCCAAAAACTTATTCCAGGCTTCAAAGCTCAACCAGTGAGTTTTATCCCCAGAAGATTAATTGGGATAGTATTGTAGTGGGCTCGCACTTCTACGTGGTTATGAGAAGAAATCAAATGAAAGTAAAAGAACCCCCCCTTTGCCCCTCTATATAATATACCTAAAAAAATTAATGAATGTCTCAAATTTGTACTCAGTTTGCTTTCTTTTTCAGTCATCTAGTCACAACGTTAACCCATCAAAAAAAAATTCTTTAAAGCATATTGTATTTTTTATAATTTCGCAAATTTAGTAATTGTTTGTGAATTTGTGCAATTGTTTAAAATGAAGCTATCGTGATATTGTTACAACAACGTCGACCCATCAAAAAAATAAAAATAAAAATTCAAAGATAAATAGATGAATGATTGTTTAGTAACTTACATTATTGAACATGATATTTTTGCAACTATTAAAAATGAGGCTGTATTTCAAGTTATGGAGTCTAGAAAAATGTTATTGTAAACAATATATGAGCATTATTTAATTTAGTAATTTATTGTATTATATTTTTATTTTTTATTAAGATTTTTTCTTCAAATTTGACCCACTAAGGTGCTGGATCCGCCCTTGATAACGACAATAGACTTATAACAGAATAACTATATTACACAACATAATGAAAGCCAGGATTAATTCTGTTAACCATATACATAAGTGAAAGCAAATACATTTTGAATTTGATATCGCAAACACATATTAACAATATTACACAACAAAATGAATCCCAAATCGGCATACCTGTCTGTGGACTTGCTTATGTTCCACCACTTCATTTGTCTTAGTTGGAGTTGTAGATTGTGAATCTTCAAGCTTTTGTGGTTCCAATAATGATATGACATTCTTAACTACCCCAATTCGCTCCCATTACTGCCCACACCTCCCCACTTTCCTTTTGCAATTCAAACCCCAGAAACTCCAACAACTCCACGCCTCCAACAATATCAGTTATGGCCTCCTTTATCTTTGGATTCCCCATTCGGATCTTCCTAAACTTGACATCTCGGGTTCCTTAACTATATTCTTCAAAAGCTTAAGTACCACACCAACTGATCCTTCTGCAGGCTTTCCAGAGACATATGGACCAACACAAGCCTCCAAATCACCTTGACCTTCTACTCCAGTTTCACTAACCACATCATTACACTCTGCATTACTCAAACAACTCTCAATATGAGCTGAAACCTCTTCCTCAGACCCGAACCCTCGACCACATACCGGACATTCGAACACATTATCTAAAGAATACCCATTCTTGTTTCTCTTCCCAGTAGTGATCAATGAGTCAAATGGATGAAATCCATCAGTTGGTTTTGAATCCGACTCCGATTTACTCTAAATATCGGACTGACTTCGAGCTTGAATGTCAGAATAATTGATTCTTTGAGGCAACGACTTAACATTATCTGAGTTAGACCCATTTGATGGCTTAGCATTTGGCTCCAAAAATTACTCCGGTTAATCTGAGCTCGATTATCAGAATCATACCTTGTTTGAGGCAAAGCTTTGGGATTTTCCGAATTAGGCAGCGGGCGATTCCGGTTGGAGGTGGGAGTTGGATTGGAAGGACCCGAAGAAGAACCCAAGACTCTACCTCGGCCTTTGAATTTACCAGAAGGAGAAGATGAGAATGGATTGTTGACTTTCTTCATGAAACCCTTAAATTTATCCTTGACATCATCCATTTCCTAAGCTCAAATCAAAGAACAGCTAATCTATCAAAAGTAAAGCTAAATTAAGTTTAATTGGAGTGATTAATAATTTGTTTAAGATGGGGGTGATAAATTATGATTCTCTTTTTTTTTACTTTGGATAATGAATCAGACTGAAACAAACAATGAAAAGAAGAGGGACGACGGACGAAGAAATTGAAAGGGAGAGACGCTTTTGGGTAGAAGAAAGTTTCGTTGGAAGCTAAGCTTGGGAAATATCATTTGTCCAACCAAAGTGCTAGCTAGTATTTTCTCAAACAAATAAGTGCAAGTATAAAAATTAGGCAAAACTAATAATTTCGCCATCGAAATTGATATTTTTATTGAATATCTTATTGAATTTTTAATTTTTTAAATTAATTATTATTTTTAAATTAAGTTATTCTGTTAAAAAAAATGACATTAAAATTTTATCTACATGACTTTGAAAAAAAAAAGTACAAAAAATTAAAAAAATACACGTGGTAAAAAAAAAATAAGCCTTCCTTTTACATTTTAAAATTTTAAAAAAATAAAAAAATTAACATTTTAAAGTTTTAAAAATGATAAAAATATAATAAAATAAAACAAAAACAAATTTAGATGAATCCAGATTCTTGGTTAGATCATAGATGAATCCAGTATTGATCGTCGCCACTCCACCGACGCCCCCGCCGCAAATGACGGCAGCTCACGCTCCTCTGATGCCAACGGACGGTCATGGAACTCGTCCTTTGATTCCACAACTGGAGGGTCAGACCTTCACGGTCATGGAAATTGGGGAAAAACAACCTGTAGCAAACCCACTTATATTTCGTAGAGGATCCGCATCCGGCGTCTCATTTTTATATATAAATCTTAAATCTATCATCTTTTATCTATACAAGCAACTATATACACAAATTATTCGCACATAGTTTGATCGATTCAGTTCAATAGTATTTAGGAAGAATCAAAGTTCACATCTTTTGACCGAGTCGAGCTATCCGAAGAAGCATTTATGAAGAAAGGTACATGAAAGTTCAATTCTTTGTTCATGTAACTTTCTTTTGAGCTAATTTGAGCTCCTTGACTTGGTAAAAGGAGCTGCAAAGAGAGGAAGCTTGATTTGAATAGTTACAAAGGTAATTTTTCTTTGTAATCTTAGTTTTTTTGGTTAAAAATTAGCTCATGGTTGTACTAAAGATTAATATTATTGTCTCGATTATGTATTTATGTGATTATATATGTGTATTTCATATCTGTATCTACATGTTTATAAATGTCATATGACTTTGGATTCATCTAACCAAGAATCTGGATTCATCTAAATTTGTTTTTGTTTTATTTTATTATATTTTTGTCATTTTTAAAACTTTAAAATGTTAATTTTTTTATTTTTTTAAAACTTTAAAATGTAAAAAAGAAGGCTAATTCATTTTTTTTGCCATGTGTATTTTTTTTTTGTATATTATTTTTAGAGCCACGTAGATAAAATTTTAACGTTTGTCTATTTTTTTTAACGGAGTGACCCAATTAAAAAATAATAATTATTTCAGTGAGTTAATTTGAAAAATTAAAAGTTCAATCAGGTATTCAATAAAACGTGCCAACTTCGGTGGCCGAATAACTAATTTTGCCTAAGCTAGAGTTTGACATAAAAACAATCATACATATATGTTGAAGGATTTGTCGAACTACTTTTGATTTGTTGATTTCGTCTCAAATTCGTTGCAACGATTGTCGCTTAAGTTGTTTGATTGCTTTGAACAATATCAGATGGACAAGATGGAACAGCTTAAAATTTTGTTTGGATGCAATATGGAACAACTTAAAATTTTGTTTAGAGGCAACTCGTCATTTTGTATAACTAGCGACTACAGTATTAAACTACAGATGATTAATACCTTCAGCGATGTCGTTTTGTATACACTGTATCCATTTATGTTTGAATTAAAAACGACATCGTATCCAATTATGTTTGAAAACGATGTCGTCCAACATAGCGTCTGCAATATTAAAATGCGGACGGGACCTTTCAGGTGTGTTGATATTGTACGACGACGTTTAAATCCTTGAACTAGAGTCCGCAGTATTAAACTGCGTATGAGACCTTCCAAGAGTGTTGATACTGTACGACGTCATTTAAATCTTTGAACTAGCGTCCACAATATTAAACTGCGTACTGTATGCCCAAAATGTACTGCTAGAATGGGTCAATTATTTAGTTCTTCCATGTAAACCCTGAAAGTGCCAGCACAACAAATTGATGTTTATTGATGTATAACCTCAAGATGTTGTGTTAGACATTCTAGAGTTTGCATAAAAGAACTAAACAATTAATCCATCATGACAGTACATTTTTTGAGACATCCAGGGGTTAAAATTAAGTTTATAAAGCTAAAAATCATCTGTTTTTGCTGCATATTCTTGCTAATAGTTACATATTCAAGTGATTTAGGATAATGAGAAATTAACACACATGGCAACCAAAATTAGAAGGCTTGATAAAGTGAGTCGGTCGTATTGAACTTCGGAGTAAGAACAATTAAAGACTTCGAGATGTTGTGCCCTCCAAAAATGGTGCCACACACGTCTCTTCATCCCAGATCACATGAAATAAAAGTAACAACAAGAATATGCTAGAAGAAACAGAAAATTCTTGAGCTTTAGGTCGAACTATTTGTGCGTATCCAGGACGTCTTCTGTTTGCAGTTCTATCTCGTCTTATATATAAGGGACCTAACTAGACCTTTAAGTTCCATTATTGAAAATGACATCGTTCGATGAGTAAACCCGTAATCCCAACGTCCGCAGATATTAAAAGTCATGGAAGGAACTGGTCCGGAGGGTATTTTGGTCATCCGTCTGCAAATCCACGCTTTTAAAGTGCGAATCTCGAAAACTAAACCACGATGTAAGACCAAAAATTTTTTTAAATAAAAAGGAATTTCCTTTATTTATTATTTTGAAATAGTAAGGGTGGATTTGATTAATGTGGTTAGTTATGGGTAAAATCTTGCAAATATTTTAAATAAGCAAGTGGTGATATAATATTCATTATTGTCGGAGAATATTCGTTTGGTCGTGGAATATTAAATCTTTATCGGGAATATTAAATGCGATGAGCGCGACCGTGTGTGTGGGCCCATAACGGAAAGCGATTGGAGGAAGAAAAGCGACAAAAATAAGTTGTTTAAAAATAACGGCGTAGTTATTCTGCTTTACATCGTTGGAATACCCGGTGGTTAAAACACACGATGTCTGGCGTTATTGCGACGATGAAGACACTCAGGTATTGCACCAATTATTGATTCTTACGTGAGAAGGCACTACTCGATAATGGTTACGATAATTCTTGCTCGATATTTTATTTTATTGATTCAATAATTCTTTGCGTTGATATTTTATATTCTTTGTTGTTTCAATAATTGTCATTACACAAGATTTTTTCATTATCGAACCAATAATTCATATTATCTGAATAATATTATTAGATAACATTATTGGCAATGTCTAGAAAGTTACATCTAAGGAGAGGTTTGGTCACCTAATCAATTGCACCAAGATGAGAGAAATTCTTATTGGAAAGCCCTCTTTCCAGGAACCTGCACAGTTGTCAATATTGTGATTCTGTAATATTATTTGTGAATAATTAATTATTGATTCATATGATGAGGAAAATATTGATTTTATGTGGATATAGATGGAGAAAATTTTTATAGTGACAATTGTTGAAAATTAATATTTTATAAAATAATTCATTTAAATGTATTATTTTAATAATATATTAACGATGATATTTTTACGATGAATGTGGGATATATGAGTATATGTGGAGGAGGAGTATTTTTGTTACCAAAAATGTTTAAAACATGTTAAACATGTCGGTGGACCCCATTTATTGACTGAAATTTGATTACAGCCTGTAAAATCGCCCATTTGTGGATTTCGGTCAATTTCTGTTTGGAATTTGGAAAAACTTTCTTCTGCAAAGTTGTAGAGAATTGAATTTCCTATAAAAACTCGTGAGATTCAAATTTTCTGATAAAAGGGCTATTTATTATGAATTATTGAAGTTCCGAAGCTCCGAAATAATTGATTTTTGGAAGTTTAAAATATTTTTATTTAAAAAAAGTTTTTTTCATTTGGTTCCCTCATTTAGCATGTGCAAGATGGCTGAGTTCAGATTTTAGAATGTAATGCGTGAGAAATTTATATAATATATTAATATTATATTAAATTTTACTAACTTTTGTGTGTTCTAAGAATTTCCTATAAATAGGTCTTTAGGTTAGAATTGAAAATCACACCGAAATCTGAAGTTTTCTCTCTATATTATCGAAATTTATTCTTGTGAGTATTTTGAGTATACTTTGAGTATTGCTATATCGGTCTGAAGTTCAAGTCATACTTTATATCCGGTGTTTCATTTAAATCTTGTCTTTCGAGGTAAGGGATGTTATTTTCTTCTCAAATGATATTATTTCTTCAATATCATTATGCTAAAATATTGGTTGAAACTTTTTATCAAATTTGGAACTTTTTCGTGTTTCAGGGTTTCTTATTCATTAGTTCTTATTAAGAGTTCTTATTCACGAAGTTCTTATTCATTTAATCTTATTCACAAAGCGTGAAGATGTTTTTTTGTGAAATTTCTATCTTTTGGTGTCTGAGTTACTATTCACGTGTCTGACCTATATTCACGATATCTGACTATTCAATTTAAAAATGAAATTTCTTCTTTTTGTCCAAAATATCTATCAGTGGATACTAAACTTTGATTGTATCCATGTTTTGATCATTCTTGAATTTTACACCACTATGATTATTTTTGAGGTATTTTTGGGCGTGGATAAAACAAAGTACTGAATCCTTAATCCTTAATCCTTGTCATTTTGTTTCAATTGGATTCGCTTTTAAAAATATTTTTCATCATCCTCGGTCTTAAATATTGATATTATTGAATATCTTTGGCACATAGTGCAAAAGATGAATGAGTTATGATGAATATCGTTGGCTTTTCGTAGTGCAAGATGAATGATTTCGATGAATATCTTTGGCCCGTGGTAGCTGAGATGAATGATTTCGATGAATATCTTTGGCCCGTAGTCAAAGATGAACAGTGTTTAGATGAACATGACCCATCGGTGAATGTCCTTGGCTTTTGTAGTCTGCAAGGATGAATATTTGATTCGGATATATATTGATTGATGTTACTGGGATAAAAATATTGATGATGAACTTTAAAATTCATACATAGAAGATAGTAGTTTGCATTCTCTACTTAACTCTTCTAATGAATTATTATTTCATTGCGAATATTGATTTAAAACTTGTTGTCTATTGTATTCTATTATATTTTTCCTGTTTGAAGACTAACGATAATTTGTTGTATATTATCTTAGTCATAATATTCTTTTCTTCAAGGTAAGTCGAGCTCACCCTTTTCTTTTTGTTCCATTTTTCTTCTCGTGAGGCGAGAATATAAGCGAGTACGTGCAGTGGGGTATGGAATGAAAGTTCTAGGAGAGTTGTTTAGTAGTCCTCACCATTTTTGTAAAATGATGTATCAATAATTATGATGGGGATTTATTTGGGTATGTATATTGTCTGTAAGACAATAATTGTATTTAAACTCACAATATATATATTTGTCGTATTTTGCATTTAACGACAAATGTATTAATAAAGTTGTAGTTATTTACATACCATGTATTTGGCGACTCGAATGGGTTGGGTGGAATGAACCTATTTTGGGGCGTCACACACGATTTCGGGTCTCTATAAGACCGCTCGATCTTGAACGGAGGGCATGCGATGTGTTGTAAGGCTAGACTCTTTTTTACAACGTTTCTTATGGATCGGTCCCTCTATATATATATATATATATATATATATATATATATATAAAAGATATCTTAGATCGACCTAAGATAAGTTATGTTTTGTTACTTTTAATACAACATCATTTGAATGTCGACTTAATAATTTGATCGTACGGATGTAAATATCATGTAAAAATATGAGATTATGTAAAATTTTATTTTATTTGAAATTATGCAAAAACTATTTTATAACAATAAAAGTTACTAAAATCTGAACTGTCGAAATATATAAAGTATATACATATTATTCATACTATAATAAAAATGATATTTTAATGCCTTAAATCTTCATATAAAAAAAATTATTAGTATACTTGTTGAAAATTTTCATTTTTATTATTTAGAAGATATTTCCTCACACTTTTGAGTTTCAAGTTTGCAATTTAATTTATTCCATGATTTTTTTATGTTTGAGGGAGGGAGATATATATTAGAGATAAGGAGTGATATAAGATTTTAGAGACTAAAAAACAAATTTTTGTTGTAGAGAATATGCTATGCGGAATCCACATATACATTAATCTATATTTATGTTCAAATTTGATATATGGGGTGTCCATTTATGACTGTCTACTTGCAACTTATTAAATTTTCAACCCCCATATAAACTCAAATCCATTTACGCGCTCACACATGCCGGGTCTAATATAAACCATCACAAGAAAAAGGAAGCCAGAGACGTTGATAAATTAACCCCTTGTGTATTAATCAGATAAAAACACTAAAAAGATTTTTGCATATGAATGGCAGACATAATTCTATGTGCTTATTTGCTATTTACCAGTGGACATGACTGAAGAAGATACAAGGATATGATCAAGATCCTTGTTTTGAAAATAGATGAATTCTCTTAATAAGTCCGGTCACCTTCTCCATAGATGGACGCCCATTCGGGTCCTGAGTGGTGCAAGAAATCGCTACGGACAAAAACTGGAAAATTTGCTCCTTAATGTGATGGTACTTAAGCAGCTCAGGATCAAAGATATCAAGAACCAAGTTCCCTTCAGCCATTGATTTCCCCCACCTAGGCAACTCATTTTTCTCCCCAGTAAGAGCATTTGTTGGCGCCTTACCAATCAATAGTTCCAAAAGAAGGACACCGAAGCTATAAACATCAGCGTGTTGAGAAATTTTATGCGATTCGTTTACCTCAGGCGCACGATAACCAATCGAGCCCGTGTTGGAGGGGGAGGAAAGGAGTTGTGGTATGCCAAATTCTGTGATAGATGCGTTGTATTGATCTGTAAGGAGAATGTTGGATGGTTTTATGTTTCCATGGGTGATACCGAGGGAGTGGAGATGCCTAATGCCACGGGCAGACTGGAATGCAATTCTAGTCCTGACTTCCCAATTCAATATTTGGCCGTTTCCTGTAGATTCCAAGGAAAATGAGGAGATCAAGAATCAGCCATATTAGTAGTTTTGATTTCTTGATTCTGATATAATCTATATAGGTTCAATATTGGAATTAAGTGTGCTATATATATTTGCAGCTAAAAGTATATTGGTTACATTCTTCTAAACATGTAATTAAGACCACAGTTTCGGCCACTATATCTTTTGGTGTGCTTAGCCATTATACAGTTTTGAACCCATGACTATTACCTCATCCATCTACTTGTCTGCATGGAGTATCCCTTTTAATTATGTAGCATACTATTAAGGAATGAGGACTTGAGCAGTATATTCATCAATGCAAACAAAACCATATAATACACCAAATTAAAGCAAAGCTAGCAAAAAATTAATTATGGTATACATTACAAAAAAAAACATAGAAGAGTAATCAGAATGTGACATAATACTTGAGGTTAGAATGTGAAAAATAGAAGGATTACCATGTAAAAGTGCAGACAAACTTCCCATTGGCATGTAATCATAAAGAAGAAGCTTCTCCTCTCTGCCATAATAATAACCCTTGAGAGTTACCAAATTCTCATGAACCAACATTCCCAACCCTTCAACCTTCTCTCTAAACTCTCCTTCAGAAATACTCGCATCTTTCAATCTCTTCACAACTACCACCTCACTCCCACTCTCTAAATATGCCTTATACGTTGACCCTAAATCACTGTCCTTTCCCAATATCTCAGCTGAAGCCCTCAACAAGTCCTCAAAACCAAAACCAACATTCCCTTCATTGAAAAACACTAACCCATCATTTCCCCTAACAATTCCTGGCCTTGCCACACCGGAAAGCCCATCACCCAATCCCCTGTTTTCTCTTTCTGTACTCTGTTTTGAACTCCAGGTGTGAGATTCCTGTGGAATCCCTGGTGTCGTATCAGCCTGAGGTAAGATTCTATATTTTCTACACAGAAGATATGAGAGTAACAGAACAGAAAGTAATGCACTGATTGATCCGACAACAATTCCGACTATTGCTCCGTCGGAAAGCTTACTTCCTTCATCAGGACAAGAATCTAATGGAGACCCACATAATGAATTTCCCTGAAAAGCATTAGATGAAAATCTTTGGAATAATTTTGGTATTGACCCTTTTAATCCATTTGAAGAAACATCCAAATTTTCAAGTTCCGAGAGGCTGTTCAACTCGGGAAGCGATCCGATGAGTTTGTTGTTCCCCAGGTACAAAGTTCTTAGCAGGGTTAACTTGTTGAATTCCACAGATATCTCACCGTAGAAGTTGTTACCGGATAAATTTAAAAGCACAAGATTACTAAAGCTAAACAAGGTAGCCGGAATCTCACCAGAGAAGTTGTTTTCTTGCAAAAAGAGTTTACGTAGCTTAGTGCATGAAGCCAAGTCCGACGGCAGTGTGCCGGAGAGAGAATTTCTCCCGAGACTTAAAGTATGGAGTTGGGTTAGGTTTCCGATGGAACTAGGTGGAATTTGGCCTAACAAACCGCTGCCCGGGAGGTGGAGTTCGGTGACACTGTTGACGGTATAGTCACAGTGTACGCCTTTCCATGAACATGGGGTGGGGTCGGATGAATTCCAGTGGAGGGTGCGGCCGTATACGTCGGTAGGGAGACGGAGGAGAGCGGCTTTGTCGGAGATGAAGTCAGAGTATCCCGCGGGAAGGAAAGAAGGAAATAGTATGAAAAGAAGATGAAATAAAGAGAGCATTTTAGGGCGTGTTTGGGTTGGTGGGATACAGTTATTATTTTTTCGAATACGAAGAAGAGTGATTTAGAAGAGTAGGTATGTATATGGTGTTTGGATGTTGAGTTCTAATTTCTTTGTTTTTTCTTCAGCGTAAACTCCACGGTACATATATAATCATCAGATACTTGGACACAAATTAGTATTGACTACTTCTCGTCCGCAGCCTCCTAAAGGAGGGAGATTATATATATATATATATATATATATATATATATATATAAAAAATTTGTAGAAATTGATTTGTATTTGACAAATAATCCAAGTGAGACTTTCAAAAGTAGTACTAGTATTGTATTTGTTGAAGAAATTATGATAAAGGAGAGACAAATTAAATGGTGTGAGATTATATTACATTTGTATGATAATTTGTGATAAAGAACTAGAAAAGTAAATGTTTGAGCTTGAGTGAGAATGACCTCCTCACTTATTGACTTGAACCGTTAATCTTTAGAACGAATCTATAGGACAAAAGAAACTTAACTAAGTAAAGTCATACAAAGAGCAAAGAGCTTATCTCAACTACTTGACTTGATGAAATTGGAAGGTGAATTTGGTTAAACAAGAGATTATTGATTAGCTAGGTATATTAATTATTGATTGTGTTGGCAATTAAGTCTCTTATATTCTACTTAGTAAAATACAATATTTTCACTTGTATGAGAGATTTCAAAAAAATATGTATATTGTTTATATTGTGAACGACTTGTAATTTAGTATTTTCAATAGACCCGTACGTAGAATTTATTCATATTCCTTGTTAGAGAAACACGGTTTGAGCCCAAAGGGAAAAAGTAAATGCTTGGGAATTAGGTACAGTCCCATTTTATTTTTTTGGTCCCAAATGATTGAAACGTTAGCTTAGCTAGGGTCAGTATTTGATTCTGATTATTATAATCATCTACATCTCCAATTTTTTATTATTAGACACGGAGTTCTTGGTCTTGGTCTTGATCTAAGGGTCCGTCTAATTAAGACCTTAAAAAAATATTGTCATCCTCTCTTCTCTTTAGCCTTTAGGTAGGGAAGTTGATACAATTCTTAACCTTTTTATCTTACCTTAAAAAGTTAACTATTAAGCCTTGTATCAACTCATATTAACTTATATTTGTAATCAATGTTAGATTATTATTTACGATCTAGTATGAATTTCGCATTAGGAGTCCATCACTTTTAAAGTTATTAGTTTTATTTTAATTTTTTTATTCTATTGAAAGAAAAAAATTAAGGAGTGTATGGACAACATTTTTAGTCCCATCATGATCTCATATAAGTTACTGTTAAGGCTAGCTCACAGATCTTAACTTTAACATCTATCTAATTGATCACTAGCAGTTATCTCATATACATACTAATCAATTCTAAAATATAAAGAGTTATTTTGACTTCTTTTAGTTAATTAATTTGAAGGCATGGTGATCGATGCTAGTTCTTCAAATATAAAAAAGGAAGGAAAAAAAAAAGAGAAACAAAACTATTTTGACGGGTCAACAGAAAAAGCAATCAACTCGATCTGCTGGAACACATGAGAATATGAGACGCAATGGATTCGTAGGGTGGTCGATCGAATACGGGCTTGAATGGCACTGCAGGTTTGTTACTGATCAGCTCCTAAATTAAATTAGACAAGTAACTATTAATGATTAAACAACGTACGTATACATATTTATATACTATACAGTGATCACAACAATAGTTGCTAGTCAATATTGGATATATAATTGTATCTTGAACAATATTTATCCGACATATATATATACGATTTGTCGCATAGTAATTCAACAATGCATTCATATACAGTGGCGAAACCAGAATATTTTTAGAAGAGAGTCAAAATACATCAGTAAAAAACAATTATTTATTGACGGTTGAAAATACAATATTTAAAATAGCCAGTATTATAATTGTCAATGTTCTAAATGAGTACGCATATGGAGGTGGGGTGGAGGCTTAGGTGTTGGAGCAGGAGACGCCGGAGATTCCGGGGTCATATGACCCCCTCCTCCTCCTCCCTCCTCCCTCCTCCCTCTGTTCATACAAAGATTCTAATTAGGGAATAGTAATTTTGTAAATATTAATTTTATATTTTGAAAAAGTAGAAAAGATTAGTACCCACCTCGGAGATATATATCCGTATAAAGAAGCTTCAAGTGTTACCAGATCTTCATAACTATTAGTTGCATCTGAAAAATCAAATCAATAATGTTAGTAGTATACAACAATAACAACAATGATGATAGATACAGGAGAAATTAATTAAAAAGGCTGCTTTAAATTAATTAATCATACCAAGGAAACTCTCCCTTTCAAAAGTTCCAAACAAGTAGACCAGGCATCTAGACGGAAGTTTTGCATGATCCGTCTTTGTGTTCGGAAGTAACACTCTGGATCGAGGCCAAACGAGTATTGGCGTAGTGGCGATATATCAGTCTGCATTCTAGATTGAACGGGGCCGGGGCCGGGGCCGGGGCCGGGGCCGGGGCCGGCCAGGATGAACACGTGGACGTGGATTTTGACCGAACACGTAAACCTAGAATCAAATCCAAAAGTAAATAGCCTATTCGTCTAATATAAAAGATCACATGCATGCAAGCGAATATAAGTTAAATAACAGAACAACTGATTTGCCACATTGTTAATTATCCAAAAGGTGTAATAGACAAATGTTATACCTTTCAATTGTCTTGGCATATATACACAGGAGTGATTCATAATTAGTATTACTTATATGCGTTATTCAACTAATGCATCTCTCACCATACGAGGAATATAACACTTTACGGGTTAATGCTAGCTACAATTGTTTGAGCAATTTAACACCATTCGGGCTAATGCTAGCTACAATTATTTGACCAATATAACACCTTCCGGGTTAATACTAGCCATGGGTCTCTCTCTATATATGTGTTGGAAATGAGATTTGAAAAACATTAAATATTGGACCATGTTGAGGCTCGATTAAATGAGGGATCCACATTCCGAAAATGTCGGGTCTTTGCACCAATGTGTTCTCCTTCATGAAGAGTATAACTTGATATATTTATGTGTTTAAATTCATTAAGAATTGAATGAGAAAATTGACTCCAAAGTCACCTACTTGAAGTTGTAAATTGCAAAAGTCCCACATAGGGACTTAGAGGGAAAAATGAAGAACATATATATGGGATGTTTGTTCAATGGGAAGGGCTCCAAGGGATACCCTATTTTTGTGGTAGGGAGAGGACCTAGCCAAGGTATGGTTGAAACCCACACACAGTAAATGATACTACATAGTTTTGCCTACAGCATGATACTACGTAGTTTTGGCGCCCAACGGGAATATACCAACCGTGGAAATTTTCTATAAATAGTCGATGTGGGCGCCTAAAACAATCATCAAAAAATTTCCTCCGTTCTGCAAAATTTTTCCCTTCCCGTCCCGTTTGCTTACAGAAAAGTTTTCAGCCTCCTTCCCGTTGTCAATAAAATTTCTCGTTTCCCGTTCTGGTCTGTTCCTTCCCGTTGCAGAAAACCTTCCATTTTTCTGTTCCGTCCTGTTCTTTCCCATTGCAGTATTCCTGTTTCTACAAAGTTTCATTTTCTGCTTTCTGCATAATTTTATGGTT
This sequence comes from Panax ginseng, assembly GCA_020205605.1. NCBI lineage: Eukaryota > Viridiplantae > Streptophyta > Magnoliopsida > Apiales > Araliaceae > Panax > Panax ginseng. The sequence continues at coordinate 7,173,845 of CM035127.1, forward strand.
TCTGCATACATGCATTATTATTCATACAGTTCAGTACATAACATAAAGTTGTGTTCGTAGAGTTCTTAATTTTGAAGTGCTTCTAATTAAGAACTGAAAATTCGTTTTATCTTGGGAAGCAATTATTCATTTAATCCTTTAGCACCAGTGAAGGAATAAATTTACTTTAAAGAGACTTTGTGAATTCAAAGGACTCGAATTTATTTGTTTATATTTGATATTTTATAATTCTGTTTTATTATATATATATTTATTAAATAATACTATATATTACGGAATACAATATGTATATATATGTGTGTGAACTTGTGGGAAAAAGAGTATAATTAACATAATGGAATTGAAATAATATAACATTCATGTGAAGCTGAATCACGAGTAAATATTTGTATAAACTAATAAAAGTGTAGTCCATCGATCGCATAGTCTATGTATAAACTAATAAAAGTGTAGAGTAGTCCATGTCTTTTAGACGACTAAAATAGGAGATCGAATAAGCTGACTATAATATAGTATTGGAAATGAGGGAGTATGATTTTGTTGATGTGCGATACTTGCATGAACATATCTATCAAATGAAAGTGCATGCGTCGTATATGTATGTATGTATGTATGTATGTATGTTTGTATACCTTCAAGTAAATCGCCAGGATTAAAACCTTCAAAACTAGCTCGGTAGCCCGAGTATATTAATTTGCCCCGAGATTCACCCAGGTACCTGCAATTGCATTCGGGTTTTATATATCTATCCTTTTAATATCTTAATTATTCCTGCAATACATTTACATAAACCATTCTTGTTGTCTACCTGTGATCTGTCTCCCGGTATATTCATGAACGAGAATTTGAAGAATTCATCCTTTATATCCAATGCGATCACCCCACTAGGCTCCAATAGCCAATGAAAATTAAGAACCATTAAGAAAAGTGGAAGAACCCGAAAAAACATACTTCTCCCCCAAGTAAGGAACTAGTACGTCTTTTACTTTATGCAGCTTTGTCTTCCAATATTCCCCATCTAGGGATCTGTATTTGTTCACCAATTGGGACCCAGCAGGAGATTTATCCAGGTCGGGCATCTCGATAATCGTGAAACTAGGCGGCGCCACCGGAGAATAGTGAAGGAAGAAGCCGTAGACTATGAATCTCTTCAAATGACCGGACTTGTAGCAGTCAACGGTGGTGAAAGAGGAGTTTTAAGGCGAAAGCCTTGAGACTGTTGAGTCACGTATTAGTTGTTGTCCTATTTTATAGGAATTTCTTATTAGTGTAGTAGTGGTCATAATGCTTACCAGTTTATTAGGAAGTTTATGCACGTAAAAGTTAGTGGTCCTATTTTCTAGTTTTTGTTAGTCAGTAACTCTATTTAAAGAGCTGTAGGTTGTAGTTTGCAGAAGAAGAGTAATATAGACTTGTTTTACCTGGTTGTCTCTCTCTTGTTCTATAATATATATAGTCTGGTTTCTTATTATTGGTATCAAAACCTGGTTGGTGAAAAAGTGAGACACAGAGTGAAGAAAGAAAGTACTTAGCAACAGTTTTCTTTTCTTCCTATCCAGTAGCAGGTGTCTATGGCGTCTGAAAATTTTATTCAACCTGCCATTCCACGTTTTGATGGTCATTATGATCATTGGAGCATGCTAATGAAAAATTTCTTGAGATCAAAAGAGTATTGGCAGGTCGTTGATTTTGGAGTAGCAGAACTGGCCGTTGATGTGACGTTGACGGACTCGCAGAGAGCCGAATTGGATGCGATGAAGTTGAAGGATCTCAAGGCCAAAACTTATTCTTAGAGACGTGGTAGTGCCGGCGGGAAGAAGGGGGTTCCAAAGAAGAATGATTGGAGACCGCCCTTGAGGAAGAAGGAGCCGTACTAGAGTAGTAAACCGCCGGGGGAGGCTAGGGCCACAGAAGCCGGCCGGTATGGAAGTGGGCGTGTGGTGTAGTAAAACACCGGAAAAGGTTTAACCCGTGGCGGCTAGTGGGAAGGAGGAGAGGGAGGGACAGTAGCCAGAAAGTGACAAACAATTCTTGTTGTGGTAAACCCTGTTTATGGATTAGGGTTAGGGTTCTTCTTCTTCTCCGTTACTTTTCAACTCGAGCTTTGACAGGTGCATGTAATCATCATCAATCTCCAACTTGATTACTTCCATTAATTAATTAATTATTCACTAATATTTCTTGGCACAACAGTACTGTTTGTGTGATTATGATATAATTTAAGAAAATAAAGAGAATATATATCAGAGGATGAAAGACAAAAGAAGATACAAAATTAAAGAGAAAAAATAGGGGTAAGATTTAAATTAGCAAGAGTCCAGACTTTTCAGGATCCTTATCATTTGGTTTTCTCAGAATCATTATTATATGATAAGATATATATCGATCAATCTCCCATATATGCAATTTTACCAATTAGTGGTGGGTGGAAATATATATCTGTCGAGGGCAAATGAATTAGAGTTGGTAGTTATAGAATTTGTTTCTCTTTGTATATAAACATATACTATTAAAATAGTAGTATCATATTTAGTTGTGTCATCCGGATATTTCTATCTTTCCAACGCGGTAGGGGATTAAGCATAAAAACTTATATATGGACATTAAAATTGAACATTATAAAAATTACATATTAGTGTCTAATTTAAATACAGTAATATATATTCAATTTTTATGTCAATATAAAAGAATTCTATCTATAAATGAGGCTGTAAAAATGCGATATCTTTCGTCCAAGACTTCGAAACTCTATAGTCTTTTACTAACCATATATACATCGGAATAATAAAAGTTGATATTATAACAAAACGATCTCAGAGCTTCCAAACAAAACCATCTTAATTCAACTCAACGATACTATCACAGATCCTTCAAACAATTACAACTCAATTGACATTTAGCCTATACATCATATTTTCACTCTACAAATTTTACATTTAATAAGATTTATACATACGATCCATATCAACTATACAAAGTCCTTGTATATCAAAAATATCATTAATAAAGGGTATACTTTATAAAAGTTATCTTTACAAGTATACTTTAATTATCATCAAATTAAATAAAAAAATTTAAATATTACAATAATTAAAAACAATATGCACTAATTATATTAATTAAACCTGTTCGGTAAGAAACTAAACTTTAATCATAATATGCACATCCAAATTATTAGTTGCACACACTACTAATATGTATTCTGAATGCATGTTGTACACTACAGCTATACATGCATATATAATGCACCTATCACTATTTTTAATTTTGGTTGCCTCTATCTGTTTTCACCTTTTTCAAAATCATTTTTAAACCACCAGAAATTAAGGAGCAGGAAGGGTAATCGTGCACAACAGCACAAGTCACAACACTCTTTTAAGTTGTGAATTAGATCACAAAAAGCCATAACATTACAACAAAAACGGTTATTTTCGACGGAATATTTGATCAAAAATAAGGCTATATATAATATGTCGACTCATACCTTATCTCTGACGAAATATTTTGTCGATAATTCAGATAAATTTATTGTCATCGAGCTTACTTTCGTCTTAAATTCAGACGGAAAAACTTATTTACGACGGATTTATTTCTGACGAACTATCTGTCAAAAATACACTATACTCGACGGGATAAATTCCGTCGGAAAAAATTCGTCGGATAAAACTTGTCACGTGGCGCAACATGAAAAGTGAGCTATTTTTTTATTCCGACGGAATGTGCGTCGAAAATAGCGTCTAATTCGTCGAAAATAGCATTTTATAAAATAAATTAAATTTATTATTTTCGACGTAAATTCCGTCGCTTTTAACTTATTCCATCGAAAATTGCAATTTTTTTATATTTTTTTGATTTTACATTTTTCAGGTTTTAAACCCCTTTTTGTACCTGCAACCTGTTTATCACAACAATATATACAAAATATTCAACTCATAATACAACTACATCCAACAACCAACAACAACATATATATATATATATATATATATATATATATATATATATATATATATATATATATATATATATATATATCATAATCAACCCATAATACAATGTAGTATATATACTTTTCTTCTAATACATTCTAACGTTAAATAACATTGACAATTAAAAACTAAACTACAAAGAATAACAAATAACTAAACTAAACTTATATATAAACTGGGTGATGTACCTTATAAACTTTAAAACTAAAAATATTTTATAAACTAAAATATGTAGTGTTTATATATATATAGAGTGTACTTTAATATAATATAACTTTATAAACTAAAACGAACAATGAAATGGTGCGAATTATCACTACGTGCGTATACAATGTTTTACAAAACATATGAATGAATCTGAAGATAAACAATATATATATATATATATATATATATATATATATATATATATATATATATCAACCTAAACTAAGATTACCACCAATAGGATCAGTCATCATGCTGGGGGGTCGACGATCTTTGTTGGGAGGTCGAGGAGGTGGGTGGACCGACCAGAGTGGGTGTGGGGGTACCGGGGCGGAGGTGGGCGGGGGACCGAGGAGAGGCTAGGGTACCAGGGGAGGTGTGGGGGACCGGGGATGAGGGGTACCGAGGGAGGGGGTGGTGGGACTGCTGAAAAAGATAGAGAGAGTGAATGAGAATGGAAGAGAGAGAGAGATGTAAATAAGATGCGCCGGAGAAGAAGAAAAGGGAAATAGGTTTTAAGAGTTATTTTCAACGGAATTTTCGTCAGAATTAATTCTCTCGGAAATAACTTAAATTTGACGGAAATAACTTTAGTTCCGTCGAGATTAGATTTTGTTCTGACGAGAAGCTTGGCGCCACTGATGGAGTTTGTGACACCCCCAAAATTAGGTATACATCACCCATCTTGGGTGCGTCGATACATGGTACAAAATTCAAATACAACTTCTTAATACAACCGCCGTGTATTATACGACAAAACATAAATCGTGAGTTTGAATACAATTAGTGTCTCTTAGAGATTATACAAACTCAAAAGGAGTCCTCATTACAATTATTAACACACTATTTCATAGAATAGTGAGGACTACTAATCTTATCCTCTGCATCAAAATCACTCCGCTTTCCGACTAGTCCTCTGCTTATGTTCTCATTTCAAGAAGAAAGCGGTGAAAAAAAAAGGTGAGCTCAACTAGCCCAAAGAAGAAATATTATGACTTAGATAATGCGAGAATAAATTATCGTTAGCCTTCAACAACGTGTTAAACTAATAAAATATAACAACATCAAGTTTAACTGCGGCGGATCAAGCAATCCATTAAAAGAGTCGAGTAGAGAATAGAATCTACTATCTTTTATGATTTAAAAAGTTTTCATCACTTTTATCATTGAGACTCAACAATAAATAATCCACATCATCCCCGGACTACGGTAGAGGATATTCATTAGGGTCGCGACCACAAATTCCATGCACCACGGGCGAGGATATTTGTGTATTCATCAATAATCATGATCATGTCAACAATCATCCATCAATGCACTACGGGCCAATGAGAACTTTTACCACATCATTTGTAATATTACGGTCATGATTACACCAATAATCCTCGGTCATAATCATACCAAGTCCATCTATGCCTTCTATGTGCCACAGATGACTTTCAACAAAATATAAACATGAGGATGATGACAATGATATAAGAATTCAATAAAACAAGTTCAAGAATTATTTTATCCGAGAATTATTAACGTCCAAATTGTCAACATGATCTTTGTTTTGTAGAGTAAAATTCAAGAATGATCGGAAGAATATTTTCATGAAAAGATCTTGAATGAAGTGCAAATATCGAGGATATTCTACTAATTTCATGGAGTATAGAAGTCAAAACTTTAACCAACCGAGTATAATAAAGAATGGAATAACAAAAGAAATCACCATGCATGCGGTCTTGACAAACAAAGTTATTCCAACGAGAATAATAATAGTGGAACCAAAATCGAGCAAAATTTTGCAATAAGCGGGATGTTCCAATGAATAATAATAAGATTTTAACGGTCCGTGTAAAACACATGACGTGGATGTTCCAACGGAATAATAATAAAGAAGGCAGGCAGTCCGGTGTAAAACACACGAGCATGATGTTCAATGTAATAATAGAAGAATGTCACCAAGTATAGGGTGAGGCACAGCGTATCTGAGTTATTCCAATGTAATAATAAGAAATAGAATAACAACAGTTCTCTTCATGAATAAGAAAGAATAACACCCCTTACCGTAAAAGAAATTGAATATAAAAGTAGTTAAGTAGCAGAATACTTTTCTTCTATCTCTCTATAGTCTCTCTTTATAGTTTCTCTCTAGAGTTCGGTGAATTAAGTAAGAAAATAATGAAGGAATGAACTTCTATTTATAGGAAAATGGAATGCATAAGAATTAATCCATGAAACGGTCCAGATTGATTTACTTTAATCGGACGGTCCATATTTAAAGCAAAATATTTTAAATAAAATATAATATATTCTATTTATAATCTAATAAAACGAATAACTTTATAAAAGATTTTACTATGCAAATACTATCACGAGCCTTATGCAAACACTATGCATAATAAAATATAATATATTCTATTTATAAAATAACTTTATAAAAGTATTACATTTTATATAAAAGATTTTCAGTATTATTACATTAATAATACCAACAAAACTGAAAAGTGACTTATCACGTAAGCATCAATAATAAATCTGGTGCTACTACTTATGCAACCAAGCGTATTCATCGTACTTTTTACTACTACTAAAAGTAGTTCAACAAGATTAATGGTAAAACTTCCGTTATTATTTTCATAAAGTATTTTTATCGTTTTCTCAATCCGACAATAATTACATTTGTGGGGTCCACTAATGATTGTGCCATCGCATTTAATATTTCTGTTTAAAATGAATATTCCCCACCAATCGAATATTATATGACAACTTGCATACTTTGCAAAATTTATAAATATTACCCACAACTATAACATTATATTAAATTCATTCCATAATATTCAAAAATGATAATTATAGAAAATTCATTTTATTCAAAAGTTGGGGTCTTCTGACCTCCCTTCTTAAGAAATTTAAGCCTCGAAATTAGGGGTACGATACACTGGTATGTCGAAGAGGTAAGGATACCTTGATTTCATTTCAGATACATTGTGGTTTCTTCATAAAACTTTGACTTGAGGTATAACCTTGGTGCGTAGAATATGTTCCTTCTTATCCAAGATTTGAGCAGAACATCTTCATACGTCAAATCTTCTGACTATTTAAATCCTGTTCTAACTCAATAATGTGGTTCGGGTCTTCCACATATTTACGTAGCATGGATATGTGAAAGACGTTATGAACACGAGAGACATACTTGGCGATAAAATTTAGTCTATAGGCCCGCGCCTCTACTCGATCGAGGATTAAAATGGGCCGATGAATCGAGGATTAGCTTTCTCTCTTTCCAAATCTCGTAACTCCTTTCCATGGAGCAACACGTAACAACACATGATCTCCTATATCGAATTCCACGTCCTTTCGATGAAGATCGGCATAACTCTTTTGTCGATCTTGTGAGGTTTTTATACGCTTAGAATCGTTTGAATCTTTTCCGTAGTCATATACGTACATCAACTCTCCGGTCCCAACAACGTTGCTTCACCCACCTCATCCCAACATATGTCTTTGAGAATCGACACTTTCTTCCATATAACGCCTCGAATGGAGCCATGTCAATACTTGCTTGATAACTATTCTTGTAGAAAAACTCCACCAATGGTAAGAACTTGTCCCAACTTCCTTGAAATCAAGGACACGAGTCTTAATAGATCTTGAGAGTTTGAATAGTCCTCTCTCGATCGTCCGTCTCGCCCGAGGGATGATATCTTAAGCTAAATCGTAAATCTGTGCTCATAGCTTTTTGCAAACTAACCCAAACTCCCAATGTAAGACCCCAAATTTATGAAATAAAAGTATTCAATTTTTCTTATAATTACTATTCAGTAAATGGTTAAATTGATAAAAGTTAAAGTTAAGGGTGATATATGAATTTTTTTTCAAAATACACAAGTGGTTATAAAATATTCATTGTTGTCGGAATATTCGTTTGGTCGTGGAATATTCTTTCTGTCGGGGAATATTCGTATGCAACAAGCCGCAGACCATTTGTGGGCCCATAATGTAATAATAACTGCTTGATAAAGAAAAAACAATAAAATTAAGTTTTTATAAATAACAGGCGTAATCAATTCATCAAATTAACACTATTGGAATACCCGGTTGATAAAATAAAGTAATACGCGTTGTTGCACAAGAAGATGCCTGTATTACATACATAATATTTTTGAATTATTGATTCTTACGTAAGAAGACACTACTCAATAATTGTTACAGTAATTACTGTTCAATATTTTATTTTATTGATTCAATAATTGATGCGTTGATATTTTATATTATTGTTGTTTCAATAATTATCATTACACATATTTCTCATTATCGGATCAATAATTCATATTATTTGAATAATATTATTAGATAACATTATTGGCAATGTCTAGAAAGTTCTCATCAATGAGAGGTTTGGTCACCTAATTCATGCCAAATGAAGGAGAAATTCTTATTGGAAAGCCCCTCTTTCCCGAACCGCTGCACATTGTCATTATTGTGATTACGTAATATTATTTGTGAATAATTAATTATTGATTTATATGATAATGAAATATTTATTTGTTGTGGATATAAATGATGGATTTATTTATGTGGTTATAAATGAAGGAATTAATGTTGAGGTATTTTATCAGTATTTTGTCGAATTGGAGATATTAAAAGATCAAATCAGTGTTCTTACAGCTTTATTGTGTGAGTTCTAATTTTTAATCTGACCGTTGGATCGTTGTAATTTTTGGATATGTTATACATATATAAGTTGAGTATATATCCACAAATTTTGAACCGTTAAAAATAAACGTATGATTTGTTATGAATTTTAAGAGGTGAATGGTTCAGAAATTATTGAAGTATCCGAATTTAGCATTTTGGTGGAAAATTCTAGAATTGAGTGGGCCCCACTTGTGGTTGGTGAAGAAATATGCTGAATTTTATTTCAAATGTGGTGGGTGGGAATAGTAGCAGGTAAAGCCATCAGGTTGCAGGTCAAGTCTGCTAAAAATTTCCTATAAATAGAGGGCTAAGTTAGAATTGAAAATCACACCAGAAACATAAGCTTTCTCTCTTTCTCTCTCAAGATTATTGAGTGTATTTTGTGAGTATTTAGATACTTGGTGAGTTGATATTCATCGATGCAAGTTTCCTTGAAATAATCATATCCGATATCCAAATCGGAAGTCTTTCTTTTTTTGAGGTAAGGGATAGTAAGGGATTTTAAGGGGTTATTATATTTTTCATTCGTACTTCTTATGACCTTGAAAAATTCTGGAAAAATTTGAAATGATATGTTGATGAGTTTTATTGATTGTGTTTAAAAATGGTGATTTTTGGATGTATAGATTAAGAGTTATGAATTTTATGAGAAAAAACTATTTTAAAAGTAACCGCTTATAATTCCTTGTGGTTAACTCCAAAATTGATGAAATTTTTATTGGAAGTACATCTATATAATATCAGTGTACTCTATGAATTTCAAAATTTTTGGATAAAAGTACAATTTATGATAAATGTCTAAATATTCGGCAGTTTTGGCCATATGAAAAATAGTAAATGAATTTTAAAAATTCTAAGAAAAATATATGTTCAATATCGGACTATATTATGCTAAATCCCAGAAAAGAAATATTTTTGGAACTGATTTGGTATTTTTCATGAAAATAGACTAGTTATGAATAAATGAGTTAAATACGTTATGTGAAGGAAGAAAATTAGAAAATATGATTTTATGGCTTGAGAATCATATATGTGGTATATGCAGATTTTTGATGAGGGTTTTGGTTATTGGTGATGAAATCTTATAAGTTTGGCATTTTATGATGATTAAATGCATTATTTAGTAAAGTGTAAACAATTAAAATAAATTATTTATAAGTTTAAGAAATGTTATTCTTTCAATATCATTATACCGAAATATTGGTATGGATTTTATTGTGGAATTTCTACCTTTTTATGTCAGGGTTACTATTCATAAATTACTATTCACGAGTTATTATTCACGGGTACTATTCACTACAAAATTGGTTTCTTTTTCTAACCAAATTATAGTTTCTTTATGAATATTACTCTGGAGATTAAAACTATATATTGATTATATTGATGTTATTATCATATATAATATTTTTATAACCACGATGTTGAAATTCTTTTTCACTTGAGTATAAAGATGGGTAGATTATTGGTATGATCATGGTAGGGTTCTCTTTGGCGATGGTGAAAAAAAGTTGAATTGTGATAGTATGATCACGACCATTGAATTTATAATTGAATATCTTTAGCTTAAGTGCAAAGGTGAATTGATCAACATGGTTATAATTATTGTTTATATAAATTACGAAATTATTATATATTTCTTTGAGATATTAATATATTTGGCTTTTGTAGTGCAAATATAAATCTGTTGAGGAATATCTTTGGCACAGTAGTGCAAAGATGAATCATTAATGAATATCTTTGGCCCGTAGTGCAAAAGATGACACATTGTTGAATATCTTTGGCCGATTAGTGCGAAGATGAACTATGGATGAATATCTTTGGTAGTAGTGCAAAGATGAATTTATTAGTATGATTATGAACAAAAAGCGTGATTTGGTATAACCATGATCTTTGATGTTTCGAGTAAAGACATGTGATGAAAATTATATTCGCCACATAGATGCGAAGAGAATTTAGAATCACAATTATGATTATGAGATATTCATATAATTATGGAAAGGAACTGTTGATTGATGTTATAGGGATAAAACATTGTTGGTGGACTTTTAACATGGAGAAGATAATAGATCGTATTGTCTATTTGACTCTTCTAATGGATTGCTTTCGTTCACCGCAACTATGGTTGAAATTTTTATCATCTACCATATGTTCTAAATCTACGATTTGTTATTGATGAAGGCTATTGATAATTTAATTATCTTTAGTCATGATATTCTTTCTTCGAAAGCTAGTTGTGCTCACCCTTTTTGCTTCACAATTCCTTTCGGGTAATAAAAGTGTAAATTTGGGTTAGCCGGGGTAAACAAGGAATAGAATCTGGTCTCTAGTTGTGGAGTTCTCCTAAACAAAGATAGACAAGTGTGTTGTATACATCTTTTAGTAGTTATATTTGGTGAATCATATAGGGAGAAAGCGAACCCAACGTTGGAAGGGTGTTTTGCCACTATCATACAAGATGTCTAATGACATACAACCTCGTGTCATCATAAGAGCAGGTTGTGCTTTCATCCACTTCTTTGAGTATATCTACGCCAGACTACCTATATTATCTTAGTGTTTGTTTGAAGTATAATTCTCAATTAGAGACAGATGGAGATAATGATATATCAAGAGAAGACTCACCATTGGAAAGAATATGATAGTAATCTTCTCATTTTCTTTGGGGGTCTATTAGGTCAACCAAGGATAATTACGTGGGCATATGATATCTACCATAACCTGAGGCATGGCTCCTCCCATGTATCGAAGGTTTCTCGAGCACTTTCCAAAGATTTTAGTTTCTAAAATAGTTTTGACTATACCTTTATGTAAGGTGTCATCATGTGAGGTCTTGTCCACGGTTGGGACATGTGTCACATTTGGTATATATTTGTATCCAAACTCACAGTATATGTGTTGTTGTATTTTGCACGACAATTGTTGTAATAAAGTTGTAGTTGTTTTCTGTACCATGTATTTGGCGACTAAGAATAGGTTGGATGGAATGGACCTATTTTGGGGGTGTCACATTTGGTATCAGAGTACCATGTACTCTTTGAATTTCGAAATTTTTGGATAAAAGTACAATTTGTGATAAATGTCTAAATATTCGGCGGTTTTGGCCATATGAAAATAGTAAATGAATTTTAAAAATTCTAAGAAAAATATATGTTCAATATGGGACTATATTCTGCTAAATTCCAGAAAAGAAATATTTTTATAACTGATTTGGTATTTTTCATGAAAATGGTCTAGTTATAAATAAATGAGTTAAATACGTTATGTGAAGGAAGAAAATTGGAAAATATGATTTTATGGCTTGAGAATCATATATGTGGTATATGCAGATTTTTGATGAGGGTTTTGGTTATTGGTGATGAAATCTTATAAATTTGGCATTTTATGATGATTAAATGTATTATTTAGTAAAGTGTAAACAATTAAAATAAATTGTTTATAAGTTTAAAAAATGTTATTCTTTCAATATCATTATACCAAAATATTGGTATGGGTTTTATTGTGGAATTTCTACCTTTTTATGTCAGGGTTACTATTCATGAGTTACTATTCACGAGTTACTATTCACGAATTACTATTCGCGGGTACTATTCACTACAAAATTGGTTTCTTTTTCTAACCAAATTATAGTTGATTTATGAATATTACTCTGGTGATTAAAACTATATATTGATTATATTGATTTTATTATCATATATAACATTTTTATAACCCTGATGTTGAAATTCTCTTTCACTTGAGTATAAAGATGGGTAGATTATTGGTATGATCATGACTAGTGTTCTCTTTGGCCAGTAGTTAAAAGTTGAATTGTGATTGGTATGATCATGACCATTGAATTTATAATTGAATATCTTTAGCTTAAGTGCAAAGGTGAATTGATCAACACGGTTATAATTATTGTTTATATAAATTCTGAAATGATTATATATTTCTTTGAGATATTAATATATTTGGCCTGTAGTGCAAATATGAACTATTGAGGAATATCTTTGGCCTGTAATGCAAAGATGAACTGTTAATGAATATCTTTGGCCCGTAGTGCAAATATGACCTGTTGTTGAATATCTTTGGCCAGTGGTGCGAAGATGAACTGTGGATGAATATCTTTGGCCGTAGTGCAAATATGAATTTATTAGTATGATTATGAACATGAATTATGATTTGGTATAACCATGATCTTTGATATTTCAGGTAAAGACATGTGATGAAAATTATATTCATCCTGGGTACGAAGAGGAATTTAGAATCACAATTATGATTATGAGATATTCATATGATTATGGAAAGGAACTATTGATTGATGTTATAGGGATAAAACATTGTTGGTGGACTTTTAACATGGAGAAGATAATAGACTGTATTGTCTATTTGACTCTTCTAATGGATTGTTCGTTCCGCTGCAACTATGGTTAAATTTTTTATCATCTACCATATGTTCTAAATCTCTGATTTGTTATTGATGAAGGCTATTGATAATTTAATTATCTTTAGTCATGATATTCTTTCTTGAAGCTAGTTGTCTTTCACCCTTTTGCTTCACAATTCTTTCGTGTAATAAAAGTGTAAATTTGGTTTCGGCCCAGGGGTAACAAGAGGAATAGAATCGGTGGTCTCTAGTGTGGAGTTCTCCTAAACAAGTATAGACAAGTGTGTGTTGTGTACATCTTTTAGTAGTTATATTTGGTGAATCATATAGGGAGAAAGCGAACCCAACGTTGGAAGGGTGTTTTGCCACTATCATACAAGATGTCTAATGACATACAACCTCGTGTCATCATTAGATGTGGTTGTCTTTCATCCACTTCTTTGAGTATATCTCTGCCACACTACCTATATGATCTTGGTGTTTGTTTGAAGTATAATTCTCAATTAGAGACAGTGGAGATAATGATATATCAAGAGAAGACTCACCATTGGAAAGAATATGATAGTAATCTTCTCATTTTCTTTGGGGACTATTAGGTCAACCAAGGATAATTCTGTGGGCATATGATATCTACCACAACCTAGACTCATGGCCTCCCATGTATGAAGGTTTCCTTGAGCACTTACCAAAGATTTTAGTTTCTAAAATAGTTTTTGACTATATCTTTATGTAAGGTGTCACTGTGAGGTGCTGTCCACGGTTGGGACATGTGCCACATTTGGTATATATTTGTATCCAAACTCACAGTATATGTGTTGTTGTATTTTGCACGACAAATGTTGTAATAAAGTTGTAGTTGTTTTCTGTACCATGTATTTGGCGACTCAGAATAGGTTGGATGAAATGGACCTATTTTGGGGGTGTCACACCCAGGATGGATTGCAAACGGTGTGTTGTGCGCCTCCATCATGATTTTATACTTTAAATCGTATCGTTAGAACACAAAGTCCGAAGTTGACTCAAGTATTCCTTCTTCATTGATTCTTGCTTCCCTTGATCGCATCTTCCTTCTTGTACTTTCTTCCTCATACGCATCACCCTCCGGATCCAGAACTTGGCGACTTTATCTTTATCAATTAAAAAGTCGGTTCTACTCAGTATATTCGCCATCATCACGTGGGTCCCCAGAGTCTTTATCTCTATCTCCATCCTTTGCAAGTCATACAAAATGGGCCTTTGCGTTGACAATATTGCTTTTCGCGCAAGCGATATGATCTTCTACTCAATGCGTCGCCTACCACGTTCGCTTTTCCGAGGATGGTATTGGATGGTATGATCATAATCTTTCAATAGTTCAAGCCAACGTCGTTGTCGCATGTTGAGTTCCTTTTGAGTGAAGAAATATTTGAGGCTTTTATGATCCGTAAAGATCTCCACTTTTTCCCCATAAAAGTAATGCCTCTAAATTTTAAGTGCGAAGACAACAGCTACTAACTCTAGGTCATGAGTAGGATAATTTCTCTCATATTCTTTGAGTTGTCGTGAGGCATAGGCTATGACTTTCCCATGTTGCATGAGAACACATCCTAACCCCGAAGCATCACTATAGATGACAAATCCCTCCGAACCAAATGGTATTGTCAGAACAGGTGCTGAAATGAGTCTCCTCTTGAGTTCTTGAAAACTCATCTCACATTCCTCGCTCCAACCGAACTTTGTATCTTTTCGAGTCTGCTGAGTTAGTGGAGTAGCGATTCGAGAAAACCCTTCTACGAATCTCCGATAATAACCAGCTAAGCCGAGAAAGCTACGTCTTTCATCCATCGATTTAGGTTGCTCCTAGCTTTGAATAGCTTCAATTTTTCTTTGGTCAACGAGATATTCCATGACTTGATACCACGTTTCCAAGGAATGCTACTTCCTCAAGCCAGAACTCGTATTTCTTCAACTTGGCATAAAGCTTGTATTCACGAAGCTTTTGGAGTATCAGCCTCAAGTGTTCCTCATGATCTTCACGGCTTTTGGAATAAATAAGGATGTCATCAATAAAGACGACCACAAGTGATCCAAATATTCCTTGAATACTCGGTTCATCATATCCACGGCAAAGCGAAGAGCATTAGTCAATCCAAAGGACATGACTAGAATTCATAATGCCCGCACTGGCCAGTCCTTGGAATGTCATCGGTTCTAATCTTCAATGGTGATATCCTAACGAAGATCAATCTTTGAAAAGAATTTGGCTCCTTCAGTTTTGGTCAAATAGGTCATCAATACGTGGCAATGGGTACCTATTTTTATGGTGACATGATTCAACTCCCGATAATCAATACAAAGTCGCATACTCCCATCTTTCTTCTTCACGAATAGAACAGGAGCACCCTAAGAGGAGAAGTACTAGGACGAATAAAGCCAATGTCTAACAATTCCTGCGGTTGAGTCTTTAACTCCACGAAGTTCAATAGAGCCATTCGATATGGGGCTTTGGAAATGGGTTTTGTCTTAGGGTTCAAGGTCGATACAAAATTCAATTTCACGCCTTCGGGTAGACCGGAAAGTTCTTCGAGAATACGTCGGAAATTCATTAACAATAGAAATATTATTCAAAAGCGACGTATTTTTGTTTAGATCGTGACATGAGCTAAGAAAGCTTGACATCCGCTTTTTCAATAAACGAATAGCTTTATGGCTTGAGATGACAGTGATTGATTTTAATGGTTTGGTTGCTTGAATTCGCATAATAGGTCGATTAGGAATATGAAAGCTAACAACCTTACGAAAATAATCAATTTTTGCATAATGAGTAGTTAACCAATCAATCCCTAGAATTACATCAAATGCAAGTATTTTTAATGCAATAAGATCGACAGGTAATGTGTGGGTACCAACTTGAACCAAACAAGACTTATAAACCCTGGACGTAATGAAGGTTTCTCCCAACGGAGTTTCCACAGATAAGTCAAAGTCTAATTCCTCCGGAGTCAAATTTAATCGTTGAGCGCAAGTATGAGAAATAAAAGAATGGGTAGAACCGATATCAAATAAAGTGTAGACTTCACTAGAGTTTATGATAAGCTTACCCGTGATGACCTCATTCGGGTTCTTTGCTTTCTGGGAGGTCATAACAAACGCTTCTCCCTCGTGCACTAACTTTGACTTTTTCTCGGACGACCTTTGGTGCCTCCATCCTAAATTGAATTTGTCTTGGTGAACGACAAAATCGGGCTAAGTGACTTTTTTCTTCCACAATTATAACATCTTTTTGACTCACATCGCACAATTTGGACCGATGTGTCCTCCCTCCGAATTTGAAGCATATGATAGGTGGTCTTTCTCCTTCCTTAACAACGATTCTTTGGTCTTGACGTCTTTCCATCATTGTTGAATCTCTCTTCTTGAAATATCCATTCTTATTGTTTTGTACGATTACCACCGGGTGGTTACCATTTCGCCTATTGATTCCTCCACGCTTGTTGTCACCGCTCGATGATCGCTTCTCACCGGTATTATCATTTTGTTTGTTCTTTCTCTTTTTTGGTTGCGTTGACTCGTTATCGCGCTCCACCAATCGAGAGCCCTATTTACAATATCTGAATACAAACAAAGTTTATGAGAAATAAGATGTTGACGTATCTCGCTTTCAAACCTCTTAAAACATTCGCGTCATTCTCTCTTCATTATCCACCAAGTGGGGCGAACCGGGATAACTCATGAAATTTTGCCTCGTATTGCGACACGGCCATATTATTTTGCTCCAATTTGATAAACTCCACCTCCTTCATGTGATGAATACTTTCGGGAAAGTATTTATCGTTGAATAACCCTTGGAACTTCTCCAAGACATCTTCAGTACGGCAGGTTGAGTACGTTTTACCGATTCCCACCAGTAATCTGCCTCTACGCGCAACATAAATGCGGCAAAGGGAACCTTTTGTTCCTCGGAGCATCCCAAGACATCAAATATTTTGGTGATCTGCTTTATCCATGCTTCCGCCATAAGTGGTTTTGGCTCTCCCTTAAACTCCGGTGGTCCTAGCTCCTTAAACTGTTTAGCGGTGACCGCCCGAGATTTTCCAGTGTGTCCACCTATATTTTGGACAGGGAGCTTTCCTCTTTTCAGTTGCATGAATTGCATAAAGCCTCCGAACAATCTATCATTCATCATTTGGTCGGTGTTGTTGTTTTTCAGACGCGGATTATCGCCTTCTCGATGCATGCACATTCTCACGATTATTGATATGTGGAGACTCAACGGTCTCTTGTGCTCCATTCTTATTCTCAACATTTTCGGATTTCATTTTCGACATCTTGCCACAAAACAAAGGTTAATTGACATGTAACATAATATCTCTAAACTCGACCAACCAATTTAAATACAAAATAAATTTAAGTAGGTCCTACTTAGCGAAGAATTCCCGCCTCTCCCTCCTAGTTCTTATCTCACATCTTAGCCAGAGATCATATCCCTAAGCTTTGATACCAACTGTGACGCCCCAAAAATTAGGTATACATCACCCATCTTGGGTCGTCAGGTACATGGTACAAAATTCAAATACAACTTACTAATACAACTGTCGTGTACTATACGACAAAACATAACTGTGAGTTTGAATACAATTATTGTCTACTAGAGATTATACAAACTCAAAATGAGTCCTCATTACAATTATTAACACACTATTTCACAGAATAGTGAGAACTACTAATGCTATCCTGCGACCGAGTCACCTCGCTTCCCTACTAGTCTCTCGCTATGTTCTCATTTCTGAAAAGAACGGTGAAAGAAAGGGTGAGCTCAACTAGCCCAAGAAAAAATATTATGACTAAGATAATGCGAATAAATTATCGTTAGCCTTCAACAATGTTAAACCGATAAAATATAACAACATCAAGTTTAGTCAATGGCCGATCAAGCGATCCATTAAAAGAGTCAGTAGAGAATAGAATCTACTATCTTTTATGATTTAAAAGTTTTTCATCACTTTTATCATTTGAGACTCGACAATAAATAATCAACATCATCCTCGCACTATGGCCAAGGATATTCATTAGGGGTCACGACCACAAATTCCATGCTGCTTACGGGCCAAGGATATTTGTGTATTCATCAATAATCATGATCATGCCAACAATCGTCCATCAATGCACTACGGGCCAATGAGAACTTTTACCACATCATTTGTAATATTACGGTCCATGATTACGCCAATAATCCTCGGTCATAATCATACCAAGTCCATCTACGCACTTACAGTCACGATGACTTTCAACAAAATATAAACATGAGGAGATGATGACAATGATGATATAAGAATTCAATAAAATAAGTTCAAGAATTATTTTATCCGAGAATTATTAACGTCCAAATTGTCAACATGATAATCGTTTTGTAGAGTAAAATTCAAGAATGATTAGAAGAATATTTTCATGAAAAGATACTGGATGAAGCGCAAATATCAATGATATTCTACTAATTTCATGGAGTATAGAAGTCAAAACTTTAACCAACTGAGTATAATAAAGAATAGAATAACAAAAGAAATCACCATGCATGCGGTACTTGGCATGTAGACAAGGTTATTCCAATGTAATAATAATAACGGAATCGAATTGGAGGCAAAATTTGCAGCGACAGGATGTTCCAACAGAATAATAAAGACTGAACCAGGTCCGGTGTAAAACACACGAACAGAATGTTCCAATGAATAATAATAAGATGGAACCGGTCCGTGTAAAATGTAAAACCCCAACTTTTGAATAAAGATGAATTTTCTATAAATATTATTTTGAATATTATGGAGTGAAATTGATATAATAGTTGTGGGTAATATTTATAAATTTTGCAAAATGCACGCAGTTGTTATATAATATTCGATTGGTGGGAGAATATTACGTTTTAACGAGGAATATTAGTACAACGACACAATCATTAGTGGACCCCACAACGGAATTATTGTCGGATTGAGAAAGCGACAAAAATACTTTATGAAAATAACGGTGGAAGTTTTACTGTTAATCTGTTGAAACACCGGTGTTTAAAGAATGCGATATCTGGCGTGATTGCGTAGTAGCACGCGGTATTAATATTGATGCTTAAGTGATAAGTCACTTTCGGGTTTTGTTGGTATTATTAATGTAATAATACAAAAAATCTTTTATATAAAATGTAATACTTTTATAAAGTTATTCTATAAATAGAATATATTATATTCTATTATGCATAGTGTTTCATAGTTAATACGCAAAGTATTGTGCATAGTAAAATCTTTTTATATAAAATAGAATACTTTTATAAAGCTATCTCATTTTATTAGACAATAATTAGAATATATTATATTTTATTATGCATAGTGTTTGTATAGTAAAATCTTTTATAAAGTTATTCGTTTTATTAGATTATAAATAGAATATATTATATTTTATTTTGCTTTAAATATGGATTTGTCGATTAAAGTAAATCAATCTCGGCCAGATAAAATGAGTTAGTTTCTTATGCATTCCATTTTTCTATAAATAGAAGCTCATTCATTCATTATTTTCTTACAATTCACTTTGAAACTCTGAGAGATAAACTATAGAGAGAAAGAAGAAAGTATTCTTTACTTCACTACTTATATATCCAATCTCTTCTTCTTAAGGTAGGGAATATTATTTGTTGTACTACTCGTAAGGAGTGTTATTCTTTTCTTATTTATGAAGAGAACTGTTGTTATTCCAATTCTTATTATTACATTGGAATAACTTTGTATCTGTGATGTACCTATATACTTGGTGACATTCTTCTATTATTACATTGGAACATCACATGCATGTGTGTTTTTTACTTTGGACTGGTTCCGCTCTTTATTATTATTCCGTTGGAACATCCTCGTCTGCATGTGTTTTACACCGACTGGTTCCGCTCTTATTATTATTCTCATTGGAACATCCTGTTTGTGTGTTTTACACCGGACACTGTTCCGCTCTTTATTATTCTGGAACATCCCGCCGGTTGCAAATTTTGCCTTACAGTTCCGTTATTATTATTCTCGCTGAAATAACTCTTACTATCATGCAAGTACCGCATGCATGGTGATTTCTTTTGTTATTCCATTCTTTATTATACTCGGTTGGTAAAAGTTTCACTTATATACTCCATGAAATTAGTAGAATATCCTCGATATTTAAGCTTCATCCAATATCTTTTCATGAAAATATTCTTCGATCATTCTTGAATTTTACTCTACAAAACAGTATCATGTTGACAATTTGGACGTTAATAATTCTTGGATAAAATAATTCTTGAACTTATTTTATTGAATTCTTATATCATTGTCATCTTCCTCATGTTTATATTTTGTTGAAAGTCATCTGTGGCATGTAGTGCATAGATGGACTTGGTATGATTATGACCAGGGATTATTCGGTGTAATCATGACCGTAATATTACAAATGATGTGGTAAAAGTTCTCATTGGCCCGTAGTGCATTGATGGACAGTTGTTGGCATGATCATGACCATTAATGAATACACAAATATTCTTGGCCCGTAGTGCATGGATAATTGTGGTCATGATACTAAAAGAATATCCTCAGTAGTAGTGAGGGGTGATTCGATGATGTGAAATATTTATTAAGTTTGAGTCTCGGCGATAAAGGATGAAAAACCTTTTAAATCATAAAAGATAGTAGATTATATTCTCTACTTGACTCTTTTAATGGATTGCTTGTTCACATATGCAGCTTAAACTTGATGTCTATTGTATTTTATCGGTTTAACATTGTTGAGGCTAATGATAATTTATTCTCGCATTATCTTAGTCATAAAATTTCTTCTTGGGCTAGTTGAGCTCACCCTTTCTTCACCGTTTCTCTTCGTGAAATAAGAATATATAATTGGGACGAGTCTGGGAAACTGGAGTGATGGTCCGAGAGGATAAGATTAGTAGTCCTCACTATTCGTGAAATAGTGTGATAATAATTGTAATGAGGACTCCTTTTGAGTTTGTATAATCTCTAGTAGACAATATTTGTATTCAAACTCACGCTTTATGTTTTGTCAGTATTGTACTACGCACAAAGGTATTATTAAGTTGTATTTGAATTTTGTACCATGTATCTGGCGACCCAAGATGGGTGATGTATACCTAATTTTGGGGCGCCACATAAAACACATGCATGTGATATTCCAACCTAATAATAATAAAGACAGAGAACCGTGTCCTGTGTAAAACACACATGCGGGATGTTCCAATGAGAATAATAGAAGAATGTCACCAAGTATAGGGTAGAACAGATATCTGAGTTATTCCAACAATAATAAGAAATGGAATAAAAATGATTCTCTTCATGAATAAGAAAGAATAACACCCTTACCGTAAAAAGAAATAATATAAAAGTAGTTAAGTAGCGAATACTTTCTTCTATCTCTCTATAGTCTCTCTCTATAGTTTCTCTCTCTAGAGATTCAAATGAATTAAGTAAAAAATAATGAAGGAATGAGCTTATTTATAGGAAAATGGAATACATAAGTAATTAATCCATGAACGGTCCAGATTGATTTACTTTAATCACGATGGTCCATATTTAAAGCAAAATCTTTTAAATAAAATATAATATATTCTATTTATAATCTAATAAAACGAAAAACTTTATAAAAGATTTTACTATGCAAACACTATACAGGCACTATGCAAACACTATGCATAATAAAATATAATATATTATATTTATAGAATAACTTTATAAAAATATTCTGTTTTATATAAAAAGATTTTCTGTATTATTACATTAATAATACCAACAAAACTGAGTGACTTATCACGTAAGCATCAATAATCAATCGCGTATTACTGTATTTTTACTACCGAATAGTTCAACAGTATTAATGGTAAAACTTTCGCCGTTATTTTCATAAAGTATTTTTGTCGTTTTCTCAATCCGACAATAATTCTGTTGTGGGGTCCACCAATGATTGTGCCATCGTACGAATATTTCCTGTTTAAAACGAATATTCCCGACCAATCGAATATTATATGACAACTTGCATACTTTGCAAAATTTATAAATATTACCCACAACTATAACATTATATTAAATTCATTCCATAATATTCAAAAATGATAATTATAAAAAATTTATTTTTATTCAAAAAGTTGGGGTCTTACAGAGTTCTACTTTCGACGTAATTCGGTCGGTAATATACTATTTTCAAGGGAAGTAAGACCGACTAATTATTCTCTCGAAAATAAGTTAAACTCGACGGAATCAAGTCCATCGAAAATGATCCGTCGAAAATATCCCTTTTACTTATAGTGTAAACACTATGTACTAGGGACAAGGGTTGATTTTAGCGTTTCTTAGAGCATCTACAATAGTCTCTTCAACCACTTTGGGATACTCAAATAGGTGAGAAACATCAAAAAAAATTCTTTCCAACTGCCTCTTCAAACTGCCACGTAAGTCAACAAACATTCTTCTCACTATTCAAATATGCAACTCCTTTTTACTCTTCAAATCTACAATTAAAGATTAAAAGTATTTATTATGCTTGATGAGTTTGATGCATTTAGTTCATTAAATTGAAGAGACTGATGAGGTACAAAATATAAAAGTAACAAATAATGTTATTTAAATTATCATGCAGATCAACAAACATCAATTTAAAAAAAAAAAATTACTACTACTATTAGAGATGCTCTAATTCGTTGTCATTATGGTATTTATGTTGATAGAGCAATTTATTTATAATTGTGTTCACATTCAGTGAACATGAATAAAAAGGAGAAATATATGAATAAAAATATGAGTGCTCTTAAAATGTTATTCCTTCAAACCAAAATTGTAAGCCTAAATGTCTGTCCTCTAGATGTTTGTCCCTTTTCTAAAGATCTTGATTCACATATATCTTTAATTAATTTATCGCATTGCTAATTGAGGAATATACCACTTTTAACGATGGTTGTGATATATCATACTTTCTTTATTCTATAATTAGAGGTATATTTTGATTTTTAAACTATAAAATTACATGACGTTTCTGATATCATTATTTATATATTAAGTACTATCAATGATACCACTATTAAATTCTACCTTACGTTAATAATACATTTAAAAAAATAAAATTTACTTAAAGTAATGAATAATTTTAGGGGGATATTTTTTTGCTGACATTCTAGCGACATTCTAGTACATATAAGAAACAGAGTTGTACAGATTGTACAAACCCTATTTTTTATATGTATCCAAATTACACATAAAATACTATTTTTTACAAAAATTTCAGTTGGAATAAATACTATACATTTTTTGAGAAGTAATACAAAAAAAAAATCAAAAATAAATAAATAAAGTACTTTAAAAAAGCAAGTGATAATAGATGAAAGAGATGATATGATTCCACATATTAAAGTACTTAATTATTACCCACTACTACCATATGATTATACATATTGTTTAAACTCTTATAAGTATCCACTTTTGCACATTTCAATTATTAATCATCTTAATTGGGTTCCGATGCAAATAAAAGTAGTTGGAATAATATTGTCCCAATCTTACAATGTTGTTATTTAATTGACCCGGATGAGTGACTGAGAATTGATCGATTATATCTAAATTGGTCAATAATAATATTCTCCTCAACAACTTTCTTGTCAAGTATGATTAGTAATTCTATATGCATATATATATGTACATTCACGTGCATGACTTTCACTTGCTTGATTAGTTGGTACATTAACAACAAAGCATTTATAAAGAAATCTAACCTTAGCAAAACTTTAACTACCACTTTTAATTAAATTAATGAATGTATATGGGTTTTCGATTTGTTAATCAAATTAACCAGAAACCACAAATACTTTATGGCGCGATGGAGGGCAATATGCCAATATATATATATATATATATAGCTAGAAAGGATAATTGGATTGGAAATTAAGAAAAACTTCTTATTTTCCTTTGGTAATTTGGGAAGAAAAACTTTGAAATAGGATTTGAGAGACAGACAACTCAGACAGACACACACACACACACACACACACACACACACACACACATATATATATATATATATATATATATATATATATATATATATATGATTCCCCATTTGAGAGCAAATCCAAAATACATTAACTGTAGATGGAGATCGATATATGGTTGATGAAGCACCACCACTTTATAATAACCGCAATGCATTTTTTCTTTGCATTTATTTAATATAAACGCATTTTTTCCCCTTACCACATATTCCAGTACTACATCAGGTTGCAGGCATAATAATATAATACTACTCTCCGTATATACAATCTTTATGCATGCATGACTTGATTATAATCTTAAGAGATCACAATAGCCAGTCGCTGAACCAGAACATAATTTGAGAGGGTCAAAATTTGAGGGCTGTTACCGGAAGCCCGGAGTAACGACGTGTAGGTTGCAGCGGCGAAGGAGCGGAGTTAAGGTCCTTGGGTTTGATTTTAACTCAGATTGAAAAAAATGAAAACCTCTTGCTTGGTGTATGTAAACCTCCAAAACCCCAATGAACCCTTTTGAGTTCCCTACTACTACTTCCTCAATCTGGTCATTCTCAGATAAATTGTCAAATTTCTGAGCAGTTGAATCAGATTTGGTTCGAAGGTTTGAAACAATGAAAGAATTTGACAACATGATTCCTTGATGCGAATTTTGATAATAAAGACGATATAACTTCACAAACTAAGAGGAAAAATTGGGCCTTGAAAAAAGAGCTTGCTATAGAATAACAATTACTTCGACTTAAACTAACAGAAGAATATTTCAGAAACTCAAGAACTCAATTTTGGAAAAAACCCAAAAGTAAAGCAAATCAAATCAAATCCCTGATCTTAGCACTTTTACTCGGGCAGAACTTTTACACTTTCTAATATGAATACATGACCCAAATATCCATACATTGAGATTACATTATTATTCAATTATATATATCATATTTTCTTTATATAATATACCAATTCTTTTATTTTAATTAACCCTTTCCATTGAAACATTTTAGCAAGCATAAGAAAGGCACAAATTACTTTCAAAAATTTTCAGAGTTCATTAATCATGAACAAACCCAAATTTTAATTTGAAATCAGTCCTTAATCCTTCATATAATTACAACATCCAAATAACACAAAGTATCACACCAATTTGTTTATGTATATGATTACTAAATATGAACTGAGAATCACAAACCTGTGTTGCAGACTCTGCAGTCGGAAAAGAAGAAGTAGGAAGACGATCGGAGCACCGCCGACTGCCCCTCACAGTTCCGTCCCCTGTTCTGCATGGACCGACCTCCTTATCGGAGTCAGATGCAACGATCGGAACATCGTCGGTGCCCCCACCGCCCCCCTCCCCCTAGTTCCGTCTCCGACAATAACTATCTATATATTTAAGTCATTGATACATAATAAAACGTGCATGCAACTTGTATGTATAACTATAGTATGTACGTATTGTATTGTCAACATGAAGCTAGCTAGTTAATTGGAATAAAGATTCTGCAGCTGAAGTGACATTAAAAATGCTAATAAGCTATATATGTAAATGTGAAAGTAATTAAT
The DNA here is from genome assembly GCA_020205605.1 of Panax ginseng. Classification (NCBI taxonomy): domain Eukaryota; kingdom Viridiplantae; phylum Streptophyta; class Magnoliopsida; order Apiales; family Araliaceae; genus Panax; species Panax ginseng. Next base: position 7,199,667 of record CM035127.1, read on the forward strand.
TACTTTTACATGAAGCAAACAAAGGTTGACAAATGCCGAGCTAATAAGGTACACAACATTAACTGAACAATATTATATTGACACGCATTATCAGCACCATCTGACCATCAGCATGCACTTTCATAAAAGCATATATAGATTACAACATTTTAATTGTAGATGAAAAGAAAGAAAAGAATGTGGGGACGGCCGGAGCTAGCTAGCTACCAGCTTTTGGGTTTCACTTGTTATTTCTACTATTTTCTTTCTCTTGCTTCAATGTATATGTCCCCCCTCTACCTCAACTTTGAGATAGGTCTTCTTTAGACTTTAGAGGAAATTATATAAAGGAAACTTCTCAAAAGACACAAAGGGGATGGGGATTGAAGGAGGAAGAGCAGCAATTGCAAGTCAACAGAACATTTATTTCATGAAAAGATTGCAACTTTATTTACCACCTGCAATGTAGTCAAAATTGAAACAATAATTAATAGGATTAATATCTCTATATATTTCTTGAGTTTAATAATTAATTTGTATAAAAAAATAGACATGAAGATAATTAATAATGCAAATGGAAAAGCCTTACGTACCTTTCTTTTCACAAAGTTTAGTCAAGCAAGATAAGAAAACAATGACCAATGCAACACCAGCTATGAGTCCAATGAGAATTGCAAGTGTCTTTTGTATTTCATCATCATCAGAATGATCTACAATCAGAGTTTAGGAATTAATTATTTAAGAGCAATTAATTAATTAATATACTATATATCAAATATATATATATATATATATATATATATATATATATATATATATAAATATGTGTGTGCGCGCGCTATCTGTCTTACAAGTCTAAAATAATAAATCCATTATATATTCTAATAATTCGTTTTGAGTTCCTGATCAAGGCTCGATCAATTTCACAGAATAATACTGCATTGTTAATCTTATCTTTTAGTTTTTTCTTAGGAGAAATGCCTTTGATATGTCAAAACTCGTGCATGCTCTAGCTTGCTAGGCTGCAATCATTTTGTTTTCATCAACTAAATTATGGTAATTTATTAGGTAACAATTAGCAAAATTGATCCGTTTGTAATGCACTAATAATACGGCCGGGTAAAAAAATAAAAAATTGAAATAAGCTATAATGAAAATGCTGGGGGAGATGTCGCGTGTAAAATTAATTAGATCTCATTTGGAATTCTCTAAAAATTGGGTGTGTTTACAAGGAATTTTATCACCCATATATTAGCATTGGATTCTACACTCGTAAAGAGATTGATTTCATGCAACTTGGCTCTTTGAGATAAAAGTAAGGCAAGAAAAGGTAATCTAATCAAGCTAAAGGAACCTTTAATTAATTTCTTCTTTATTTATTAACTGAGAAAGTAATAAAAGTAATTACTTTAATATATATATATATATATATTTATTTATATGCTTGTGTAATCTTAGGTCATACTTTACAAGACAAAACAACATAATATAATAACCGATACATATAAATATGATAATTAATTTGCATGAACCCAATAATTCAGTATTCAGTTTTGATCAATTCATAACTCGTGTATAAATTAATCAAGAACCCAGCCATTTTCATTTGCAACAAATCTACCACTCATATTGATCTTTTCCCTTAATTTCTTGAAAGTAAATACTATTCGCGCGAACCCTGTCCCAACTTAGACGCAACTCGGCCTTTCCACCTTTTATTAGCACTAATTAACGTGAACTGCTACTAATAATTTAAATTTTACATATGGGGTTGGCATGTAATGTATATCCATTTCCATTGATCACTTTCTCAAGGAAGTATATATATATATATATATATATATATAGACCTTCTTGATACCAGACATGTTCTTATTATGCTCAACCGCAAGATTGATTTCCAAAGTCTGTGGCTTATATAAGGAACAAGGGTTTATAGGAAATACTTTATGACACACCAAACAATAGTGTGTGTGTATATATATATATATATATATATATATATATATATATATATATATATATATATATATATATATATATATATAAGTAATTATCTAAAATATATTTCCATTGAACAAAAAGAGCATAACCATAAATTTTATCATTTTTAATCCATTCGAAAATCCAAGAAGCTTCGATATTAACTTTGACAATTAATAAAACTAAGAAAATGTAATCAGTCGCTAGTTCCCTAGTGGGGGAGGGTAATTTGGTCAAGTTCAACAATTATTTTCTAATTTCGAATTATCCATGGGCCACTGTTTGTGAAAAACATCAACTTAATTAATTAGTCAAACATCCAACACACTGCTAGGGTCAATCAGTAGGTTTCTAGTACATTCTCTAATTACCATACCACACATGCAATAAACTGAAAAATTATTTGAAAACCTTCTTGGTTCGTATGAATTTACCAAAATGGACATGAAGGACCATGGGAGAATTAAACATTATCCAAGAGGGCCCAAATAAATTACTTCAAGTGACAAAAAACCAAAGATCACAAACAACCAGCCACGGCGGTGTTTGTGGTGGTGAGACGGCTTACCGCTTCTTGAGTGGACCCCACGGTCGGAGTACCGAGCGTAGCACTTGCCCAAGAACATATCACCCCACGCAGCGGACCCGCACTCGTTCTTCAGCTTTCCGGTCGCCTCCGCTAGGCAATCCTGGCACTCGCTCACACTCAAATCCCGTACGCATTGTGCCACACCCTGTACATTCCCGGACCCACCCACTCGAAAATATTGTCCCTGACCAGTTAGATATCCCATCAAAGCATCTCGCCGAGTCAACAAGTCAGCGTCATACCCAATCGACGGTCCACATTTCTTCATCACCACAGTCTTGTCCTCAACCCCCAAAAACGAAATATTATCGTACTTGACGAAACACCCGTCCAGCTGCAACGCGCCGCCGGAAGAGCCCGGGCATACGACACCGAGTTGACTCACCGAGTGGGCCACGCAGTTTCGGCAGTCGGAGTTACTGAGGTCGCCCCGGCATTGGAACAGGCCGTAAACGATATCGCTTTGAGTGGAACCAGGGAGGGAGATTTTGAAGTTGTTGTAGTTTGACAAGGAGGCCGAGTTGACCAGGGAGGAGAGTACCGAGTTGACGTTGGACTCGTACGGTGTTCCAGGGGAATATTTTAGCTGAGAGCAACCGCCGTAGATGAAGGAATCGATGGCAGAAGCTGATGGGTGCGTTAGGAGAGAGATGGTAAGGAAGTAAAGCAAGAGTAAGGACAGGGTGAGAGGAAGCTAGCAAGACTTTGTGTATATGGGGAGGCTTTGTGTAAAAAATTAACGTGAGTATACTGAACTCGAGATGTATGTGCTGCCGAGATGATTCAATTAGGATTCTTTTTATTTTAAATAAAATGAAACTCTCCCTTTCAAGGTTCAAATTTAAAATGTATTTAAGATATAATATCATAATTATAAAAAATATATAAAGAATAGAGAGTTTCCATTTCATTTGATATGGACCATCTATTATAGTTAGGAGTGAACAAAAATCGGATATAAATTCAAAATTTATTTACTTAAAATTTTGAATAATTCGGTTTTTTTAACATTTTGGTTATATTTCAAAATTTATTACGAGTTTCGGTTAGGTTATACGGGTATTACTTTTGGGTTATTCGGGTAAACCGAATAACCGAACAAATAATGCAAAGTCTACAGACTATACAGATCTACACGACTCGTCGACTACACATCTTAGTCATCTACTTTACTAAATTAGTACCGATAGCCATAGGCGATACTCAATAGCTCACTCTCTCAGTCTCAAGTTCAACTTTCAACTTAACTCTACAGATCTACACTCTACAGAATACAGATCGCGATCTCGATCCTCAACTCTCAACTGATCTACACTCTACGGATCGCGATCTCGATCCTCTGAAGTCTCTGTCCTCTGAAGTCTCAAACTCTCAATCTCTGTCCTCTGAAGTCTCAACTCTCAACAAACAGTCAGTCAACAGATCTCGAGGGATTTCTCTCAGTCTCAGAGTCGGACTCTCAGAGTCAAAGATCTCGAACTCTCATCGCCTCATCGATCGACGCGTCACACGACTGCATCCGGTATGATTTTCCTTCAACTTCCTTCACCATCTCTATCTTACTCTCTAATGGCTGCTTTGAATCATGTTTAGCTAAATTTATCAATCATCCTCCTTTAATTTGTTGAACTCAAGGGGGCTCTGTTTCTTGGGAAGAGTCCCTTTATCAATCATATAGTTGAGCTCCTAAAAATTGATTTCATGGTTTTATCAGTTGCACGATATTATCAAATAGGTAGTAATTGAAGTGTATTAACAATTGTGGTGGCTATTAACTTTTTTGTCTCTTTGTTTGCTTTTGAAGAATAGTTTTTCTCTCCTAAAATTTGGTTTCTATGGTTTCTTTGAATTACGATTGTGTTTCAACCAAGGCAACAAGAAGCTGAATTGATTATATTTTATTAGACTTATACTAGAGGTGGTTGGTTCTTGCATGTATATAGGTAGTGTTTCACTGTTTTGTACAAAATGGTTGAGAGAATTTGAGAATTTTACCATGAAAGTGCTAGAAAAAGATGTTGACTATTTAGATTGTATGAGTTCAACAAATTAAAGGAGGATGCTGACTATTTAGATTGTATGGTTGTTGGTTAGTTATCTGCTGGTGTTTATAGTATGCATGATCAAACTTGAAGTAAAATGATTGCAAAGGTGGAATATTATCTGCTGGTGTTTAGATTGTTTGATTTATGCTTGAATATTAATTGCTTGAAGTTTTTAATTTATGTAAACTTTTTAAACTTTCGTTGTTAATGTAATTTGTTTGAAATTTTCAGATGATGTCAAGAAGTATTTTAAATGATTTGCATATGGTGGATGATACAGACGAACCTGACCTTGATGACCTTGATGCAATTGGACATGAGAAAGAGGGGGGTGACAGTATTCCCACCCCCAATCCCACCCCCACCCCCACAACCACCCCCACAACCACAACTACAAAGAGTACGGGACAGTCAGAAACTGTAAAGCTGGAAAGAAAAAGGATGGCACCTAGATTCAAGGTGTGGACTGAGGGGCACTTCATTCCAGTTAAAGATAATGATGGTAATGTCATCAAAGGTAAGTGTACTTATTGTGGAAAAGAATTAGCTGCTGATTCATCTTCAAATGGTACTACTGCTTTAAGAAATCATTTTAGAACTTGTAAAAAAAATCCCATCAACATGGATAAAGCTCAACCCCAACTTGTAGGAATTAAAGAGGATGAGGGGAGGGAGGGGCATGTGAGGTACACTCACCACTTGGGTTTAACCAAGAAGTTGTTAGAGGCGTACCAAGCATTTACCATCTTATTGTAGATGAGCTTCCTTTCAAACATGTTGAGAAAGATGGTTTTAAACGACTTATATGCAAGTTTGCATGTCCTAGGTTTCAATTGCCTTCACGCTTTTAAATTTGCTAGAGACCGCATTCGTTTGTATGATAATGAGAAAATTAAGTTGAAAAATTCCTTAGAAAAAATTATGAACGTGTTTGCCTCACTACTGATTCTTGGACTTCCAATCAACGCTTGAATTATATGTGTGTTACTGCCCATTTTATTGATGAAAATTGGAAATTGCATAAGAAAATCTTAAATTTTCGAACCATCACAAGTCATAAGGGGATGGACATTGGGGAAATGGTTGAGTCTTGTCTAAAAGAGTGGGGACTTTCTAAAGTTATGACACTCACTGTAGATAATGCTAACTCAAATGATACAGCAGCTGCTTACTTGAGAGAGAGATGTTCATCTTGGAAAACCAATGTCTTGGGTGGTAAGTTCATTCACATGAGATGTATAGCTCACATTATTAATCTTGTTGTGAATGATGGGTTGAAGTTGATTGAGAAATCTGTTGAGAATGTTAGGCGTGCAGTGAAGTATGCAAAACAATCCCCGGCTAGGGTCAAGTCATTTAAGGACTGCATTGAGTATTGTGGTCTTCAAGACAAGAAAGGCTTAAGTCTAGATTGCCCAACTAGATAGAACTCTACTTATTTGATGTTAAGTTCAAATTTAAAGTACAAAAGAAGCTTTTGATCGATATGGATTTGAAGATCATGGCTTTGTAAAAGAGATGGGGGCAAGATATTCCAACGGACTTTTGATTGGAATAGGGCTAAATTGTTTGTGAGATTCTTAGAACATTTTTATAATCTCACCGTGCATATTTTCTACTCATCTTATGTCACATCAAATCATCGATTTCATGAAATAAGTGAAACTTATGTTATTTTGAGTGAGTGGGAAAGAAGCAATGATAGAGAATTGAAACAAATGGCCAAGGCAATGAAAAGAAAATATGATAAGTATTGGGGAAATGTTACAAAGATGAATATGTTGTTGTATATTCCTCACGTGTTTTGATCCTCGGCCTAAGTTGAGTTTTGTTCAATTTGTTTTAGACGAAATGTATGGAGATGATGAAATTGAAGTTGAAGATCCGTTGGTGGGTATGGGAGTAGATCTTCATTTTGATATTGATAATGAAGATAGGGATTTAGAATATCAAGCAAGGAATAGGGCTACGGGGATAGAGATTGCCGATTGTGTGAAGAAAGTAATGGAAGATATGTTTAATGAGTACAAAAAAAAGTATTCAACTCAAGAAAGTGGGCCAAGTAGCACTTCAAGTTTAAGTAACATGTCATCCCAAGGTTCTAATTCAATGGAATCCCAAAATACAAATAGACTTATGGATAAGTTCAAAAAGCGTCGGACCGGAGTGATACTTGGAGAAAAATCGGAGTTGGACAAATATTTAAGTGAAGATGCGGAAGAAGCCGATGAGTCCTTCGATATTTTGGTGTGGTGGAAAGCAAATAGTGCAAGATTCCCTTTCCTTTCACGTATTGCCCGTGATGTATTGGCTATTCCCATTTCTACTGTTGCTTCGGAATCTGCATTTAGCACGGGGGGGGTGCATTCTTGATTCATTTAGGAGTTCATTGTCTCCTAATATGGTGGAAGCTCTCATATGTGCTCAAGATTGGATTAAAAAGAAGAATTGCATTGATGTGGAGGAAGATAACGACTTTGCCGATAAACTAGAGTGTGGTAATAATTATTGTTTATGTTTATTTTATTGAACTAATAAAACAATTTATAAAAATAATGTGTTTAATTATATTTTTCATTTTTCAGCAATTTCCAAGTTGAGCCTTGCTACTAATGATGTCAATGTTTCCACGAGGACCACGACTCAACTTAATTAAAGAGGTAAATTCATTATTGCAATTTAATTTATAATTTTGAGCTTCTAAGTTGTTATTCCTGTTATTGTCCTTCTATATTTGTTATCTAATATAATTAAATGAGCTTTATATATCCTCAAAAGCAGCTGAATAAGGAGTTAATATGTTTTGGAGTTTTACACAAATTGTCAATGAAAGTATGTTTTGGAGTTTTAAGCAGCTGATATTGTGGACTTGAAGGAGATGTACAGAGAACAAATAAACTTGCTTGTAAATAAGGTATTCTTTGCTACAACTGTTCTCTGTATCTTGTTAGTTCTTGACTGAATCTTGTTGATATTATATTCACATCTCTCTCTCTTTAATCTGCAGATCCAGGTAATGAGTGTATAAATGTGTGCTCCTTGATAAAGTAACTTAACTTCTCTCGTGGAAGTTCGCCTCCTTCAAATATATAGTGAATGTCGATGATTTGTTCATGAATCAAAAGGGCTGAATTGGATTATTGAATTCACCGAGAGATCGGATCGTCTTTTAAATTTTTGGGACTGCATAATGTTGTGCTACTTGTTTGTTCACTGGACTGTCATGACAGTTGTTTGTGTAATATTCATGTGTACTTGTTTGTTTACTGGATTACATAATGTTGTGCACTTGTGCTACTTGTTTGTTTGTTCACTGGAGTGTCATGACAGTTGTTTTTGTTTGTGCTATTTATTTGTTCACTGGACTGGCACTGGACTGCATAATGGTAGACTGTCTTTCAATTTACAGGACTGCAGTACTGCTGTTATTTGACAAATGACAAGGCTTTTAAATTCGGTTATTAACCGAATAATCGAATAATCTATTCGGTTATTCGGTTATTACATATTTCGGTTATTTGTTTGGATACTTAAAATAGGGTAATTTCGGTTTAAGGGTATAATCGAAATCCTAATTCGATTCGGTTATTATCCGAATGCTCACTCCTAATTATAGTAATATATTACGTAAAAAATAAGGGAAATGGTTTGGTGGTTTAGTAAATTGGATATTAATTTCATGAATGTGGAAAGATTATTAGCATGATATGGTTTATTTAATAGAAAGTCCTATTTTGTCACGTATTTTATAAAAATTGCGAGCGGCCTAATTAAAAAGTAGGATTCAGGTATATATAGTATCTAATGACCCTTTTTAAGATATCTATATGTAACATATTTAAAATCTAAATATGTATATATACTATCTCATATTCTAATTATACTTTAAATTCTTCAGAATAATGTGAGAAAATTATAATAATAAATTTAGACACTTAAGATATCTTTGTATAAATTCAAACTGAGAATATATAGAATTTGAGACTCGGATCTCAATCTAAGGCTTTAAACATCTAACTATGACCTTATTCACATTAACTTTCTTCAATTGATCGATTCATAATTTGGCTAGTTAAAAAAATAGGAGACTTGATATATTTTGTACGTTTCACAACATATCCTTAAGAAACATTATGCAAAATTGTAAACTATATGGAGTATATATAATTTTTAACCTCTCATTAATTCAAATATAAGGACAGTTAAGTCGTTCTCAAAAAAAGGGAAAAAAATAGAGAGCATAGATGGTCAATTAATTAACATATCTAGCTTTAAGTCGTGTTTTTTTTAATTTCTTCTTATTTTTAAGCTTCAAGTCCTACTATTGTACATATTATCAAGATTGAAGGATTGAACCTTACCTTCTCTTTGTTTGACTACGTACGCCACTAGTTAGTTAGAGGTTTTTTGGCAATGGATGCTGTCCTACCTGCTCAAAGAAAATTGGGCATGCATGCACTTGTTTAAATGGAGCTCTTTTCGACCCTAATAGGTAAAAGCGTGCAAATTCCAATTGGGAATTCAATCCATTCATATCATCATATGTATAGTACGTATATGACTCTACTAGAGGAATGGCTTCGATTAACTACTATTCACCTGGTTGCTTTATATATATATATATATATATATATATAGGGGTTCCATCCATAACAACCGGTTGCTGTGGAGCAATCCCTTTTTTGACTTGTTGTAATTTTTTATTTTATTTTTTTGCTCCAGTCGGAAATTACAACAAGCTAAAAAAGGGGTCATATATATATATATATATGGGGTTCCATCCACAGCAACCGGTTGTTGTAGAGCAACCCCTTTTTTGGCATGTGAAATTTCGGCAAGAGCAAAAAAAAAAAAAAATTCACAAGTCAAAAAAAGGGTTGCTCTCCACAGCAACCGTTTGCTGTGGATGGAACCCTTGTATATATATATAAATAATTATGAAGGTTAGGCTGAATATGTAAAGTATTTGTAAACTCAGTATATATCTCTTTTGTTGGTAATTTCTTTCTTAGCTACAACTCCATGGATGATGAAAAATGGGCCATCATGCAATCACGAGAGAGACTAAAGTTTATATATACATGCATGGAGTAGGGTTCAATGACTTCAATTCAGTCTCCGTTAGCCCCATAAATGGATTTAGATTAGTCTATAAAGATTTAGTGCCCGGCCGAATGGTGGAGGCTAAAATTAAATATTTAAAATTTTAGAAAATAATTATGTTTAAAAAAGATCAGTTTGATTGTCATAATAGAAGTAATGGTTTTAAAAATTGAAATTATGGATCCTGAAATATTTTTGGGAAAAACAACAATTTACAATCAAGTGTTGTATGCTTGGTAAAATAGACGCTTAATTGCAAATCAGTACGAGGCATATATAACTTAAAACAGAATTCCAATTTTTGTAAGGTAGGTACATATAAGTACTAATTAAGAACCGGCCGGCTAATTGTTTTCAAATTTATAATATTAACAAAGGAGTCACGTCAGTCATTTTCTATGTATATTCTTGTTTTACAATTCTCCGATGAATCATCACAATGTGAAAAAGTAACATAAGATGATATTAATTTGCATAACACGTGCGATTAAGATTGATTTAGAATTAGCTAGAGAATTAAGGGAAATTATAAAGAGGTTGGATAAACATATATATATATATATATATATATATATATATATATATAATCATCATTAAGGAAGTCAATCATATCTACTACATGAACTATTTTTGCTAGTAGGGTAATAATTAATTAATTAGTGTTAATAAAAAATTAAACTGAGAGTTTTGAATGTTTAAAAACGTCTGAATGAGCAAGGGCCGAAAGCTTAACACATGCAATTCTATTGATAACTCTTTGTCCAATGTACCAATCAATGAAGGTCCCACATAGATGATTCCCAGTTGTGGTTGTCTAGTGTTCAATGGGCGCAAGATCCTCAAAGGTGCTGATTGACACATGCAATAATGTGATATGTTAGGACACCAACTAGTCTATTTTATTTTACTTTCCAGCTGCTTTGCCTTGCCTTGCCTTGCCAAAAAGTAAGTACTAGCTATAATATCATACATATAATATTCTTATATCGGAGTGATTAATATGAAGTTAATTTTGATCAATTAATTAAAATGGTATTAACATGCAAGTTGAAATATGATCTCTCAACATAAAGTTAATTGAAAGTCGATTAACTTCATAATAACCAGATCCATTCCATTCCTACGTACCACAACAAGAATGCATGTTATTTAATTTTCTTATAATCAATATGTAAAATTGTAATTTTTATTTACGCAAAAAAGGAGATAAAGGATACCGTATATAACTGTTTGAGTTATTATATAAAAATTAACGATGTAATTTTGTGTAATTGAATACACTTCCTTTTGTGTTATGTACAAAATGTGTTTTATAATTTTTCAAAACATTATTATTATAAAAGACGCATCACACAAGAACCTCAATGAGGTGTCCCTCACCTCTCGTGTCAGCTTAAAATTAATGTGAATTTTTAATTTTTATGAATACAGTATATAGGTAATTAATATCATAATTAAATTATATTAAAAAATTTACAAGTACGAAGATATTATTTAATTTTAAAGCTAAAATACAACTCACAATACAATTTAAACTATAAATTTATACAAGCTAACTAAAATAAAGCAAATGAAATTCTTTTTGTGGGAGTGAGGGAACGAGCTAGGGAGTATAGAATTAATGAACATCAGACGATTTCTTTTATTGACTTGCTTCTCTCTCTCTCTCTCTAGATCTCTCATGCAAGAAAAAAATAGTAGTAATAAGTTCCTGAAAACATGCAAACCTGTTTGAACTATATATCCCCACTCTTTCTGGTCTGTATAAATAATTAATTATTTGTTCTCTAGTACATATTACTCGTGCGTGGTTGGAGCCCAAGGAATTAGAATGTTGTGGAGGAGCAAGTTATGGCGGCTCCACCACATAATAATACTATTACATAAAATGCATCGAAAAGGAAAGAAGAAGGAAGGTCTCCAAATTAATTACTCCGGCCCTGCCTATCTTTACATGAAAAATTGTAGAGTATGTTACTATACATTTAGTACTTATTATTATATGTATAATATAATAATGAGAGTTTGTTTGTCTTTGGTTTGATGAAACTCAATGGTGACTTGTAGTTATGTCAACACCCGACCAAAATCATTGTCATTTTGCTCTCCAGATAAGGTTTTTCACGGCCTCCCCCTGCATAGTTCCATGTTTAGATCACTAATTGGACTTACCCAGCTCAATCCATGTGCCAGGGTCATGGGTTTTTTTCCCACATAATATATGTACTATTCTCTTTCTCAATTTCTCTTACTAGCTATTCTTAATAATTTTAGGTACAAAGATATGCTGCCAGATTCTTAAACCATGTGGGGTGTGTGTGCACTTATAAGAAAAATTCTCCAATTCACTTAAAGAGTCATTTTTGCACCCAAGAAAAAATAATTATTTCACAAAGGGTGATAGTGTAAAATAACATAATATTTTCAAATATAACAAAAAATATATGTATCATGTCACCGTTGCTAAACTAAACATTCATCATTTTATTATCCTTAAAATTTTTAAATGAACTCTTTTTGTATGATAGATAGACTATTATACTCCCCGTGTTCCATAAAAGAGTCTCATTTAAACTTTTAAAAGTTAATTTGTGAAATTTTAAAATTTAAAATTAATATAAATAAATTTAATTTTAGTTAATGTAATGAGATTACTATAAAATTTATAGTTTTTAAGAGGTTACTTGAATGACATTATTCCTAAGCCCAATATCTTCAGTTGGAGAAGTTGGACAAAAATAAGATTGCTGAAGCATAACCCAAAGGGCCAAGGCCATTTGAGATCCCAATATATGACACCTTTGATAACACAGGTCATTAATCGGTACACAAAATCAAACCCGAGCCCAACATGAAATAAGACGAAGAAAATAAACCCACTGGTATATTAACTTATTTGAACATCAACTATTTAAATAATCAACCAACCCACTAACTCTAATTTTTCTTGTTCGTTAATACCTAAGAAACTACATTAAATATACTTAAATTCTAATTTTTTTTAATAAATTCAAAATTAATACAATAGTAAAACTAATAATAAAATGAGTAAACACCTTCCGGCCCTAACACCCCTGGAAGGATCAAGTATGGGCAAGACAAGTGTAATTACTATTAACCAGCCAAGATGTTCGGCTCTGTTTATTGTCGGAAGAGTTATTATCACCCTCTTATATTTTTTGCCTGGTTTTGACATATCAATTATCCATGTAATTTTGATGCAGCAGCTTATTGTTCAGTGTGCCCATCTGTATTATAAAACAGATGTCACTCTATTTTCTTTCTTCTTTTCTCTATACAAATTTAATTATATTATTATTTTATCTTTTTTATTTAGTTTTTAAATTTTATAAAAATTTTATATATTTTACCCCCACATAATTTATACATAATGCGTGTGCCACTAGGTGTTATTATATAATAGTTTTGGTCGCAATATCTTAGATTAGTTAGCCAACATTAATTTGCATTTGCATTTGCATTTTCATTTAAGAATGTAAAAGAGGGGGTTGGGGGGACACAGAAGAACGACGAGTTGTTTCAAACCCAACAATCAGCTTCTTAAGTACAATTAAAACAAACGCAAATAAGAAAACATTGCTTTGATCCGCGCTTTACTATCCATAAATCATAATGTAGGAGGATATATGATTCTACCAACTGCCTTCTTTTTTCGACTTTTTTTATACCGGAGAAACACTGCATAGAAAAAATATATATATATATATATATATATATATATATATATATATATATATATATATATATATATATATATATATTCTTACTTCAACACAATTTATCTAAAAGTATATGAGAGTAAATTAAGATGTAAAATTAGATTATATTATTAGTAAAGTAGATGAAATTTTACGTACGTTTGCTTCCCAGAAGACGATGCTGCTTTCTTCTTTGCTATTTGTTCGAACAAGCTTCCATCATAAACAGCTCTAGCCGTATCTCTATGTAATAAACCATTCTTGTCTTTTCCAAGGACATATAAGATCTTCCATTCTGTGTAACTTGCAAGCCTACAATTCGTTCAATACATTTTTCCAGTGTTCTTAATTAAACTATATACATATATAATTGACATACGTACAGTTCAGAAAATGGATATATATATATATATATATATATAGAGAGAGAGAGAGAGAGAGAGAGAGATAACAAACCATCCTGCATAGCCCTTCGGCTCCCTGTTTGATTTAACCATTTCCATCACTTCGTTTTCTGTTAAGGCAAATGAACATGTGCGTGCATGCTTACTGAAGATCTCCTCGAACTTTGAAGGAACAAACCTTCGTAAAATTGAAAACAAACAAACAAACAATAAAATAAAATTAATTAATTAAACTGGAAGTTCACTGAAAATGACTA